>CM036761.1:15413611-16008611 GCA_020796225.1 Arion vulgaris
AAGAAGGAGGAAATATGAACACTTTTTTTTTTTAAATCCGATTTTAAGCGAAAATACAAAGAGTTGTGGAGGCAACAAAATCACAGCAGACACCACAAGTTCCTTCAGCAGACTAAACAGAAAACAGCACACAACAATCTTTCGCCTAGGAACAGGTCACCCATCACATGCATAGAATAAAATCTGCTCAGAATGCATAGTGTGCATGCCAGGCAGAAACACAGACTCCAGAGCACGTCCTGCAGTCATGTCCATCATACATACACCAATGAAACGAAACCTGGCCTCCTGAGCAAAGCTCACAGAGCAAGGTATGGGGAACTCTTTTGGAGCTTCAACTGACATGCAGCTTCATAGAAGCAACCCATCTTACGGTTTAGACGAGCATACGAAACCGAACGCAAAGAAGAAGAAGAAGAATAAAATCAGATTTTGTAGCTCGAGTCCCGGGCGGTTAAAAACTAGCAACACTCAGCGCATTACCAGTTGTTGCATCAGTTCATTTGGGAAATGACCTACTTGTCGAAATATGCACTTAATGTTCTGGATTTTATTTTCGGGTTAAGGTCAGTGAACATGTATTGTTGAGCGCTGCTAGTGTGCTGTGTGCGTCTGTGTGTATGTGAGGGAGGTTCATCAGGTCCCAACTTATACCAGGTGCGAATTTCATCGTTTCGCCCCACGACCAGACTAAAGAAAAATGGGTTCAAGGTCGTGAGCTGCTGATTGATTTACTTTACGTGAGCTATCTGCAGACGATAGGATGAGGAAGGATAGGATGGAAGGTGTGTGGGTGTGGGGGTGTGTTATGGCAACGTAGTCTTCCCTGCTCTTACTAGAAAAAAAAAGAATTTAAAAAAACTCGTCTATCTATTGTCTATTGTCTTTACCCAGGTGGAGCTAGCTCTCATACGCTTGGTTGTAGTTTTTATACTCGTAGCTGGGTATTTTTACAGGGTGGGGTAGCTAATCCCACGTTAATCCCACGCCAAACCACACGGTCGTCAGATGTGTATTGTCTGTCGACTTTTACTCTTTATCGGACATGAGAGACGTATAGGCGCACTGACTGAGATACTCACCGTTTATATTGCAATCCGCGCGTGTGATGCCGGGACCCGCAAGGGAAGCAACGAATAGTACCACTGCAACCTACAAGGCATGTCGTAAGAGGCGGCTGATGTAGGACTTAGGAAAGCTACCCTAGTAAATAAAAAACATCGCAGAAATCGGATGTGCATGCCTACTTGTATGCGCATAACTGACACAACATACAATCGCTCTTAGGTTCAGATTACATACAAATCACACAGAGTGGTTAACAAGTCACCCAGACTGTCAGCACTCGAAGAAGAAGAAGATATTGGGATCAGATCTCATATCAAAGATATATAATTTAATGTACCTCATACAAAACTTCACATATTAATGAGATAAACTTGCATCCAGTCATGTTCAACGAGTAGGTACAAAGAAGAGATATTTGAGACACAAGGCAGATATGACGTCCTCCCTCATGACAACTAAACATTTTCTTTCGCTTGAAATATTGTCTTTATATTCAATGTTATCTCTTGTATAAACTTCAGTCTTTTGTAACTCATACAGAGGTCTGTGTGCACGTTTCTTTACAGTGTTCTTTAACTACGTCAGTGAGTTTACCTCTCTCTCGCCCTTTCTCTCTCTCTCTCTTATGCCTTTTCTTCTTCTTCGAACGCTCCTTATCGACTATCTGTTAACCATTCTGTGTGGTCTGTATATGATCTGATCCTAAGAGCGATTGTACGTTGTACCAGTTATGCGTCTACAAGTAGGCCAGCATTTCCGATTTCTGCAACGCTTTTATTTACTAGGTTATTGGTTATTAAACTGACGTCATTGCACTCCGGGCAGACCCATAGGTGCTCAGTCTCCCCAACAGATATCGAAGAGTATGCATACTGATGGTTCCTGTGGCTCGCTGATTAAACGCACCTCTCACTCTGCCTCTCAGACAGCCAGTTCGACTTGAACAACGTGTAACTCCAAATTGCCTAAATCGCTTGATCGATTCAACATCGATTTTAGTGTCCTCATCCAACAGACAGTCGCGAACAGACTGAAGAATATCCCCCTTATCCATCTCCAACTCCCCAACAATCGATGCTGTTGATGAAAGTCTGCCCGCTCTCTCATTACCGTAAACACCGCATGCCCAGAACAGTATATCCACGTAAGCCGCTGGAGGTTAGAAACTTCTATAGACGACATCCACTAATACCGAAACCTGCCCTTCTGGATCTTGTGAAGCATCGATTGAGAGTCAGACACAACAACTGCCCCAGTAAATGAAGTCCTAGAGATCCAATGGAGGGCTGCAGTAACGGCCTCAACCTCCATCCTCATACTAGAAGTAGTTGTCCTGTATGCCCCACTTCTGCTCTGCAACAACTAGTAATTTCCTATTTAATTTCCTAGGTAATTTCCTAGGCCCCTACCTCAGACGCCTCTTACGACATGCATTATAGGTCGCAGTGGTACTATTCTTACTAAACATCATCAAACTAAACATCACTAAACTACACATCACTAAACATTACCAAACTAAACACAAAATAACCTTGAATTCGATATATTATACCATATTTTGATAACTATATCGTATCACTGTAACTTCGTCTATCTTGTTATCACACGATATCCTATGATCAGTGCCGGATTAGGTCAGCGCGGGGCCCGTAGCAAATTTTAGCGCGGGGCCCTAGGTTTTTATGATAATAAATAATAAAACATATTTTACAAACAAACTTGTCTTGATTAAATTCAATGTTCAACGACATACGGTGAGGTTATTTAGACGATCGTGTCCCATTATGTTGCTTAACTCACTTTTTATACGCTTTAATGTCGAAAAAGAACGTTCTCCGCTGCTCTCTCTCTCTTTGCCTTTTACCCGGTTGGGGCATAGGCCCTCAACCAACTCATGCCAAGTCTTCCTATCTCTAGCTATCTCCTGCAGCTCCTCCAGCTCTTCTTTATATTGTTGATCTCCGCCTCCAAATCTCGTCTCCATGTATTTCTCGGCCTCTCCTTCTTTCGCTGTCCCTGCGGGTTCCAGGCAAGGACCCTTCTTGTTATATTTTCCTCCGGTTTTCGCAAAGTGTGTCCTATCCAGCGCCAGCGTCTTTTTTAACCTGTTCGTTCACTGGAATCTGTCTTGTTCTCTCCATAAGTTCCTCATTTGTGACCCTATCATACCATCTTATTCCTCTATTCTGCGCAGACACCAGTTGATGAATGTTTGCAATTTATGCGCTATTGTTTTAGTTGTTCTCCATGTTTCTGACCCATACAGTAGAACTGCTTTAACATTAGAGTTAAATATCCGAATTTTTGTTCTAGATTTGATTTCTTGGACTTCCAAATGTTTCCCAGTGCAATGAAAGCTCCTCTGCCTTCTGTATTCTTATTTTAACATCTCTATCTGTTCCACCCTCTTTGTCTACGTTGCTGCCCAAATATGTGTATGATTCTACCTCTTGAAGTGGGTTTTCCCCAGAAGATCGAGTTGTGTTCTCCGCTGCAGTTAGTAATTATTAAAGACAAGTAAATTCGTAAGACTATTTCTACATTTGGGAAACACGACTCTCATGAATTTTCCATTATGCTTTCTTCTAAATCTTCTTGGTAAGAGCTGACAATATTAGGAGTTCTTTTCAAGATCTCTTCTGCTGTAAGAGAGTTTAATTGCCAAAGTATTCCAAATACACCAGTTACTCTATGGTACTCTGCCATGCGTTTAGGTAAGGCAGAGAGTACATTATCAATTATGACAATAAACACCTGACTTTCGATGGATAAATTCCTCACATGTGGTTTTTGATAAGTATGATGTATGTCCCTTTCATTTGTTTGCATTAATAATATATGCTGAGCCAGAAAATGTCAAATTTGGCTATTAATTCCAACAAACCTAAATAATTTTCGTTATGAGGTGAACCAATAGTTTCATCATTACCCCGAAATGCAAGACCTCGTTCTGCAAAAATTGGATAACTGAAGTAATTCGCTCTAAAAGAGTCCGCCAATATGTTTGTTCGGTCTCAATTTGGTTTACAAGTTGAGAATCGACACACGCATCCTACATTTTGCAAATTAACAGCGAAATTATCGCTTGTCTATGGAAGGTGCTTTCTTCACGTCTTTTCAACAAATTATTTGCGTTTTTCCAGTCGTCAAATCCTTTTTCGTAAACCGTGACGAACAGCCTGAATCAGTAACTTGCAAACAGAAAAGTTGTCCTTTAGTTTCTGAATAAACAACCAATCTTTCACATGAGTTTATTTGTTGGTTTATGTGTTATGTGAAAATGACTTCGACAAAATCGTGGATTGATGTCTTTATCGTATGTTTTTTTAAGACATGAAACCACTGTTCATATGTTGCACTTCGCTACTTCCTTTCGCAATTCAATAATCTCGATTGAAGTTGCTTGGCCATTCACCAATACCAATGGTGGAGTACATTTTACTTTCGTTATGTTTTTGGCTTGTAGATGATGTTGCTACATTGAAGCATGTGCTGTGCTTTCTGCCTCTCTTTGGTTTGAAGATGATATGGCTAAATTGGAAGGACTACTGTACATCGACTTTAGTTTGTTTTGTGGAAAGTGTGGCTAAATCGTGATGAATCATAATGGTAATATTGCTAATGATGATTCTTCTATAGCACTGCCTTCATCTACTACACAGTGAGACGCGACTTATGTATTTTCTGCTTCGATTTTTTGGATTCAGCACCATCACACACGACATTAAAAAAATTAGATAGCTTGCGTGTTTTTGATATAACATCTTGGTTATTTTTTCCTTTTCATCTCTGTCACATAGGCGCGGGCCCCAGAAGCGCAGGCCCGTAGCATTTGCTACTTCTGCTACTAGGCTAATCCGGCTCTGCCTATGATATCATGATAGTATTGCTCTTGTAGAGTATTACTTTACTTGTAAGGTTAAACGATCATATGTTATCATCTTCTTCATATAACAGACTTGCAACATATTGGTGTTCATATTGAGTAATGTTGTTGTGTATCGATGAATACCGATGAGCCTGATCAAGATAACAGAGTGAAACATGAAGATATTTGATTAAACAATCGTTTGTGATATAGGTTTTAATAAATGGGGTTAGCCCGTCTGCCCAGCGTGTTCGTAGCGCGTTGGACTACGGGTGACTATCCCTTGTGTGTGCGGGTTCAATTCCGCGGGATGGCAGAAAAAGCCACAGATTCCCAGATTTACGGTGTTCGTGGCACGAACCGAAGGGTTACGATGTCCATGGCACCGAGCCGAAGAGCTGAAAGCTCAAGTGCTTCTGGATCGAAAAAAAAAATGGGGTTGAAAGGTGAAGGGTTAACTTTATTGAACCAAGTTTCTCTATATGATTGGAACCTTATCCTCTCCCGTGTGTTGCCGGGGTTTGCAAGGGGTGGGGCAAAGAATAGTAACACTGCTACCTACAAGGCATGTGATAGAGGAGACTAAGGTATGTGACCTAAGCCTATAATTAAGCTCAAAAGCTTCAAGCGCTTGATGGCCCTTGTGAGTACCTCTGCAGACCCTCGGTGTTCGCGGACTCCATTTTGGGAGACGCTGGTTTATAGTATCAATCTGTACTATGTAGATGTTGCTGGTTTAGTCATTTGGCTTAAAACGCTGGCGTTGCACTCGATAGGACGGTGGGGTCCAAGACGTAGGGAATGAGAGGACAACAAAAATCGTAATTAAAGTGAACAAACCAAAGGTACCCAAGACAACCAAGTCGCAACGAAGTGGTGGCCATAGTAATAGACTGCATCACTGCTAGCTAGTTAGTTAGTTAGCTAGCTAGTCAGTTCGTTTGTTAGCTAGTTAGTTAGTTAGCTAGCTAGTCAGTTCGTTCGTTAGCTAGTTAGTTAGCTAATGAGCTAGCTAGTCAGTTCGTTCGTTAGCTAGTTAGTTAGTTGGTTAGTTAGCTAATTGGCTAGCTAATCAGTTCGTTCGTTAGCTAGTTAGTTAGCTAGTCAGTTCGTTCGTTAGCTAGTTAGTTAGCTAATGAGCTAGCTAGTCAGTTCGTTTGTTAGCTAGTTAGTTAGTTAGCTAGCTAATCAGTTCGTTCGTTAGCTAGTTAGTTAGCTAGTCAGTTCGTTCGTTAGCTAGTTAGTTAGCTAATGAGCTAGCTAGTCAGTTCGTTTGTTAGCTAGTTAGTTAGCTAATTAGCTATCTACCCGTGTGTTGCCAGGGCTCGTAAGAGGAGCAAAGAATAGTAACACTGCGAACTACACGGTAAGAGGCGATTGGTGTAGGGACATAGGGTAGCTGCCGTAGTAAATAAAAAGCGTTGCAGAAATCGAATGTACGGGGGCCTACTTGTAGGCGCATAACTGGTACAACGTACAATCGCGCTCAGCAACAGTTTATCACAGTTCAATTTTTTTAGATCAATTTCGGGAAGGATGGGGAGGGGGCCTTGTGGATTTTATTATGATGGTATGATGATGTGGAATGTTACCTGTATACCGATCGAGAGCTATGGCGAAGTAATTGAAGTAGAGCGGCTGTGCTGTATACAGAGACTCAACAGTGATTGCATCTTCGCTGACCCGCTTTAACAAGAATCACGCTGGTGAAAAACGAACAAAAGTGAGAAAAGGTCAAGGTCTCATAAGGAGCACGGTGTAACTCTTGTTTAACTTTTTTCGTTCAATGTGTAGTCTTTAAGTGAAAAGATGAAATAATTCTAGAATATCTTTGTTCATGTAATTAAACATCAGTGATGAATAATAAGTATACACATTTGTTGTGAATAACAGAAACGAAAGCAGGAAGAAAAGTAAGTAAAAGATAATATAGGTTAGCGCGTCAAGCCGAATGTTGCCAGATTGCGCCGCGAACTTTGTGCAGACCAAAAAGAAGTGTGTTGTGTTGCACTGTGAGCCTAGTCGCTGAAGCTGTTTATAAGAAAGCAAATTTCTCTCCAATTTACAGACGGAATTTATTTTGTGCGAGGAAAAGTAAAGTAAGGTAAGAAAGGGAACAACTAGAGTTTAAAAACATGAATTTGATTTTAATTATTGTTGTTTTCCGTTTCCTAGTGGATTCGTAGCAACTTTTACAATATTCCACTGTTCGTTAGTTGGTTAGAGTCAGATTTATTTTGACAAATCCGTGTAAACTACACACATAGTTTTTCTTTAAGATGGTGTAATCAGAATACTGTTGTAATAAAATAAATATGTATTCATAAAACAGTTGTAATAAAATAAATAAGTATTTGTAATACAGTTATACAGACTAAAAAAATACTGGATTCTCCGAAAGGAATTAATTCTTATTTTTCATATTTGTTCGCCTACTCGCTCTTATTGATGATATCAAAACGGTTCGTTCTTTGTGAATGAAAGATTGCATCAGCTTAAATGGGCTTTAATCCATATAATCAAAAAAAACAAAAATACGTTATCATAAAATAAATCTGATAGTAGACAGAGATCGAACTAGAATCGCATAGCCAACAACATTACATACACTTTAGCCACTTGAAACACCCAGAAAAATTCCAGTAGAGACTAAAAAACAGATTATAAATGCAATCTTCATACCAACACTAAGCTACCAGTGCCAAACATGGGCACTGACAAAAGAACAAGAAAGGAAAATTACCATATGCGAAATGAGATGCTTGAGGAAAGCAGTAAATAAAACAAGAAGAGACCATATAAGAAATGAGGAAATTAGAAGAACAGTCGGAACAACACCTGCTATTAGATTTATTGAAAAACAGAGACTAAAATGGTTTGGCCACTTGGTCAGAATGAACCCGAATACACCAGTTGCAAGAGCGTACAACCTGAAAATGGAATCATCAAGAGGAAGGGACAGACCAAAAAAGATGGGTTGATGGAATTACAGACATCTTAAAACTCCACAATACCACAACATATCAAGAGACCGAACGTGCATTATCTCGGAAACCGATCATCAGTTAAACCTGTACGCCTAAGGGCAAAAAAGCAGAGACGGATAAAAGAAAAGAAAGAAAGATAAAATAATATATTTTCGAGCGTTTCTGAGGAACGCCTTTAAAACAAAACACGAAATTATAGTCTTTTTAGGTTATGTTTCCATGTTTCTCCAGTCATCTGTTTCCATGTTTCTCCAGTCATCTGTTTCCATGTTTCTCAGTTATCTGTTTACATGTTTCCCAGTCATCTGTTTCATGTTTCCAGTCATCTGTTTACATGTTTCTCAGTCATCTGTTTCATGTTCTCAGTCATCAATTCCATGTTTCTCCAGTCATCTAATTCCATGTTTCTCCAGTCATCTAATTCCATGTTTCTCAGTCATCTGTTTCATGTTTCTCAGTCATCTGTTTACATGTTTCTCCAGTCATCTGTTTACATGTTTCTCCAGTCATCTGTTTACATGTTTCTCCAGTCATCTAATTCCATGTTTCTCCAGTCATCTGTTTACATGTTTCTCCAGTCATCTGTTTCCATGTTTCTCCAGTCATCTGTTTCCATGTTTCTCCAGTCATCTAATTCCATGTTTCTCCAGTCATGTTTCCATGTTTCTCCAGTCATCTGTTTCCATGTTTCTCCAGTCATCTGTTTACATGTTTCTCCAGTCATCTAATTCCATGTTTCTCCAGTCATCTAATTCCATGTTTCTCCAGTCATCTAATTCCATGTTTCTCCAGTCATCTGTTTACATGTTTCTCCAGTCATCTGTTTCCATGTTTCTCCAGTCATCTGTTTACATGTTTCTCCAGTCATCTAATTCCATGTTTCTCCAGTCATCTGTTTCCATGTTTCTCCAGTCATCTGTTTCCATGTTTCTCCAGTCATCTAATTCCATGTTTCTCCAGTCATCTAATTCCATGTTTCTCCAGTCATCTGTTTACATGTTTCTCCAGTCATCTGTTTACATGTTTCTCCAGTCATCTGTTTACATGTTTCTCCAGTCATCTAATTCCATGTTTCTCCAGTCATCTGTTCCATGTTTCTCCAGTCATGTTTCAACTCTTTAGTAATCTGATTTTCGTTAGCCACAGATTCTAGTTCACTATATAAATGCCTCAATAGCGCAGTAGGTAGTGCTTCATTCTTATAATCTAATACATAATTCTTCTTTCCGAACGCTCCATATTGACCACTTGTTAACCATTCTTTGTGATTTCTATGTGATCCGAGCCTAAGAGTGATTGTACCTTGTGCCAGTTATGCGCCTACAAGTAGGCCAGCCCATCCGATTTCTGCTACACTTTTTATTTACTAAATTTACTTTTGTGTGTGTACCACTGAACATTTTGTGTGTACACACTGAACATTTGTGTGTGTACACCGAACATTGTGTGTGTACACACTGAACATTTGTGTGTACACACGAACATTTGTGTGTGTACACACGAACATTTGTGTGTGTACAACTGAACATTTGTGTGTGTACAAACCGAACATTTGTGTGTGTACACACCGAACATTTGTCTGTGTACACACCGAACATTTGTGTGTGTACACATGTTGGCCTCGAACCCTGGAACTAGTACGGCATGTGGTGACTAGCGATGTGTGTTACCGACTTTGCTATCGGCGCCTTGTGGCTTTCATTTATGAACATTGATTGATACACACACACACATATATATATATATAAAACTATTGATTGGATTTCTTCTTCTTCTTCTTTGTTCAATCTACATTAATCACTTGTTAAACAACCTGCTACCTGCAGGTCGGCTGTGACAGCCAAAGGCTGATGGAGAGCGAACCTGCTGCCTTGCAGGTCGGCTGTGGACAGCCAAAGGCTGATGGAGAGCGAACCTGCTGCCTTGCAGGTCGGCTGTGGAGAGCAAACGCGCCTTGCAGGTGGGAGAGCGAACCTGCTGCCTTGCAGGTCGGCTGTGGACAGCCAAAGGCTGATGGAGAGCGAACCCAGTAAACGCTGGCTAAAACCGGACATATCTCCGAAGCACCAGAGCTACAAATGGCGTTGACGATGTGACGAAACTCACCCATGCTAAGAATGCATGAATCAGATTTCAACATGAATCAGATTTATGGGGAAATCTGGTAATCAGTCTAAGGTGATCGCGAGAGAGATAGAGAACCACTTGTTAAACCACTCTGTGTAATCTGTATGTGATTTGCTCGGGACTGATTAGCGTAAGGCGTAAACGTTGGCCTATCGACTCGGATACAAGAGGGTTGGGGGTTCAATCCCACACTTGACGTTCCACACGTGCGGAAATGAATTTACCCTCCTACCTCCTGCACACTAAGGTCTATAAATGTAAAGTGAATTTATACCCTAAGGTCTGAAGAGGCTACGGGAAATTTAATTGTAATTTTATTTATTGTGTGATTTGCCCATTAAAAGTAGGACATGAGTCGTGAGCTTACGCTTTACAGAGTTAGGCTTACGCTTTACAGAGTTAGGCTTAGGCTTTACAGAACCTTAAGTCAGCACATCTAGTTTCTGTATGCTTTTTGTATTCGATTTCGTCTTCCTATGTAGGACCTAAAATAACTGATCTAGGAATCCATTACCCTCAGACTAGCTAGAGCCCCAGTAACCATTAACCTCGCGGTCAAAGTTTCCTGGTCTACACCACAGAGAAGTGCAGTTGACTTGTGTATTCTACGAGTGATCAACAGCTACCATTTTTAGTATTTAGCATTCTTAAGAAATCTCTCGACCACTAGTAACAATTGATAAAAGAAAGAGAAGATGGAGATATGTTGGACACACCTTGTGAAGAAATGATCAAAGAATATATAAGCAGACATTGAGGTGCGATGCAAAGAGTTCAAGAAAGAGTGGACGGCATAGGAAGACCTTTAAACGAACTTTGCTGAGAGAGGCAAGAAATATCGGTCTGAGTTCCATGGAGGAGATTGAACGAATTGCTCAGGATAGAGCGGTATGGAGAAATTGCTTGCATGCCCTATGTAACGTATAACGGTAAGAGAGAAATTATTATTATTATTATTATTATACTTAAGAAAGACGTATGCAAGTATGACTTGGAGGCGCTTGACATGAATACACACGTCTTGGGAGGAGCTCACCAAGGAAGGATCCAGCTATAGAGCAGCTCTCAAAATGGGTCTGAGAACTTGTGAAACCAGACTAAAACAACATTCCAGGAGAAAGGTAGAAATAAATTCCACCATGTTTGTCTGCCGAGACTAAGATTAAACGATCGTAGAAATACCAGACCATACACTGTGTTTGACAGATTCTATTATTTAAAAAAAGACAGCAATGCATGGGAGCATGGACGTCAACAGAAATCTTTCAAGGGCATGGGGAAATGAATTTTTACCAAAATAGTTGGTAGTTTATTACGCAGAAATCAAGAAGACCAGATTAGCATAAAACTACCAGATTAGCATAAAACTACACAGATTAGCATAAAACTACCAGATTAGCATAAACTACGCAGATAAAACTACCAGATTAGCAAAAACTGTTTTATAATATTAAAAAGCCATTTTCAAGGAGGGTGGCATTTGTCCCCCACACACACACACACTTAACGCATGGACGCCCATGTCCGTGAGGACATACACTCGACGCCATCACCAACAGTAGAGCAGGGTTAGAAAATACTTTTCATGACTAACAATAACCTATTCATCTCTGTCAAGGCTATGTCCTGGTTCTCATGAACTACAACACGGATTACACATTGTATCTGCTGTGAGTGACTAAGGTTTTTTCATCCTATTTCTCTGACTTTCTTGTTCTCTCCTTATTCTTTTTCTCGTTCTTTCACTTCTTTAGTCTGTCTCCTTTGACTTTCTCTTCAACCATTGTCGTCTCTTTCTTCTACTTTCTCTTTTTCCTCGTTATGTCACTTCTTTAGTCTGTCTCCTTGTCTGACTTTCTCTTCAACCATTGTCGTTCTCTCCTTCTGCTTTCTCTTTTCTTCCTACTTCACTCTTTAGTACACTCCTGTCTGACTTCTTTCATATATACAATAATAATAATAAAAACTTCATACTTTTTAAAGATCATATAATGAATCACTCAATTCACATTATACATCAGTCAGTGTAGAGTGACAATCCTTTCTATATGTGAACGTCAGGTGATTGAACCACATCTTAGCCGAGTCGATAGTCGAACCATTATTACGATAATCGTCCACGTATATATAATATACATATACATACACATATACATACACATATACATACACATCATACATATACACATACATATATACATATACATATACTTGATGAATATTGGGGAATGCGGTTTTATACCAGTATTTTTTTTATGACCACCGGCACGCGATGGGGGAAAATAAAACTCGTTGCATATCTTTTACAGGACTTAGCTATCAACAACAGTAAACGAGTCTGATGATTTTCTTGGACCATTTATACGTTCAGAGTTTGTCATTGCTTTCTGAACGGTGAGGTCTATTTTTATCGTTCGTAAAATCCAAGGAACTAATTTGATTACGAACTTGCCGTCGTGGAGTTTGAACCAGGTACTCTTGGTTGTGATCGAGCTCACCACTAACCGACCTTAAGCTCGACACTAGCAGACATAGCAGCGCTAGCAGCACTGACAGACACTTAAGTACAGACACTAGACGACGCTTAGCTACAGACACTTAAGCTACAGACACTTCAGACGCTTAGCACAGACCTTAGCACAGACACTGCTACAGACGCTTAGCACAGACACTTACACAGACATAGCCACACTGGAAAATAGTGGTTATTTTCACTCCGACCGCCATTTGATCCCAGTTTTTTCAGGTACCATGTGAGGTTGGGACAGCAGTTACGGTCGGGAAAAAATTCCACTCCGCTCTGTAACTGAACCCGGACCAAGCCCCTGAAGATGGAATGCCCTAACCACTACGCTACTTCGGCTCTCAGGCAACTAATTGGACTTCTTATTCGAAAGCTCATATCGACCACTTGTTAAATCACTCTTTGAGATTTTTATGTGATCTGAGTCTAAGAGCGATTGTACGTTGTGCCAGTTACGCGCCTACAAGTAGGCCAGCACATCCGGTTTTACGACGCTTTTTATTTACTAGGTAGCTTCCTAGCCCCTAACTCAGTCGCCTCTTACGACATGCTTCTAGATCGCAGGTGTTCTTGGCTCCCATGTGGACTCTGACAAAACACTGACGAACTAATTAGACTAAGTTTCAAAGCGAACAAAAAATGTAGCCCGGAGATTGTTTACGCAAGTTGCAAGCTGATATCAGAGCTTCTCACTCGTGATTGATAAAACAGTATTGATAAAGATAACAACGGCTGCCATCCAGACATTTTTATCAATGTTATAACACTCATAAAGGAGTATTATTTCAACGAACTAATCAAACCACCGAATGGGGTCACAGGACAACGTCGAGCTAGGACTAGTGAGCTGGCAATAAACAAGACCCTGCCCCACCTCCTCGTGGTAACCCTGAAAACAGACAGTGGTTCCGGTCTGGCAAAGAGGGCAAGGATCGAGGGAGAGCTACATGTAGGGGTAGTAGTTCAAGCTCGGAAAAGCAATGCAGGTCCAAAAATCCCTTAACAAAATGTACTCATCTCCTGGCCATGGCCTATAAAATATTGCCCGAATTTTGCAGAAACGCAAGAAAATAGCAGTGCCGAGTCGTCAGAGTACGAATGCTAACTCCCTCGGAGTAAATGACCGCACCAAAATTGCCACCTACGGGGCAAGAGTTCATAAGCACGAAAATGAACATGAAGGGATGAGAGGTGCACCCAAAGCAGAGACGTGGGCCCACAAGGCTGCAGTCATGGCAGTCTCGAGGCACGGTAAATGTGAGCACGGTGAGAAACCTGATAAACACGGTGGATCAGGCACCAAAGAGGAGCGAATGCGCATACGGACGATACACAGGCGTGTCCAAAGGAGGGGCAGAGTTGAGTTGCACGCACGCGGCGAAACTCCGAGCCTTAAGGGTGGCCCGATCAAATAAACATATAGGATGAGAGGTGCATCCTGCGAAGAGACGTGGGCCACATAGGGCGATACTCTGCGCCCCGCCCCCATCTTAGGGGTGGGACCCGAGTTAAGCCCCAGGTCCGGACAGCCTAGAGGCAAATGTGAGCACAGTGAGAACTGACGTAGATGGTGAGGCAGGCACTAGGGCAGAGCGAGCACGGCGCATATGGTGCAGTGAAGAGAAGGCGAGGTAGGCGTGAGGGTGAAAGGCATGTCGTAAGAAGCGAATGAGGTAGGAGCCTAAGGAAGCTACCCTAGTAAATAAAAATCGTCGCAGAAATGGGATGGGCTTGCCTACTTGTAGGTGCATTACTGGCACAACGCACAATCGCTCTTAGGCTCATATCACATACATATCACACAGAGAGGTTTAACAAGTGGTCGATATGGAGCGTTCAAAGAAGAAGAAGTTGGGACATATGTGTTAATTGCGTCTCGACATAAGCGATTCCAAACAGTCATTTAGTCGGGTCCCAGCATATTTTTCACACGGCATAGAGGCATTTTTTCGAGAGCACAAAACTGAGGTATTTTTCCCAAGACACTAAAGTATGTTATTCCAAATCACTGATGCGCTTTCTTTGCCGTGGAAGGGATGCGCCCACCGGATGACAATCGCAGTTGTTAGTGTTACATATCACTTTATTGTATATGTTTCTATTCTTCTTTCTTGGTTATGTACATAATCATCATCTACTGGTGGAATTTACTAACATCAACAACGCTAGTAGTGCTTTCCAGGCTCCTGCCAGACCCATATTACTTTGTCCAAAGAAATACTGGGCTAAATGAAAGTAACGCCCAAGTGGTTACCGAGGCCTAAATTTGGGGTGTAAAGAATAGAACCACGCATGTCGTAAGAGGCGACTGAGGAGGTTTGGCTGAAATCGGATGCATGTGTCCTAAACATGTTGAAATCTATGCGTTTAGGGGCCTACCAAACCAATGTGCAACGTCTTGGCAAAGATCAAACATATCACAAAGAGTGATTAAAATTGGTCGTAAAGAACGAACGCAAAGAAGAAGAAGAAGAGGAAATGAAAGTAATTCTCGTCTCAACCACAACAATTATTTGTCATTTGGCTGAGTCTACATCATTTTGCAGGTGTAGTTTACCTATTCGATCCCTACTCATTTTACCAGACTAAAACGAAAGAGTATAAAGACGAAAGAATGACTTCATTGCGTCTAGTTTCTCTATATGGCACCGTCCCTTTCGGCAACAATGGTACGCCTCCTGCCGAGAGTGTTACATAAAGCACGAACTCCGTAGCTCCAGTAACAATCATAGGAATCTCCGAAAATAAAATTTCACATGTGTCTCAGTCTGGATTCAAATCTACAACCTTCAGAACGCCAATCAAACGTTTTAACCACTTCGCCATAGAGACCCTCCCCTCCTCCCCAAAAGAAAACTGTTTGCCAGACTGTACTGTTTCAGACTGTATTCAGAATCCCCACGAGTAGGTAAAGTCGAATATTGGTTTGTGCCGGATTAGTCACATTGACACTGAATTGGCACCTTAATCACTGTCATTTTTGGCTCCACCCATAGCGATATCAGGTGATTTCAATAACCAATAACCTGTCTTCACTGTTACTTATATTTAAGTTTCAGTTTAAAATATCTTCATTACACTCTGGACATGTCCGTAGGTGCTTCAATCTCCTTCGAAATATCTCAACCAGCGTCCAGCGACTTACCGTACCAGTTCGACGTTGATTGCCGAGCCTACGCCTGTTGTGCTTTTCTTTTCTGGCCACTCCAATCTGCAGTCTTGTAATATAGCTGTTTAAGTGGATTGGCTTAGAAAGAAAGTGTTGCTTATGTATTAATTCAGTAAAAATTACAGCGGAAAGTTCCAATATTATTGAAGCGCTGTTTTGAGCCAAAACTCTTTAGTGTTGTTTGGTTTTGATATTTTCTGTTTGCAAAAACTATTCCAAAGCCTGGACGCTGACATCAAACGATAGAAAAAAACTAGTCACGACAGAGATGAAGTGTCTATACAGAATATCAAGAAGATCAAGGGAGTATCAAGAAGAGACCGGTTTAGAAATGAAGACATCAGGAAAAACGTGCGTTACAACATCAGTACTTAACTTCACCAAGAAACAACAAATTAAATGGTTCGGCCACATTACCAGATTACCAACAGACAGTGCGCCTCAATGAGCCAAAAAAGGGGGATAGTGGGTGGTGTGTGAGTCCAGACCGTCTGTTCGAAGAGGACACTGAAAATGAAGGGATCTTGAATCTAGCTAGCAATTTAAGGAGTTTGAAATCAGACTTTGTGCAAGTAGAATTCGATACTTCCTGCAATTTGAGTTATTTGTATGTGTCGATTTTTTCAGTTTGTACTCTAGATAGTTGCAGTCCCCTGCTGACGAGAGCTGTCTTCCCGGGTTTGTCTGGAGTCGTCCTACTCCAGGTGACGTTAAGCCTTCTGTTACCGGGCTCACCAACCCAGGCTTTTATGCAGAGTGTGCTCCCTGGACACTATAGTTGAATCCCTATATACTTATGGGAAAAAGTCAAAGACAAGACAAAAAAGGATGTCGTCCTCAAGGAAGAGATTACAACTGCTACTTGTCCCATAGTTGGGGGGATGGGTTGGTTACACCTAGAGCATTTCCCCTTGCTGGTGGGTTCTGCGCTTTCACCTTATGGGGACCCGTCTTGCTTCCCGCCCTTTGGTCTAGCCTTTCACCTTCAGTCTGTTCAGCTTGGTTAGACCTAAAAGGATTGAGACTCCTGCCGACATAGCCTGAAGGATCTCAAAGACACAAAACCCTCTAACCACGATAAGGTAGGATAATGTGGACGGGAGCAGAATGATACGTGTATTTACCCAGTGAGCCACGGGAACCATCCACATGTATATCCTTTGGCATCTGCTGGTGGTGATTGCACACCTAATAGATATATCCGTAGTGTTCTGACACCGATTCAGTAAGAAATAACCAGGTTTTTCCCCATCAAATCTCTTAAACTTTTATTTTCAGAAAATGTCGCTTCTAAATGCAACACGCCGACACCCCAGCAAACTGAGACTGTGCTACGTCAGGTTCCTGTCATCTTTCAAGGTGAGTACGTGTGTGTACTTGTAGTTCCATAGGTGTGTGTGAGCATCTAGAAGTCACACAGTAAGAGCTGTCAGCATGTGTAGATGGGCTTAACGCGAGTTGGAGAAGATTACGTGTGTTGTCTACGGCAAAGAAGGCAAGATAAATTAGAACACGCAAGCTTCTTCTTCAAACGCTTCTTCTTCGACCACTTGTTAAACCCCTTTTTGTGATCTAAACCTAAGAACGATTGTACGTTGTGCCAGTTATGCGCCTACAAGTAGCCAGCACATCCGATTTCTGCAACGCTTTTTATTTGCTAGAGTAGCTTCCCTAGGCTCCTACCTTAGTTGCCTCTTACGACATGCATTGTAGGCGGCAGTGTTGCTATTCTTTGCTCCCCTTGCGAGCCCCAGCAACACACAGGTGGATTAGCTTATCTTAATAATAAGACAAAGCTAAATATGTACTGCAACGGTGGACATATTTATACGATTGTATGGTATCATTATATGTTCTTATTTTCAGCTAAATCAATCAATGATGGGGCATCGATTTGAAATACTGCTATTGATTCTTTGCTCTGGATGTTTATTAGGTAAACACCTGGTGCACACTTGACAGTTTGTTCTCTCTAGTCTAAGCGTATGTTATACAGTTCGTTCTGTGGCCATTAATATCAAGAAAAGGTGTGATAGATCGTATCGTCGTGGCAGTAAATAAATTGTTCATCGATTATAGCCCATCTTAAATGTAGAGATTATATATAATCTTCTTCTTCTTCTTCGCTTTCGTTCTTTACGACCAATCTTAATCACTCTCTGTGATACGCTTGATCTTTGCCAAGAACGTGTATACGTTGCACATTGGTTTGGTAGCCCCTAAACGCATAAGACTTCTACACGTTTAGGAACATGCATCAGATTTCAGCCAAACCTCCTTAGTCGCCTCTTACGACATGTGGCAGGTAACAGTGGTTCTATTCTTTACACCTCAAATTTGGACCCCGGTAACCACACGGGCGTTATATATGATCTGAAATGAGATATCTTCTTCTTCTTCTTCAAACGCTCCATAAAGTCCACTTGTTTAAACCCCTCTTTGTGATTTGTATGTGATCTGTAGTGCCATATGGACAAGCAATTAAAATACTCTTTTTTAATGAATGCAGTATATTATGGGAGGCTTAGAACACATTGTGACAGCTGGTAAAATCGAGTGAAGACGAGACACTGGAATGCAGAGAGAGAACATTTTGGAAAGCCTGACTTCATGGCATCGAAGAGCGTCAACATCTGAGATGATAGCAAACACAAGGACAGAGATTTGTGAAGATCCATGATCGCCTATGCCAGCCAGCACGGCAATTGAGGATGATATTATGGTGAAAACTGTTGCTTTTTTTATATATTTGTTATTCCTGGCCTTGTAGTCGGGTAATAACTGAAAAGAACAAGATTTTGTGCTGGAATGAAGCATATGACTTAAAATTACAGGCTGGTATGTGCTTGCTGGTATATCGCATTTGAAGCCAGCCATGATTTGTTAAGCGTGTTTCGACGATAAGCACATTGGCCATGGGAAGGACCGATCTCTTAGTAAACATGATTATCTCCATGTAGAACAGTTTCTTTGCTGCTCGATAAATTGTCCTCACAAAGAAACTCTTTCAAGAATGTGTGTTTATTAACTTATGTGCTCACGAAGTAACGTGTTTAAAGGTCAGCGCAACTTGTGTTACAGGATTTCTTTTCTTCGTACTAATATCATTGGTTAGAATCTGATTAATAATACTGTCTGAACCAATCAGAGTTGCTCTATGTGTTGTTTCCATCATAACTGAAAACATGCTAGACCAGTGTTTCTTAAACTATATGAAGTGATCTACTGCTAGACCAGGACCAGTGTTTCTCAAACTATATGAAGTGATCTACTGCTAGACCAGGACCAGTGTTTCTCAAACTATATGAAGTGATCTACTGCTAGACCAGGACCAGTATTTCTCAAACTATATGAAGTGATCTACTGCTAGACCAGTGTTTCTCAAACTGTATGAAGTGATCTACTGCTAGACCAGTGTTTCTCAAACTATATGAAGTGATCTACTGCTAGACCAGGACCAGTATTTCTCAAACTATATGAAGTGATCTACTGCTAGACCAGTGTTTCTCAAACTGTATGAAATAGTGTACATCTAGACCAGTGTTTCTCAAACTGTATGAAATAGTGTACATCTAGACCAGTGTTTCTCAAACTATATGAAGTGATGTACAGCTAGGCCAGTGTTTCTCAAACTATATGAAGTAATGTACCTTGAGAAATATACAAGACTACAGTCATTCTAGAAGTCTTACGATTTGTATTCTCTATTGATGTTTTCGTTATATTACATACTCGTCGAATTTCCTTGATATCGAACGGTAGTATACAACAAGATAACCAGATAACCAGTGCTCAGAACTAAGTAACTAGTCTCAATACTAGCCACCTGGTTATGTGGTTACTTGGGGAATTGCAAGATCTATAAAGGACATCTATTTGTTGTATATAGTTACATAAGGGCTGCAACTGTCGTAGTAATACACCCTCGACATTAACCGTCCTTATCGTAGTTAGAGGGTTTGTGTGTCTTGATGATCCTTCAGGCTATGTTGGCTGGAATTTAACTCTTTGCAGGTTTAACGTAGCTGAACAGACTGAAGATGAAAGGCCAGACCAAAGGGTAGGGAGCATGTTGGGGTCCCACAAGGGGACAGTGCACAACTTATCGTTGAGTAGTAAATGCTCTGGCTGTAATCAACCCATCCCCCAGCTATGGGACAAATAGCAGTCCTCTCTTTTCCTTGAGGATCAAATCTTTTTTTCCTGCCGTGTCTTCTACAACATTGCCCTCAAATATATGGGAATTCAACCAATGTATCCATGAAGCACACCCTGCTCCAAAGCCTAGATTGGTGAACCCGACGGCACAAAGTTGAAATCACTATACATTAGGTCCTAATAGATTAGGACTGCAACTGTCTAGAGAGCAAACTCGAAAAAGCATGTCACCAGACAAGGAATTTGTCAGTCATCATTGACGGGAGGGGGAATAGATACAAACGAATAACTCAATGACCATGCCTGCAGTAATAGACATTATAGATTATAAGATAATCTCCACAAAATGAAAGCTCTTCAAACTGACCAATGCCCTTGCCAAAATGGTACACAGACTCCAGAACACATTCTTTATGCATATCTCCTCTTCAATGAAACGAAGTTTCAAGCGTGGCCATGTGAGAATAATTTAAAGATGTTGTGAGGCACCTGCGATGACCTGTTTCTGACGAGTGGATTCAAGGAGATAACCCATCTCTGTGAGACCTCTGAGCATAGGATACTGATCGCAGAAAGTTGGCAGGAGTCAGCTGTGATGGCCTACCGTTGACCAATCAGATTAGTGATGACCTTCCTATGACCAATCAGATTTGTGACGACCTCCCTACGACCAATCAGATTTGTGATAGCCTCCCTATGCCCAATCAAATTTGATACCATGCTACAGTATAACTCCAGATGTGATTCTTTAAAGTGTATTTTTTCTCATTGTACAATCTTACAATTACCAGTATGTACAAATCTGGGTCCTCTTACTTGTTGGATAATATGCATACACTTTGGCTGAAATTCAGATGTGTCTATCCTACATGTCATAGGGGCATATGGGGGCGCAATGTACTCAGGTTGGCTCAAATTACACAGCTCACAAAGAGGGGTTAACTTGTTTAATAAGAACTAACGCTAACAACAACCAACAATAACTAATCGCAGAAGAAGAGGAAGAATAAAAGCAATGTAAACAGATTGCATAGACATGCTTTTAATTTGATAGAGTAATTTGATCACCATTGCACTCTGCACTTCGGCGTGCCACCATGTGTGCTCCGATCTCTTTCTTACACTGAAGATATCAGCGAAGATCTCAGCAGCAGCGCACGAACTCCGTAGCACCGACGATGGTCCCCGATGTAGTTTAGATGGTGAAATATTTTGGTAGCAAATTTTATTTTAAAATCTTTATAATGAATTTTACCCGGGCAGCGGCTTTCCAGCCCGCTCTTCTCGATTTTGAACTGTCAATGGTTCTTTTACGTGTTCAATGTGAACACGGGACCTACTGACCTACGTTGTATCTTCCGTCTCCGATAAGGCTAGGAACTTGATCTCAACACGATCTCACCCTACGTTGTATCTTCCGTCTCCGATAAGGCTAGGAACTTGATCTCAACACGATCTCACCCTACGTTGTATCGTCCGTCTCCGATTGAGTTAGGAACTCGATCTCGCCTACACTGAGATCAGGTATCTCTGGAAAAATATCCAGATGGCTCTACCAGAGAACGAACCAAGTACCATTGGAACGAGAGGCGAACATCTAACACGTCATAGAGAATGTCTAGGCGAACATCTAACATGTCACAGAGAATGTCTAGGCGAACATCTAACACGCCACAGAGAATATATGTTTTTAATTAAGCTATCCACCCAATTTCTGGTTTGGCACATATTTCGGAAAACTGAAAATCCTGGCATATCCTTTATATGACGTCGCCATCAACTACAGTAAACGAGTCGTTGGTTTTCTAGGCACCACTTGTACGTTCAGTAGTTTGCCATTGCTTTCTGAACGGTGAGGTATTTTTTAACAGTACGTAAAAATCAAAGGGAAATCCAAATTGCTCACCCGGGAATTAAAACCAGGTACTATTGGGTTGTGATGGAGCCAGAGCCGGATTAGCATAGTAGCAGAAGTAGCAAATGCTACGGGCCCCGCGCTTTGGGGGGGGGCCCGCGCCTCTGGAGCTAAGTTGTCACTAGTCATAAACAAGGAACCAAGTTTGGGAGGTGGGTAATAATTTCCCCTTTCATTTTTTTTTTAATTGAGGTTAGGGCCAAGGTCATGTTTACTCAATTTCGGACTTAATTGGGCGGTCACACTGAGCTCATTAACAACGTAACAGTTTTTTTGTATAGGAGTGTCTTTTGTGTGCACACGCTTCTAATAAACGAAAACTTGAAAGCTTGAACAAAAGAACAATTAAATTTGACTCATAACCCAGTTCAAGTCTCTGTTCGTTCAGTATTTTTTGCGCGCGAAACTTAGTTTAAAATAAATGCAAGTGGGCGTATGAAATATTGTTCTAAGACATGAGCAGATCTGGGCACTCCTAAATAAATTTCATGTCATTCACGTTTTTGTGAGAAACTGTTTTGCACTCGACTAGATGTCCCAGAAAATAATGCGAGGGAGGGCCAAACGATTAAACAGAAAACTTGGACACACTTGAAGGAGTCGCAACAAGAAGCCGCAACACAGAGCTGCATAATTTTACAGAGAAGCACACAAACGGACACAGAGAGTAATTTTTATTTGTTCTGCTAACTTTGAATGTATTTAAATCCTCCCATCTTGTTATTTTATTATTATTTTATTTTACATAGCTAATTTTATGTTTCAGTGAGAAATTAATTTTAAAAAATAGTTTCTATCATTTTCGTTTTCAATGAATTCAAATGTTTTAAATCAGAGTTATAGTCATGTTAAGTGGTTAAATTTTTTCGATTTTGTTGATAGTCTCTATACATTCTTTTCCGCTTCTACCTATCGATGGGGCATTCTTACAAAAGCACTGGAAGATACAGGTTCAAAACTCCCGACTTTGAAGAGACTATCGGACACTAGGTGGTCTTCCGAGCTGATGCGACAAAAGCACTTTTATGTGGTTTTACCATTATCAAACAAGTTTTGGATGACATCTCAAATAACATGGATCAAAAGGTAGTGTCGTAATCAAGCGTATGGGCTAGTTTTGGAGATGAGTAAGTTGGAAACGGGAATAGTTAGCATTTTATGGAACGGAATTCTAGAACGCTTGCAAGCGTCTAACGCTTCATTACAGTCACCTGATCAAGACCTTAACACGGGATATGCTCTTTATGAATCGTTACACGGGTACGTTCAAGCAATGCGGCCTACATTTTCAGATATTGAGGCCAAAGCCAAAATTCTGACTCACTGTCAAGAATATCAGCAACAAACTTCACGACGACGCAAGCGAAATACTAAGTACGACGATTTTAGTGGCTCTACTACGCTCGATGAAGTTGTAGAAAATAAAACACCCAAACAAAAATTTGAAAGTCAGGTGTTTATTGTCATAATTGATAATGTACTCTCTGCCTTAGCTAAACGCATGGAAGCGTACCATAGAGTGACTGATGTATTTGGAACATTTCGGCAGTTAAAATCTCTTACAGCAGAAGAGATCTTGAAAGAACTCCAAATATTGTCAGCTCTTACCAAGAGGATTTGGAAGAAAGCCTAGGCGACGAACTTGTGCAGTTCGCTGAACTTCTTAAAACTAATGTAGCTGCTGCTATTAGCAACGAAAAGAATGAGGCTCTTGAACTGCAATTTTATAAACTTATAATGGAAAATTCATTAGAGTCGTGTTTCCCAAATGTAGAAATAGTCTTACGAATTTACTTGTCTTTAATGATTACTAACTGCAGCGGAGAACGTTCTTTTTCAACATTAAAGCGTATAAAAAGTGAGTTAAGAAACATGATGGGACAAGATCGTCTAAATAACCTCACCTTAATGAACATTGAATGTAATTTACTTAGAGAAATTGATTTGTCTAGTATTATCTCTAAATTTGCTCACATTAAATCGAGACAAGTTTGTTTGTAAAATTTATGTTTTATTATTTATTATCATACAAAACTTAGGGCCCCGTGCTAAAATTTGCTACGGGCCCCGCGCTGGTCTAATCCGGCTCTGGATGGAGCTCACTACCACTAAGCTACAGACACCATACAGGAAAACTACACACAGATTGTGTTCATTCTAGCCATGAGAATGAGTTATTACTACATACGTGCACCTACAAGTCGGTCAAGGTTGAGTTATGTGTACGAGGTACATATAGGTCGCCGTCTGCTTTTTGGCAGGGAACATTTCCCAAACACTACATAAATCTGGTATGTGTAGGTTAGACTAACCTCGCTCTTGAGCTCGTGAACCGAGGAATCTCGTGAACAGCTGATTCAAAATCAAAACTTTGCTGGTTTTAAATTTAACCACGGGAGAACGCATGATATCTTTTGTGATTTTCTAACCATAGCCAGGACACATGCCCTCAATCAAACCATGCCAAGTTTCTCTATATTTAGCTATCTCATGCAGCTGCTTCCAGCTCTTCTGTATATCAGGCGATGTACGGAAATCTATAGATCTGAGGTGTTCAGACTAGCTCCGGAGACAACTGTTGGTAGGCTGCGGTGATACTAAGTAAATTGGCGTTTAAGGACAAAGACACGTGTGTATACATTAGTATCACATAAGTAAACAAAAATGTAATTCATTATAAAACTAACAACAATCCCACGTTTCGATCAAGGATCTTTATCAAGGAGACACATAGACAGAATAAACACTAAATAAACTAGAACAAAGAGCTAAATAAGAAAGATGACTGGAGATCTGATACGTTACTAATCTCTGCTTCCAATACTCTTCTTCGTGTATTTCTATTCTTCTCTCTCTCTCTCTCTCTCTCTTGCTTAACCACTTAGCCACAGAGACCCCCCCCCTCCCCACTGTGGCTAAGTGGTTACGCCCTTGCATTGCTAGCACTCTGGTCGTGGGTTCGATTCCGGACTGCTCCGTTCTGTTCACGAGTGCATTTTTTCCAGAGACCCATATAATAGTTGCCGGTGCTACGGAGTTCGTACTTTGTGAAATACTCTGGCGTGCCATTTCTGCGAAGGACCGAGCCATATGGGGTAAACCCCGGTGTAACGAAGTCTTCTGCGATCAACTTCTGATATGCGACTACTCAGGTATGTGTCATAAACAGGGCGGTGCGCTTGAGGTCTTCACCGGTTCCCCATAGTTTGTTTTGTGCAATGAAGTCAATCCTCCGGCTTCAAAACCCCACTTTAAACCTTGCTTCAAGTACCTGAAGGGTCTAAGCTTCAAGTACCTCTGAAGTCGGCGAGGCTGTCCGTATGGTTGAGGCAGAGCCAACTATAAACTTATGGGCCTTCGGACTCAGGTAAGAATTATGGAAAATCAGACCACAACTACACCACGTGACCTCGCATTCCAGTATTAGTGTATATAGACGAATTCATTTAAAAATCAACACAAAATGCTAAATCAAGGTTATATTATGCAACAAGTTAAGTTTAACAATAAGGAATATCAATATTATGAATATTTTTCACCAATAAATAACCATAGACTCACAGAATTGAGTAAAATTACACAAAAAGCTTGCAGTGTTCTATCAAACATCTATATTTTCCGGTCCCCTTTTCTGATCTAGGTCAGGAACCCCAGTCAGTTGTCTGGCCTAGTTATCTAGAGTTGGCTGTGGTTGAGCGGCGCCTGTAAAAAGGTAATTTTAGGTCTCACGCAAAAATCAATCAGAAGCGCAATACCAGGCGTCATTACTTTCGCCTGAATTAACAGGGCGTTCGAGAGGAGAAGAAGAAGAAACCTTGCTTTCCCTGCGGGTTCCAGTAAATGGCCCTTCTTGTTATATTCCCCTCCTGGTTTTCTCAAGGTGTGTCCCATACAGTCTCAGTGTCTTTTCTTCACGTCTTGGTTCACTTGTATCTGTATCATTCTTTCCATGTGCTCATCATTTGTGAGGCTATCATAAAAATTATAGTCAAATTTATGCTCATAGAATAATTATGAAGACTTCAAGAATTGGTTAACATAGCCAAAGGAAGAGAACCAAGAAATAGTGTTGAGATTTGCACCGTTAATAAATATCTCTGGTATAGACGGTAACCACTCCTTGTGATTTGTATGTGATCCGAACCTAAGAGCGATTGTACGTTGTACCAGTTATGCGCCTAAAAGTAGCCCAGCACATCCGATTTCTGCAACGCTTTTTATTTACTAGGGTAGCTTCCTAGGCCCCTACCTCAGGCGCCTCTTACGACATGCCTTGTAGGTCGCAGTGTTACTATTCATTCCTCCACTGAAAGGCAAATAAGACATCATGCCCTCGGTGTGCAGTGTTGCAGAAGAATTGTTTATGATCGTCTCAATAGAAGGTGTTGTTGTATTTATCTACTACCATTATACATTACATACGGTCTGCAAGAGTTTTAAGAACCTCAGGGGAAACGACGAAGCCAATGAATATGATCAATAAATAAACAGTGCACAAGTATTAGGGCTTCTTGAAAAACAAATTAGCAAACACAGGATTCGAACCACAATCTCCAACGTCTCTTTTGGATGATGGTGTTCATATTCTCTTGTTAACAGTGTGTAAGCAGTTCTTTGTTTAAATATATAATATGATACCAGAACACGCGTAAGATCTTTTGCATACAATTTCGTATGGAAGGTGGAAAGTTTGGACACATTTTGTTCTGTCATTCTCCTGCATTCTGAACCGTATAGTAAAGTTGATATAGCACACATCTATAGTATATATTAATTTTGTTCAACATACATATATTACACAACATATATGTCTCAGAAATTTGAACCATGTTCAGTTAAGAAGGTGAATATCTTATAAATTTGCATATGACGTGTAACGTACACACACACACAGACAACTTGTTCTTTGATCATATTTGGCAGTGATCCTACTATCTGTTGCGTTTGTCGATTCTGAGAAAGAAAGTGACGTGTGAATAAACCCGGATGTACCAGATTTGGTGTAAATGACAAAATGACATATCGAGCGTTGTTACATACGTGCACCTACAAGTCGGTCAGGGTTGAGTTATGTGTACGAGGTACATATAGGTCGCCGTCTGCTTTTTGGCAGGGAACATTTCCCAAACACTACATAAATCTGGTATGTGTAGGTTAGACTAACCTCGCTCTTGAGCTCGTGAACCGAGGAATCTCGTGAACAGCTGATTCAAAATCAAAACTTTGCTGGTTTTAAATTTAACCACGGGAGAACGCATGATATCTTTTGTGATTTTCTAACCATAGCCAGGACACATGCCCTCAATCAAACCATGCCAAGTTTCTCTATATTTAGCTATCTCATGCAGCTGCTTCCAGCTCTTCTGTATATCAGGCGATGTACGGAAATCTATAGATCTGAGGTGTTCAGACTAGCTCCGGAGACAACTGTTGGTAGGCTGCGGTGATACTAAGTAAATTGGCGTTTAAGGACAAAGACACGTGTGTATACATTAGTATCACATAAGTAAACAAAAATGTAATTCATTATAAAACTAACAACAATCCCACGTTTCAATCAAGGATCTTTATCAAGGAGACACATAGACAGAATAAACACTAAATAAACTAGAACAAAGAGCTAAATAAGAAAGATGACTGGAGATCTGATACGTTACTAATCTCTGCTTCCAATACTCTTCTTCGTGTATTTCTATTCTTCTCTCTCTCTCTCTCTCTCTTGCTTAACCACTTAGCCACAGAGCCCCCTCCACTGTGGCTAAGTGGTTACGCCCTTGCATTGCTAGCACTCTGGTCGTGGGTTCGATTCCGGACTGCTCCGTTCTGTTCACGAGTGCATTTTTTCCAGAGACCCATATAATAGTTGCCGGTGCTACGGAGTTCGTACTTTGTGAAATACTCTGGCGTGCCATTTCTGCGAAGGACCGAGCCATATGGGGTAAACCCCGGTGTAACGAAGTCTTCTGCGATCAACTTCTGATATGCGACTACTCAGGTATGTGTCATAAACAGGGCGGTGCGCTTGAGGTCTTCACCGGTTCCCCATAGTTTGTTTTGTGCAATGAAGTCAATCCTCCGGCTTCAAAACCCCACTTTAAACCTTGCTTCAAGTACCTGAAGGGTCTAAGCTTCAAGTACCTCTGAAGTCGGCGAGGCTGTCCGTATGGTTGAGGCAGAGCCAACTATAAACTTATGGGCCTTCGGACTCGGTAAGAATTATGGAAAATCAGACCACAACTACACCACGTGACCTCGCATTCCAGTATTAGTGTATATAGACGAATTCATTTAAAAATCAACACAAAATGCTAAATCAAGGTTATATTATGCAACAAGTTAAGTTTAACAATAAGGAATATCAATATTATGAATATTTTTCACCAATAAATAACCATAGACTCACAGAATTGAGTAAAATTACACAAAAAGCTTGCAGTGTTCTATCAAACATCTATATTTTCCGGTCCCTTTTCTGATCTAGGTCAGGAACCCCAGTCAGTTGTCTGGCCTAGTTATCTAGAGTTGGCTGTGGTTGAGCGGCGCCTGTAAAAAGGTAATTTTAGGTCTCACGCAAAAATCAATCAGAAGCGCAATACCAGGCGTCATTACTTTCGCCTGAATTAACAGGGCGTTCGAGAGGAGAAGAAGAAGAAACCTTGCTTTCCTGCGGGTTCAGTAAATGGCCCTTCTTGTTATATTCCCCTCCTGGTTTTCTCAAGGTGTGTCCCATACAGTCTCAGTGTCTTTTCTTCACGTCTTGGTTCACTTGTATCTGTATCATTCTTTCCATGTGCTCATCATTTGTGAGGCTATCATAAAAATTATAGTCAAATTTATGCTCATAGAATAATTATGAAGACTTCAAGAATTGGTTAACATAGCCAAAGGAAGAGAACCAAGAAATAGTGTTGAGATTTGCACCGTTAATAAATATCTCTGGTATAGACGGTAACCACTCCTTGTGATTTGTATGTGATCCGAACCTAAGAGCGATTGTACGTTGTACCAGTTATGCGCCTAAAAGTAGCCCAGCACATCCGATTTCTGCAACGCTTTTTATTTACTAGGGTAGCTTCCTAGGTCCCTACCTCAGGCGCCTCTTACGACATGCCTTGTAGGTCGCAGTGTTACTATTCATTCCTCCACTGAAAGGCAAATAAGACATCATGCCCTCGGTGTGCAGTGTTGCAGAAGAATTGTTTATGATCGTCTCAATAGAAGGTGTTGTTGTATTTATCTACTACCATTATACATTACATACGGTCTGCAAGAGTTTTAAGAACCTCAGGGGAAACGACGAAGCCAATGAATATGATCAATAAATAAACAGTGCACAAGTATTAGGGGCTTCTTGAAAAAACAAATTAGCAAACACAGGATTCGAACCACAATCTCCAACGTCTCTTTTGGATGATGGTGTTCATATTCTCTTGTTAACAGTGTGTAAGCAGTTCTTTGTTTAAATATATAATATGATACCAGAACACGCGTAAGATCTTTTGCATACAATTTCGTATGGAAGGTGGAAAGTTTGGACACATTTTGTTCTGTCATTCTCCTGCATTCTGAACCGTATAGTAAAGTTGATATAGCACACATCTATAGTATATATTAATTTTGTTCAACATACATATATTACACAACATATATGTCTCAGAAATTTGAACCATGTTCAGTTAAGAAGGTGAATATCTTATAAATTTGCATATGACGTGTAACGTACACACACACACAGACAACTTGTTCTTTGATCATATTTGGCAGTGATCCTACTATCTGTTGCGTTTGTCGATTCTGAGAAAGAAAGTGACGTGTGAATAAACCCGGATGTACCAGATTTGGTGTAAATGACAAAATGACATATCGAGCGTTGTTTCTTCCCCTCCAGATCGAAGGAGAAGTAAAAATCTATTACAACGACAATGCACATATTGTATTGGCGTTCCATTACACCAGACCCCACACGATAGTAATACTGAATCTGAATAGTATCGAATTAATTTTACAAGAAAGTACACACAAACAGACTGCCTTTTTTCCACGAAAATGATTTCGTCATGATCTAATTTCAAAGGCAATGAAATCGGCTAACAAATAAACTGGATAGAACTGGACGAGAAAAACAACATAAACAAAGGAAACCTATTTAAATACCAGGCACGGGTTCTTTTAATAATTCCTATTCATGACATTCTTTTGATGTCAATCCAAGATTTATTAAATGTCCACCTCTTCTCTTTCCACCCTTAACTGTCCCCTGTACAAGCTTACGTCGTTTCACTACTGACAAAAATACCTCCTGTCTACGTGTAAACATATTTATTTTGTCTCTTACAAATATATTTTATTTCTTTTTAAAAACCGGAATCCTTCTTTCAATGTCTGCAGTACGGACTACCTCTCATATCAGTACAAAACTTCTTTCCAATGTCTGCAGTAAATGTCCAACTCTCATATCAGTACAACACTTCTTTCCAATGTCTGCTGTAAGTGTCCAACTCTCATATCAGTACAAAACTTCTTTCCAATGTCTGCAGTAAGTGTCCAACTCTTATATCAGTACAAGAACTTCTTTCCAATGTCTGCAGTAAATGTCCAACTCTCATATCGGTATAAAACTTCTTTCCAATGTCTGCAGTAAATGTCCAACTCTCATATCGGTATAAAACTTCTTTCCATGTCTTCAGTAAATGTCCAACTCTCATATCAGTACAACACTTCTTTCCAATGTCTGCAGTAAATGTCCAACTCTCATATCAGTATTAAACTTCTTTCCAATGTCTTCAGTAAGTGTCCAACTCTCATATCAGTACAACACTTCTTTCCAATGTCTGCAGTAAATGTCCAACTCTCATATCGGTATAAAACTTCTTTCCATGTCTGCAGTAAATGTCCAACTCTCATATCGGTATAAAACTTCTTTCCATGTCTGCAGTAAATGTCCAACTCTCAAATCAGTATAAAACTTCTTTCCAATGTCTGCAGTAAGTGTCTAACTCTCATATCAGTATTAAACGTCTTTCCAATGTCTGCAGTAGGTGTCCAACTCTCATATCAGTACAAGAACTTCTTTCCAATGTCTGCTGTAAATGTCCAACTCTCATATCGGTATAAAACTTATTTCCATGTCTGCAGTAAATGTCCAACTCTCATATCAGTACAACACTTCTTTCCAATGTCTGCTGTAAGTGTCCAACTCTCATATCAGTACAAAACTTCTTTCCAATGTCTGCTGTAAATGTCCAACTCTCATATCGGTATAAAACTTCTTTCCATGTCTGCAGTAAATGTCCAACTCTCATATCGGTATAAAACTTCTTTCCATGTCTGCAGTAAATGTCCAACTCTCATATCGGTATAAAACTTCTTTCCATGTCTGCAGTAAATGTCCAACTCTCATATCGGTATAAAACTTCTTTCCAATGTCTGCAGTAAATGTCCAACTCTCATATCAGTACAACACTTCTTTCCATGTCTGCAGTAAATGTCCAACTCTCATATCGGTATAAAACTTATTTCCAATGTCTGCAGTAAATGTCCAACTCTCATATCGGTATAAAACTTCTTTCCATGTCTGCAGTAAATGTCCAACTCTCATATCAGTACAAGAACTTCTTTCCAATGTCTGCAGTAAATGTCCAACTCTAAAACAAGTACAAAAGAATAGATAATACCAATGATCTTTATATGTGAATTTTTGTTATGATACTGATTTTGCTTTATCAAATTGCATTCAACCGATACATGATTAACATATAGAGAACGGCGAACAATGTAATTGATGAACAATAATCATGTATAATTATCAGTTATGACTATCATCATAGCAGTCCGAACATGTTCATAGGTGCTTCGATCCACACCTCAACAAATCCAATAGCCCAACATACCTGTTCAATGCTGATTAATCAATCTCTTTGCATATTTGACATGTCGTTCTTTTCGGGATGTACCATTATCGACACCCATCTGCCTCAATCTGGTCAGCGACTGTGATTCACAACCCTGAAACACCTCTGTTCGAAAAGACTTGGTGCCATTTCGGCCCATTGCAGTTCCCTCTTATATCGTAGCGTACAAGCCAATCTATCAGCTCGTTTGTTACTCCTGCGTGCCCAGGGACGAAAATGATGATTTATCTCATCCCTGTCTGTACCAGTACCTCTACCCATTTTCATCTCCACATTCCTGTTTCGACTTTACGAATCATACTTATAGAGTCACCGAATAGAAAAACACGAGAGTAGTTATGAGATGCCAATCACGTCACTGCCTCTGTAACCCCTGCGCCTCCATTGTCAAACTAATTTTGTTTGTTGCATATCTGGGCTCTTATCTGTCCTCCCGAGCGTGCCGAAAATTCCCACGCACATCGTTGTTGGCAAATGACTGAACCATCAGTGCAAATACGCATGTTTCGTTGACGTTGTCAATCAAGTGGGCATCAACCTCCGCTTTAATTAGTAGTAGAATATTTTGTTCACTGTTTTTCTTAATGAATATAATAATTGTAAAAGCAGGCTGAATAGAGGTGGTGCGACACATATCAACCTGTGATATATGATGGCATATGATATGCTTACGAACATTGCACATAATGATGTTTTGAAATCACCCTTTTTATATGACATTAAATTTATAGCTGTGTTTAAAAAATGCATTTAACATTATATGTCTAATTCCTTAACCTTTTCACTCTGTATTATTTTGACCTCTGGACGCATTTATATTGCAATTCCAATTTAACATTCAATGTCAAGTAGTTTAAACCTTTATAACTCTAGTACTGTTTCTCTAAAGTATGACATATTATATATTAAATTGTTTTAAAATTATATAAAAATAACATTGTGAAAGCTTCTAAATATATATGCATTTGCACCACAGGCATTCATTGTTTCCTTGAACTTTCCATCACATTTTTACATGTTACAGCAGTCAGGTCAAGGACGAGAAGTACCATTTTAAGTCTGCTAGCAACTAGCACTTGGCATTTGAAAGACATAATTCATATCTTTGAGAGTTGGATGTACAGAAGAGGATGTCGTATTTCATTGGAAAGAAAAACAGACAAATGAAGAAGTTATAGAAAAACTAGTAAAGAAGGAGATGCTACAGGAAATAAAATTCGAAAAGGTGGAGGCTGCAGTAAAACTTTGAAAAATAGCTAAACACTTAAACACAAAGTACTACAGTTTTACAAAATACATCAACAGTGACGATAAACAGCAACGTTTCGACCAAAGGCCTTTATCAAGCAAACATTACAACAAGAATGACGAATTTCGAGGAACACTACAAATGGACGATTACATGTGGAAACATAAACCTATCTAATGAAAATCTGGGACCCCACTGTCTCTTTTCCAAAAGCTACGTATGCCATTCAAGACAGTTTCACGTGTGAGTTCCGCAATATCATCTATGCCATCACCTGCAAACGATGCAACAAGTCCTATATTGGCGAAACCGGTAAGAGACTCAGTGACCGATTCGCCCAACACTTACGCGATATTCGCCAACGCTCTGTGACTCCTGTGGCCACTCATTTCAACGATACTGGCCATTCAGGAGTTGACGATGTCCAGGTCACAGCCATCCGATCATGTTCCTCCGATGATCGCAGTCGATTTGCCCTGGAGAACCGTTTTATTTCATTCTATGGCACTTTGCGACCTCTTGGACTCAACGCATTACATTCCTATGCTTCTTAGTACTGTCTTATCTCGTGCCTTGTTATCTATATGTGTGTTTGCTCCATATATGTGTCATTTATCCACTATATTGTTTATTGTTTCTCTTCTTTTCCACTTTCGGTTTTTGTGTTGCACTCATTTCGTTGTTCGTTTTTATTCCCAGATTTTCATTAGATAGGTTTATGTTTCCACATGTAATCGTCCATTTGTAGTGTTCCTCGAAATTCGTCATTCTTGTTGTAATGTTTGCTTGATAAAGGCCTTTGGTCGAAACGTTGCTGTTTATCGTCACTGTTGATGTATTTTGTAAAACTGTAGTACTTTGTGTTTACGTGTTTAGCTAGGAAATAAAATTCAAACAAATGAAATATTTAGGACACATCAACAGATCGTGTAAACTATATATAATATATATTTAACGGTTATTAGAACCTTGCATCATATTTGATCTAATTCACATGGTGTTGTAATCAATTTTGCAGTACGAGGACCTGCAGATCACAATCACTGATAAGCCAGCCCCAAAACCAGATAATGACAGCCTTAAATTTGGTGCACAGTTTACCGATCACATGCTTGAGATCGACTGGACTGCCCAAAATGGATGGGGATTTCCACAGATTAAACCTTTGGAGGCATTCAAAATACATCCTGCAGCAAAGGTGCTTCATTATGCCACAGAGGTGTGTATGTAATGTTTTTATTAGTTTAGTCAACATATCATCATTGCACATCTAACCATTTAGTCAATAAGAGCTCTAATATTGTCCTCATGATGTCTCTCAGCATGTGGCGAATCACACCAGTTATGTGTTGCTTTACTATTATTTTTTTAATTTCATCATACCTCTCTTGTCTGTCTACACTCTACTCTTGTCTGTCTACACTCTACTCTTGTCTGTCTACACTCCGCTCTCATCTGGCTACATTCTGTTTGATTTGCTATTCTTGCAGTCTGGTTAGGGTTACTGATTCACTCTCATTCCTTGAATTGTTTACAAGCACTTAGAGGGTATTCAGAATGTCATTTTCTGGAAGTCAATTATCTTGTGTTGCTAGATTAGAAACAAAACAAAGAATTCTTTTTTCTATAATTTGTTAGTATTACAAGTAGTTGAGGTGAGAATTAATTTACAAACAGATTGTTATTTTAAATTAGTTACAGTACAGTTGCTATATAGTCCCTTCAAATTCAGTATATCGTCACTGTGATGTACTTCAAACTTAGTATCATTTTGTTATATTCTTAAATAAATGTCCACACAGTTTTAGACATTTTCACACAGCTAACTTTTAAATCATGTTACCCAGGTTACTTAAACCTTCACATATTTGATTAATTCACATTTATGAACCACTTTGCATAGGTGCTGAGATCTCTGTAAGGCAAACAGATTGAAGCTAATTTGTCTATGTCTTCCTGATCCTTCTTGGATCACTGATGAAATATTGTTTACAGATTAAATTTGGCGTCTTATAAAATTCACTGTTCATTATGCTCACAGAGGTTTTATGTAGTTTTTGTTAGTTTGTTACATATCCACTTGCACATAACCATTTAGTCAGAGAGCTCTAATATTGTCACTCTGCAGTCTGATGTGCCTGTCACACCATGTTATCATGAACTGTATGTGTAATCTTACATATTTTTATTCATGTGCCCTCTCTGTCGAATTGTTGTCTGTCTACAGTCGCTCATTGGCTAATTCTTTGGTTTGCTATTCTGAAGTTGTAGGTTTTCAGATTCACCATTTTCATTAGTTCACATATCTTCTTTCTTCAGATGCAATTCTCAGGATTTTATTTCAGTGATTGTCGGGCTCGTAGGGAGCTAAATATCACTGCAAAAAGGCATGTTCAGCCTAAGGTTGGAGATAGAAGCTTAGTCTATAAAGTCACAGTCATGCTTACTTGTAGGATTACTGGCACAATGTAGAACACCTTCCCACATATGTTACATAGAAGTTAAAAATAGCTTTGCGTAAAATAGCCATAAGTGAATACATGAGTCACACAAACCAGTTATGTTTTGCATTTCCTATGTTCTCTACAAAATATTTTAATCAGACAATATTTCTTCTCAAATATTATATATATATATATATATATATATATATATATATTCCTCTTGTACCATTATATGTCACATAGATCCTGCAGGCAATTTCTTCACACTGCTCTGTCCTGTGCAACTTGTTCAATCATTTCTATGGAATTGAATCCAATATTTCTTGCCTTCTCAGCAATTCAAGGTTTCCTAGGTGCCCTCTCTTTCTTAAACCGTTTGCCTCCCACTTCAATGCCTGCTTTAGTATCCTTTGATCATTTTTCTCAAGGTATTCCCTACAAATCTCCATCTTCTCCTCATAACGAGTTGTTGCTAGTGCTTAATCTTAAATTGTCTTGCACTAAAATATATCTTTTCATGCTGAGTCAATCAGTCAAACTTGTAGCATGGTTTAAATAAATGGATTGTTTGAAGGTTTTGTTTTTATATTTCCAGCTGTTTGAAGGTATGAAGGCATACAGAGGTATTGACAACAAAATAAGACTCTTTCGTCCAATGGAGAACATAAATCGCTTGACATCCTCTGCACAAAGAACAGCTCTTCCGGTTTGTAGTATACATACTGTGATTATAATAGATTACATTTGTGTTGATTTCTTCTTCTTTGCGATCAGATTCATATACTCAGTCTAAACCAGTGGTTCTCAAACTTTTTGAAGTCATGGCACATTTGAAGTCCTACAAAAAAATCGTAGGCACACTATACACAGAAACTTAATAAATAAGATGCAAAAAGCAAAGGAATACAAAAATAATTGGAAAATGCTACGTACTTTATTCATTATTTAATTTCTGCCTATGAGAAGCATGGGACAGCCTGATGTGTTCTGGCAATTTGCCCGCTGGCACCATGTTGCCAACCCCTGATCTTGGGTTTCCTAGGGCACACTGGTGCGCCAGGGTACACCCTTTGAGAACCACTTGTTTAAACACTAAGATGGGTTACCTATATGAAGTCGCATGTCAATTGAATTTTCTTGTGGGTTCTTCATAGCTTGCTCAGTAAGCCTCATTTATAAGGCCATGTTTTGTTGGTGTGTGTATGATGGGCAAGACTGCAGGATGTGCTCTGGAGAATTGTGTTTTATTCTGACATGCACACTGTGCAGTCTGAACAGGCTTTATTCTGTGCATGTGACAGTTGAGCCTTCAGTGTCCTGATCTTAGATGGGATATTATTGTGTTCTGTTTCCTGTTTAGTCTGCTGATAGTGTTGATTTAATGTGTGCATGTTTGTGTTTAGGTGTTTGTATTAGTGGATTCTCATTACTTTGTAGCGGTTGGGAGCTTGTATACCTCCTTGATCCGATTAGTGGATAAATGTTGATTGAATGTTGTAAGATTTGAGTTACTACTTCTATCGGAGATGAATGATAATGGATAGGTCCCATGTTCAGTTTTCTGAAAAGTCGCTGCTTAAAAATAATTACTAAAACCTCCTGCAAATTTTCACCATTATCAAAATCGAAACTGCCTGTATGTTGCCAGGGCTCGCAAGGGGGGTAAAGAATAGTAAAACTGCAACCTACAAGGCGACTGAGGTATGCACCTAAGGAAGCTACCCTAGTAAATAAAAAGTGTGGCAGAAATGGAATTGCTGGCCACGCCCGAGTGGTTACCGGGACCCAAATTTGGGTGTAAAGAATAGAACCACTGTTACCTGTCACGCATGTCGTAAGAGGCGACTAAGGAGGTTTGGCTGAAATCGGATGCATGTGTCCTAAACGTGTAGAAGTCATGTGTTTTTCTTTTTTCTTTTTTTCTTTCGTCCTCTTTCAACTCAGACGAAGTTTCATCTCTGAAACTGATTTTGCGTGAAAATCCGTTTTTCCAATTTCTTACAATGGCAGCAACGCTGCACATTGTAAATTACTTTACACTGGCAGCCGTGTGCTCAATGTACTCGTAATTAGTATTCCCTCGCCATACAGGCAGATTTTCTCCGATTCAGAGGTACTCACGTTATCGTCCTGAGTAAGACCAGGGACTCGAACAAATGCCGGACAGTAGGTTCGAACCCGAGCTATGAGGCGTCTCACAGTTAGCAGGCCGAGCTACTATCAACTACTCTAGGCAGTCCCCCGTCTTATGTGTTTAGGGGCCTACCAAACCAATGTGCAACGTATACAAGTTCTTGGCAAAGATCAAACATATCACAAAGAGTGATTGAAATTGGTTGTAAAGAACGAACCCAAAGAAGAAGAATTGCTGTCCTACTCATAGGCGCATAACTGGCACAATATACAATAGCTCTTAGGCTGAGATCACATACATATCACAGAGAGTAGTTTAACAAGGGGTCGATATGGAGCATTTGAAGAAGAAGAAGAAAATTCAAACAGGAACCCTCACCGGTGCTATGAACTGCTGAAATCTTCTTGTATGCAGATGTGATATTCGCCCTCAGGCAGTTAGTGGAAAGGAAAGTTAGTGAATCTGACAAACACCTGCACGTTGCGTTTATAGACCAGGAAAAAGCTTTCGACCGCGTAGATAGAGAAGCAAGTTGTGGAAAGTATTGTCAATCTATTGGGTTAATGACCACCTAACTAATCTATGCAAGATCCTCTATATAAACAGCCAGTGCACAGTTAGAACAAACACAGGTCTATCAGAAAAGTTCTATGTAGGGTCAGGAGTAAGACAAGGATGCATACTATCACAGCTGCTGCTGCTCATCTCATATATCGATCAAATCTATAAAATAGCTAATACCAGTAAAGGAAACAACCATGAGGAACTCTTAAACGAATTTCTTTTTGCAGGTGATCAGGCAATCATATCAACAACAGAGGAAGAGCTACAGCAACACATTAACAGACTCCAGTTAGCATGCAACGAATACAATATGCGAATTACATTGACAAAAACCAAAGTAATGACAATCGCTAGGGAGGAAAACACTACCAATATCTCCATCGACAATTGCCCACTAAAACAAGTCAAAGACGTCTAGGGAGCATTTTTTTCAGCAAACAAGCATAACTAACGAAATCCAACACAGATGCAATAAAGCAAATCAAATAACAGGACAAATGGCTCCAACTTTAAAATGCAAACATTGAAATTTGTTGTTTCTTGATGTTCAGTACTGATGTTGTACCCACTTTTTCCTGATGTCTTCATTTCTCAACTGGTCTCTTCTTGTTACTCCCAGCATGCTGTATAGACACTTCATCTCTGTCGTGACTAGTTTCCTTCTATCATTTGATGTCAGCGTTCAAGTTTGGCACTGATAGCATAATATGGGGGAGAGTGTGTTGAACAATGTTCTTTTTGTGTTCATGACGACAAATTAAATGGTTCGGCCACATAAGCAAATTACCAACAGACTGCACCTCAAAGAGCAGTGATGCTCTGATACAATGGATACAAAGCAAATTGTCAGCCATATAAAAGGTTGACTTCAGAGATAACATAGGTGATGAAAGACACTGTTTATGAAGCGCACACAAAAACATGTTCTAGAAATCTCTTCTTATCCTGATGCTGTGATGCATAACAGATTGGAGAATAAAAGATGAACACAGAATACCACAAACACTGACTACAACTTGGTAGCATTGTGATGACATAAGTAAGATATGAAATCTATGGTTTTTGAACAGAACCACCAACTTGCATCTTTAGACTATTTCTGTTTGTGTATGATACATTCTTATCAAATATTTGATTTAATGTTTACTAAGATCTCTTTATTGTTGTCATATTTGTTTACAATTCAGGAGTTTGACAAAGGGGAACTGCTTAAATGTATGAAAAAACTCATCAGTATTGACCAGGAATGGGTCCCATATTCTGAAAAATGTTCTCTCTACATTCGACCAACTTATATTGGCACAGAGGTAAGAATATAGTTAGCAGTGTAAATTTTCTTCCTTTCTTTTTAATCAAGATTGATGCAGATAAGAATTAATTAGAAGATTAGCTAACATTTTTGTGAGACACTCAGATGGCCAGGGTGATCTTCGTAACATGTCGTATATGTGTTTAAATCACTGTGGAATTAAAGACAATGAAAGTGCTGATGTTTTGGTCTAAAGAAGGCAGTGCCAAAGGACAGATCTACCAACCACTGTCTTTTCAAGAGGTCAAAACTTTTATAAGGAGAAAATATGCACTAGACTGGAAGACAAACACTGGGTATGATTATTAAAGGAATTTCTCAAAGACCTTAGCAGAACAGACCAGGTCATTATATTTTGCCTACATACCGGACACTGCAGACTCAATAGACACTTGCATAGACTAGGAATAAATCAAAAGCTCTCTGTCAGTGTCAGTAGGTGGAACAGACACCTGTGCATATCCTGCAAGACTTTTCTTTCTCTCCTGTGTGAGCTGAGAAGCAACATGTCACACACCTAGTCGACCTAAAAACTAAGCTTTGTGGAGACCTGAAGCTGACCGCACGGTTTGTGGCCCACAGTAAATTAAGTGCATGACCAGAGATAACGAAGAAGAAGATAATTGTAACTTGAAATTCATGTGGTTATTGGTTGTTGGTTACTGAATCGATGTCATAGCACTCCGGGCAGAGCTAGTGCTCAGTCTCCCCCAACAGATGTCAAAGTGTATGCATACTGCTGGTTCATGTGGCTCTCTGGTTAAAGAAACTCCACACCCTGCGCCTCAGACATCCAGTTCTATTTGTACAGTTGGTAACTCCAAACTACTTGAATCGCCGGATGGATTAAACATCAATTTTAATATCCTCATCCAACAGACAGTTGGGAAGAGACAGAGGAAATTCCCCTTTATCCATCCTCAACTCCCCGACAATCAATTTGTGTGGTAAATTTTTGAATAAACCTAATAGCACTCTGGGCAGACATTTTACAGACATTTGATGGGTAGTATAAGGGTTTAACCAGTGGGCCACATGCTCTATCATCATGCATTACTTTCTACATCGACTGGATGATGCTGAGCACCTAGTGGTCTGCTGGAGTGCTATGAGATCAGTCCAATATCATACCATTTTATATCGATGCCGATAGCGAAGTTGGTAATATGCTTCACTAGTAACCATATACCAGGATTTGAGGCCAATTTTGGCCCAATATATTGTTGGTATGCACACAGTACGGAATTAGACTAAAGGTTTCCGGATCTTTTACTTGGTGATCTAAATTACAAGTACCTCAGAAGTCAGAGTAAGGCTCGCCTGAATGGGAGTGGACACTAATGATAAGGAAGGCTAGCCTTCATGCCAAAATCATTTAGAGGTGACATATTAGGTGACCTTACGAAGCCTAAATTTATAGCGGGTGAACGATACAACAAAAAATACAATTTTATCTTATACTTCTCCTTCTTCTTCTTTGCGTTCGTTCTTTACGACCAATTTTAATCACTCTTTGTGATATGTTTGATCTTTGCCAGAACGTGTATACGTTGCACATTGGTTTGGTAGGTCCCTAAACGCATAGACTTCTACACGTTTAAGACACATGCATCCGATTTCAGCCAAACCTCCTTGTCGCCTCTTACGACATGCATGGCAGGTAACAGTGGTTCCATTCTTTACACCCCAAATTTGGGCCCCGGTAACCACTCAGGCGCATCTTATACTAACTATACTACCCAGCTACTCATGAGATTTATGTGTAGAATAAATGGTTTTGACACCGGACAAGAACGCGCTGGTTTCGCCTACCACAGAGAGCCACACAGAAAAAGTATAACGAGTACAGAGCAAGAGGAAGACCACACAAAAGATGGAGTGGCGGCATCAAGAACAGCTTTAAGAAAATTAATAACGACTACAAAGTGCATTAAAACAAGCACACACAAGATAACTACTTTCTCTTCTCTCTTCCCCAACACTTCTATAAGAAGTAAATGGAAGAGAAGAAGATGATTATGTCTTAATTCATAGCCAGCAAAAAACAATTCAGGATGTGCACATTGTAACAAGTCACATAATATCCTATATTAATGAGCAGAAATCTAATCACATTTTTATTCTGTTTCTTGTTTGCAGCCTACTTTAGGTGTGGCATCTTCTAATCAGGCCAAATTGTTTATCATCGCTGGCCCTGTTGGCCCTTACTTCCCCACAGGAATGAAGCAGTCAACCTTCTAGCTGATCTATATGTCCTGCCTGGCCAGGAGGATGGGCACGACAAGATGGGATGTAACAAAAATATACAATTAATTTACCGCTACCGATAACATATTTCTCGTACCTGTAAAACATGTATTTCCTGCTACTGATAAACATGTTTTGCTACTGATAAAACTTGTGTCTCAAACTACCCTGATAAACTTCACAACTACCCTGATAACTTGTTATTTCACTGCTATTGATAAAATATTTCCCCTCTCTTAAAACTTATTCACTCAAACTATTGATAAACTTTTTCCTAAACTACTGATAAAACGTTATTCACTGCTACCTGATAAACATTTCTTACTCGCTATTAAACTATTGTCAACTACCTGATAAACTTTGTCTAAATACCTGATAAAACTTATTTCTAGCTACCTGATAAAATTTTCCTAATACTGATAAAACTTTTTCCAACTCTTGATAAACTTATTGTCACAAACACCGATAAACTGTTATTTTCATGCTACTGATAAACATTTTTCCTATCCTGATAAAACTTATTTTCCTCAAATATGATAAACTTGTTTTGTCACTCATCTGATAAACTTTTTCTACTACTCTGATAAATGTATTTTCCAAGCTATTGTAAAACTTGTTATTCCGCTACCTGATACAAACTTGTTATTCCTCAGCTACTGATAACTTGTTATTTCCTCACATGATAACTCATCAACTATCTAAAACTGATTCCTAAACTACTGTAAAGTATTCACTCAAGATGATAACTTATTTCATATTCTTAATTTTTCTCAAGCTACCCTGATAAAAACTTGTTATTGTCACTCAAGCTACCTGATAAAACTTATTTTCATTCAAGCTACCCTGATAAAAACTTGTTATTTTCACTCAAGCTACTCTTATAAAAACTTGTTATTTTCACTCAAGCTACCCTGATAAAAACTTGTTATTTTCACTCAAGCTACTCTTATAAAAACTTGTTATTTTCACTCAAGCTACCCTGATAAAAACTTGTTATTTCCAAAGGATAGGACAATATAAAACTAGCAACAACATTTTTATTTTTCTTAATGTTTTTAGATGATCAGTTAATGTGCATTCTCTGTCGAAAATGTTGACTGCTCTTCTTTCTGCTGTACACTCCAATATGGCCTTTTTGTCTTTCTAGACGGTCAATTGGCAAGTGTTTTACTGTGACAACTTCCAAGTTTGCACTTGTCTCTCTTGCCTTTCAGCTCCTCCCTAAGTCTCAAAAGATTCTGCACCTTTGCATAATGTTGTTTTCCACATAACTCGGTCATCAGCTAGTTTTTTCCATTTGTCGGAACCAATAGAAAAGTTCTTCATTGAGACATTGCAGATATCCTTATATCTGAGCAGGGGTTGCCTGGTGCCTCTTCTCTTCCGAAAGTTCACAAAACACTACTTGTTTGAGCTCAATGAGCTGAAGCGACCCTCAATGCACTAGTGTACTCACTCAAGCGCACCGTCATTCAGTGGATACCATCACACTGCAACATAAGCGGAGATTTAAGCAGTTTGGAATTACCCTTTGTTCAAGTAGAACTGGATGCCTGAGAGGCAGAGTGAGAGGTGTGTTTAATCAGCGGACCACAGGAACCATCAGTATGCATACTCTTCGATATCTGTTGGGGAGACTGAGCACCTATGGGTTTGCCGGAGTGCAATGACGTCAGTTTAGTAACCAATAACCATAAGCGGAGAAGGCGGGCGACTACCTCAGACTGATCTCGAGATCAGTTATGAGGAAGCCAGAACAACCATCGGCTGGCACTATAAAGACAATGGTCAAAAGACCATCCTCAGTACAGCGACAGGTACTATGGTCTGTGTCGTAGTGAACAAGTTGCTATACTCCGCCTCCGTACCGGCCACAACAAGCTCCCCGCCCACATGTTTAATAAATTTTAAATTGGCACAACTAGCCTGTGCCCTGCGAAAAGCGGACATGATGGCAGAGCACATACTGCAAGATTGTCAGTTGATAGCAGGCATAAGAAAAGAAACCTGACCCTAGAACACAGGCTCCGAGAAGCTGTACGGAAGACGAGTCCCTTAAAACCACGGTAAAATTCATGATAAAAGTTGGTTCATCAGTCTAGGCCGGGATCGCGAGAGAGACCACTACTAGTTTGGGTATGCTACTCTCCATTCTTCTCACATAACCCAATCATCTTAGTCATCCACTACTGAGCATACCCATGATGGAAGGCACGTTTGCATGTTGAAGTACTTCAGAGTTGGTTATCTTGTTGTACTACCTGATGTTCATAATCTTGCGGAGACATCTAAGGTCAAGTCTCCACTTGTGCCTTGAGTATTCACTCCACTATACACCTGTTTATCCATCATTTGATATTATCCTTTATTTTTGTAGTGTTTTTTCTCTTTCCTTCATCTTTCTAGAATGCTCTTTCACAACGATCAGGTCTTTATATGTGTCCTAAATATTGTCTTTGCTTTATTATATTCCCCAATTCCCTTTTCATTTCAAATCTGCTGAGTACCTCTCTGCTTATACAAATTAAAGGAAGCACATTCTTCTTCGAACACTCCATATTGACCACTTGTTAACCACTCTTTGTGATTTGTATGTGATCCTAACCTAAGAGCGATTGTACTTTGTGCCAGTTATGCGCCCACAAGTAGGCCAGCACATCTTATTTCTGCAATGCTTTTTATTTACTAGGGTAGTTCCCTAGGCTCTACAACAGTCGCCTCTTATGACATGCTTTGTATGTCGCAGTGGTACTATTCTTTGCTTCCCTTGTGGGCCCGGCACCACACAGGCGCTTCTGTGTATTCAAACCTCTGAGGTATGAGTTTCATCTTTAAAATCTATCTATATCCTCTTTATGTTCCTGTTTGACACAATAAGACTTCCACAAAAGACCTAATTGCTGCCGTCTGCTGCCTTTTACCAATTATTTTCCATATCATGCCACAATATCTTTTTTCCAACTCTCTTTATACCGATGGGTCTGTGCAGCGTGATGAGAAGTCAGGCTTTGGCTTCTTGGCTAGCGTGCATGGTAGGGATGTTGCAGACAAAGTAGAGCGTACAGGACAATTACTTCCAGTATGAGGATGGAAGTTGAGGCTGTTCTGCTCCCTCCATTGGATCTCTGGGACTCTGTTTACTGGGACCATTGTTGTATCTGACTCAGTCGATGCTTCAGAAGATCCAAAATGGCAGGTTTCAGTATGAAAATTGCAACCACTTTTGAAGTTTCTAACCTCAAGGTCTTACGTGGATCTACCCTTCCTGGGCATGGAGGTGTTTGCGGCAATGAGAGAGCGGAAAGGCTTGCATCAACAGCATTGATTGTCATGAGTTAAAGATTGATAAGGGGATGTTATATGCTCTCTTGACAACTGCCTGTTTGATGAAGGTACTAAAATAGATGTTGAATCAATTTAGAAGCTATCCGTTGCACAAGTAGAAGTGGATACCCGAGGAGCAAAGTGAGGAGTGTATTTAACCAGTTTAACACAGGAACCATCAGTATGTGCACTCTTCGACATAGGATGGGTGAAGACCGAGCACCCCTGAGTCTACTCAATGTCGATTCAATAACCAATCATTATATTAAACCTTTACTATTTCTATGACATTTTTTTTTCTATTCTCTCTCTTCCTTTTTACTCTGGGTTGGAGCATAGGCCCTCAACCAACTCATGCCAAGTCTTCCTATCTCTATCTATCTCCTGCAGCTCCCTCCAGCTCTAATTTTTCTATTACCATTCTTATATTTTTTCTGATCTCATTGACAGCAACTATGCACCAACAATTGCAATCCAGGATCTAGCTGTAAAAAAGTATAACTGCCAGCAAGTTCTGTGGCTGTTCGGAGAAGACCATCAGATGACAGAAGTTGGAACAATGAATCTATTTATATACTGGATCAATGAGAATGGAGGTAATAACTTTAAATCAATGTTTTTTATAGTTATGATGAACAGACAAACTGGCTAACTCTTTCCACATGCAGTTATTTCCTCAGTTGTACCCAGTTAACCCTTTCACCCTGTATTATTTTGACCTCTGGACGCATTTATTTTGCGATTCAAATTTAACATTCAATGTCAATTAGTTTAATCCATTATAACTCTTGTACTGTTTCTCTAAAGTATGACATACATTAAATTGTTGCTAATTGGATGTGGAATACATTAATATAATAATATTTTATATCAGGTGATATACATTTGAGAAAATTAGATTATTGTAGCATGACTATTTTGAAAAAAAAAATCATTAAAAATATTTTTACTCTCCGGTTTGTATTACATCTTAATATTCATAGATATTTCCAGAATTAGCAGTTAAATGAAGATAATCCATATATGAACATATTCTATAAGTTTCATCTAACTAGGTACAGTAGTTTTTATAATATTCACTTTTTAGTGCGGACACGTCAATAAATGGAATGTGGAACGCCCATTCTTTAGATGCAATTATTACATTAAACTTACAACTATCGATACTGCATTTCATAAACAATCAAATGTCATTATTACCATCAATCAAATCTTCTTCATTACTATCACAAGTTACAGTTTGATCTAACAGTACTCAAGATTACACTGTAAACATCGTTGGAAACATTAACGTTTAAAAAAAAGTCTCGACTTGAACACAATAATACACTGCTTTCCCTCTTTCAAATCTTTGTTAAATGGAGATAGTAATGTACCTACATATATGTACTTTCCATTTCTGAAGATTTTTAACTTCAGTAAAGGGGTTCTGAAGATACATTCGTTTCCGTGAATATACATCCAAAAGCCGATATATCGGTTCTGCGACTTCATGAACATTACTCTGAACCGATATATCGGCTCTGCAGTCCCGAGCAATTGAATACAATCAAAGTAAACAGCTTATATTTATAGACCAAGAAAAGGCATTTGATAGAGTAAACAGGTGCAAACTATGGAAGATCCTTGAAGAATATGGCGTCCAAGGACAACTATTAGGTAACATCATGGCCTTATATCAAGATAGCCAGAGTACAGTAAGAACTACAGAAGGAATGACCGACTGGTTCTCCATTACATCAGGTGTTAGACAAGGTTGTGTCCTTTCACCACTACTCTTTATCGCATATATGGATAAAATAACTCAAGAGTCGAATTCAGATAATGATGAAATAAATGAACTGCTTTTGCAGATGATCAGTGCCTGATACATCAAAATGAACAAGATCTACAACATCATATTGACACTTTGAACAATAATTGTGTGAAACATGACATGAAAATCAACAACACTAAAACAGAAATAATGAATATGGGAAGAAAACATAATAATCTAGACATCCATGTCAATGCACTAAAATAAACCAAGTGAAAGAATTCAAATACTTAGGAAGCATATTCACAGAAGACGGAAAACTAGATAGAGAGATAGAGGCTAGAGTACAAAAGCAAATGCTGTAACCTACCAGCTAGCCCCATTGTTAAGGCACCCAAAATTTCACAGGCAGCTAAGAAACAAATGATCAACAGCATTTTTATACCTACTTTGTGTTACCAGAGCCAAACATGGACATTGAGCAAAGCGCAGTCACAAAAAATAACTACATGTGAAATGCGTTGCCTGAGAAAAGTTACCAACAACACAAGAAAAGACAGAATCACCAACATCAGCATAAGAAAGAAAGTTGGCACAAAACCGTGCTTGAATTATATAGATAAACAAAGAATGAAGTGGTTTGGCCACTTAATAAGAATGCATCCAAACTCCACAGTATACAGAGTCTTCTACAACAGAACATCGGAAAGAAGGCAAGAGGAAGACCACGGAAAAGATGGTTAGATGGCGTAGCAGAATCCTGTGAAAGAGCAAAGATAACAATCACACAAGCCACCAGAACAGCGCAAGACAAAACAGAAAACCACGACACTGGGCAACAACCCGGTAGCAGTGTGACGACAAAAGAAGAAGAAGAAGAAGTCCGTTGGGTTAATTTAAGGAGGCAAAAATGCTACAGTTATTTTTTAAAATAAAAATAAAATAAAAACTACTTGTCAATAACTAAATATATATATATTTTATTATATATTAATTTGAAAAGAACTGGACAACTTATTAGAATAACAAGGTTAAAAAAAGCAATACATGGAGTATTTTAGAAGAACTGGGGCAAATATGACAACATAGATTTTTTAAAACTATAAATTGTCAGTGACATATTCAACACTTTCTTAACAGTATGACAGCGTCTTTAAAAAAGTTATCCGCTTTATACTTCTAAGGATTAATTTGTAATCCTTCTTCTTCGAGCGCTCTATATCGGCCACTTGTTTACCTCTCTGTGTGATTTGTATGTGATCTACGCCTAAGAGCGATTGTACATTGTGCTAGTTATGCATCTTCAAGTCGGCTAGCACATCTGATTTCTGCAATGCTTTTTATTTACTAGAGTAGCTTCCCTAGGTCCCACATCAGTCACCCGTGACAAGTGGTCTTCTTCTTCTTCTTTCAACATTTTCAGACATCGATTTGTATACTTTTAAAGTAGTTAGTGGTCAACCCGAGTCTATGTACATCTCCGTATAGCTTGTCTTGGACTGATATGGGGATTGGTCATGTGTTTTCTCTCTGTTCCGTGTATTTTCGACTGTCTACTAGCGCATACTGCTATTTCTTGACATGCAATCTCGTTTCGGGCGAGAATCAGGATTCCACCTTTGAGTCCTTCCCTGTCTAGTCGGAAGGTCTGATATCCTCTTTGGAAAATTTGTGGCTAAAGTTCAGGTGCGTTTCTTGTATGTATGCAATGTCTATCTGCTCCTGTTGTAGATGTTTCGTTAATGGGACCTTCTTCTTTAATACTCCTTCTGCATTCCACTGCATAACGTTAAATGTTCTATGATTTGCTTCACTAGTGTTTGTCCTTTCTAACTGTCCCTGTCTCTGAGGTTTGGATTGATCACTCCTGCCGTCTGTCGAAACTCCAGTTGACCACTACTCTTTTTTCGTATACCAGTCGATGTCGTCATAAAAATGAATTGCGCTGCACATTGTGCACCCGTCTTCTGCGGCGTTTCTGTCAGGCTGCCCACCTTTAGCCTTAATTTATTAACCTACAAGGCAGCAGGTTGGACTCGCTCTTAGTCCATCACCACGCGGTGTGCTACCTATCGATAACAGGTCACGCTATTCTCCGATACGGCGCCGGCATGCTAAAGGCCACAATGTACGGTCAGGCGTTTGCTCTGACTATACATAACAAACACGGACACTAATTAACACATTCTATCGCCGAGTGGTTACGGGGCCCAAATTTGGGGTGTAAAGAATAGAACCACTGTTATCTGCCATGCATGTTGTAAGGCGACTAAGGAGGTTTGGCTGAAATCGGATGCATGTGTCCTAAGCGTGTAGAAGTCTATGCGTTTAGGAGGCCTACCAAACCAATGTGCAACGTATACACGTTCTTGGCAAGATCAAACATATCACAAGAGTGATTAAAATTGGTCGTAAAACGACGCAAGAAGAAGAAGAACACATTCTATCCACTTATAGTGGCCAGCAACGCGTCAATCACAGAAATCGCCGCACAGTTTATCCGTTAGGAATTTTCACAACCGCCATGTTGGTGACCGAGGCGACCTTCACAAGTGGTCAATATGGAACATTCGAAGAAGAAGAAGATAGTATGAAAAAGAGTTCCTTTTTTTCTTTTCAAAACTATGTCATGTTGTTTTCTTTGTTTATTACAGAGAAAGAGTTGATAACTCCTCCATTAGAAAGTGGACTGATACTTCCTGGTATCACACGCAAGTCCTTGCTTGAGCTGTCCAGACAATGGGTCAGTTTTACAATTGTTACCATTATTGTCAAGTACTATATCACTATCCATTACTGGCATGAGTCAGCTATGATGGCCACACCCTATGACCAATCATACTTGATACTATGCTACAGTATAGCTTCAGATGTGGTATTTTAAAGTGGAGTTTTAAAATGTCAGTCTAAAATTACTATCAATAATGAAGACATTTAACAACTGGAGATTGTATGAAAGAAATCAGAAGAATTATCATCAAATAGCTTGTCCTGAGTAGAATTTTGCCACCCAAAAAGTTCTTCAGAATATTTCTCTCTCACAGACCAGATGTCCCACCTCTCCAACCATCATGTTCAAATCATCAGTTACATCCCTGGGAACCAGAATCAGCAACACTAAATTTCTCAACCTCCAGACCTAAATTGTTACGTAAAGATGTGAAACCTAATCTAATGAAGAAAGCAATTACAATGGAACATCTCCATTACATGTTTCCAGAAGACAGTTGGACAAGAATTTACACAGATGGATCGGCAATGGAGACAACCATGAATCGTGGAGCAGGAGTCTACATTAGACACCCAGATGCCACTACTGTGTATCTAGCGGCCTCCACTGGACGATTTTATTTAAACTACAAAGCAGAGTATGACTTGTAAAGTCGAAACAGGAGTGGTGAGACGAAACTGTGTGGAGGTACTGATACAGACAGGGATCAGAGAAATCAACTTCATTTATGTCCCTGGGCACACAAGAGTCAGGGTAATGAGCGAGCTGATAGATTAGCTAGCACAACTACTCATACAATATCAGAGGGAGCCACAATGAACCGAAATGACATTCTTAACGCATTGAGTCTTTCCGAACAGAGGAGTTTCAGAGTTGTGAATCCCAGTCGCCGACCAGATTGAGAGAAATGGATGTAGCTATTGGTACAGCTCAAAAGAACGACATACCATATATGCAAAAAGATTGATTTTATCAACATAGAACTGATTTGGGCGCTGGAAGCTGCTGCATTTGTTGAGGTGGAGATCGAAGCACCTAATGACATGTTCAGACTGCTATGAGGATATTCCTCATATAACTCGTACAAAGCAGAACTCTCAACCCTCCTCAGTGGTTTTAAGTAGATACAGATTTCATTGTCAAGTCGCAAGTGTGTTGCCGGCGCCCACGGGCAGCAAAGAATAGTAACACTGCGACCTACAAGGCATGTCATAAGAAGCGACTGATGTAGTACCTAGAGAAGCTACCATAGTAAATAAAAAGCAGCGCAGAAATTGGATGTGCTGGCCTACTTGTAGGCGCATAACTTGCACAATCGCTCTTAAGCTCAGATCACATACAAATCACAAAGAGTGGTTAACGAGTGATCGATATGAAGCGTTCAAAGAAGAAGAATAACAGTATGATTTAGTTCTTTCTTAAGCAGAATATTTAACCAAATGAAACTTGTAGTCAGAATTTCAGTTTTCATCTGTTATTATTTTTATTCATGTTACTATTAATATTTCTTTATTATTATTATTATGGCAATTTTCACATGGCACCCAAGCCTCCCACAGTCATTAGTCAGATGCAATATATAAAAATGTTAGATAGCACTGCTGTAGTGTATTCACAAAATTTTATTTGTTTCTTCAGAATGAGTTCAAAGTAACAGAACAAAATATCACCATAGAAAGGTTCAAGAAGGCATTGTTTGATGGCAGGGTAGGTGAATCTTACAAGTTTGACTATAATTAAAGGGGGAGAAATGGTGCTTACTCTTGATTCAAACTGAAAATCTACTTCTTCTTCATACCGACCACTTGTTAAACCACTCTGTGTGTTTTGTATGTGATCTGAACCTTCTTCTTCTTCTTTTCGTTCGTTTTTTACGACCAATTTTAATCACTCTTTGTGATATGTTTGATCTTTGCCAAGAACGTGTATACGTTGCACATTGGTTTGGTAGGCCCCTAAACACATAGACTTCTACGTTTAGGACACATGCATCCGATTTCAGCCAAACCTCCTTAGTCGCCTCTTACGACATGCGTGGCAGGTAACAGTGGTTCTATTCTTTACACCCCAAATTTGGGCCCGGTAACCACTCAGGCAATCTGAACCTAATAGCGATTATACATTGTTTCACTTATGCGCATATATTTAGGCCAGCACATCCGATTTCTGCAACACTTTTTATTTACTAGGGTAGCTTCCTAGACTTTATTTGGGTTGTTTCCCCTAGACCCCTACCTCAGCCGCCTCTTATGACATGCCTTGTAGGTTGTAGTGTTCCTATTCTTTACTCCTTTTGTGGGCTCGACAAAACACGGGCAGAAAATCTACTATATTGCTGTCTTATTTAATTGTAGGGAATGAAGAGAGTGAGAGATTTGGATTGCACGACTGGGTAATTTGAAGTGTAGAAACCAAGAGATGTCGATTGCAGGGTCTTCCACTGCTTAGTCTACCTTCTTCTTCTTCTGCGATCAACTTCTGCTATGTGAATACTCCGGTATTTGTCATAAACAGCGCTTGAGGTCTTCACTTGTCCCCCATACTTTGTTTTCAAGGGTTGTTTCTGTTGGCCAGATTTCCATTCTGACACTACTCAAACTGGGGCAGTCTTGCATGATGGGCTCTGAGGACTGCTTTGGTGCTCCACAGCTGCAGGCAGCCGAGTCCCTGAGACCCATTCTATGGTGGTGTGCTGTAAGATCGCAGTGTCCTATTCTAAGTCTGTAGGCTGTGGTCTGTGCTTTTCTGTTTAGTGTATTTATACTGTCGTGCTCTGGATTGTGTCCACCGTTTGTTTTTCTCCACATAATTTTTCTGGATTGTTTGGTCTACCTTGAATTTCTTTGGTCTACTTCTATCATCTACTGCTTTACAAAAATCTACCGGTCTACCTTCAATTTCTTTGGTCTACTTCTATCATCTACTGCTTAGTCTAAGTTCTACAACTTGGTCTACTTTTATTTCTTCTGTTTGATCCTCACAGGTAAAGAAGTTTTGGTGCTGGTACAGCCTGTGTTGTGTGTCCAGTGAAGAAGATTGTATTCAAAGGGAGATCTCAACATTCAAATCTCAGATGATCCCACAAGCCTGACACAAAGATTCTTCAAGACAATTAATGATATTCATGTAAGTATTATTGATTGTATGTTTGTTTTGTTCACTATGTGATAACCGAGGGTTTCTGTGGTTGAGTAGTAAGCCATTGCCCTGTGTTTCAAAGGTCATGGGTTTGAATCCAGACCTCGCTGTTCTGTTTCGGTGCATTTTTTCAGAGACTTCCAGGAGCTTTGTGCAATACTCTCGGCAGATGTAACGCTTGTATTCAAAAGCATTCATAAAATAGATGAGACTGCAGTAAAACTATTTGATTGGTGAAACGTTGCTGTATTTTGTCATTGTTTTTGTAATTTGTAAAACTACAGTACTTTGTGATTACGTGTTTTGCTATTCAAAAAGCACATATATGTTTTTCCATTGCCTGCTTAAATATCCATGTTTCACACCCATACATGTTGTATTCCATATTACTGTTAAGGTATTTAGATATCTTCTTGGAAGGAAGTCTGCAATTCTTCTTCTAGTTCACCACTATGAATTCAGGCTTAGTATGGCACCACTGACTGATTTTTGCAAGAAGGCTTGCCTTCCTTATAATGGGCGTTCTTCGCCATTCAGGCGAGTCTTCTTCGACTTCAAAGGTAGTCTGCTATTGATTTCCTTCCTAGCAGTGACTGTACAGGTCCTTGACAGTAGATGTTTCTTTTATACGTTTTGAGACCATAACCATTGACACTCTGTTTACTGCTCCTGTCCTGTCCATACTCATCCACCACCTGCTTCCATGTCGTCATATTACCATGTCGGAGGGCTAAACAGGTAGGTACTTCATCTTGCCCAAAAGTATAATGTAGAGAGAAAATAGGCGTCTTACATGTCCTATGCTAGAGGTTTACCTCTACTCTTCTGCCCAGCCTGATTTATCGATACATTCTTTAAACCTTCTTCGAATGCTCCATATCGACCACTTGTTAAACCACTCTTTGTGATTTGTATGTGATCTGAGCCTAAGAGCAAATGCTACTTTGTGCCAGTTATGCGTCTATAAGTAGGCCAGCTCATCCGATTTCTACGATGCTCTTTATTTACTAGAGTATCTTCCCTAGACCCCTACCTACTGTTGCCTTGTAGTTTGATTGGGGACAATCAAAGGCTAGCGGAGTTAACCGTACACAAAATTGGACGGCAGTAGTCCAGAAGTAAAACCAAGTAGTCCAGAAAAAGACAGGTTTTCTGGGCAGATGATGCTCATCAGCCGGGAGGGTAGGTCGTCAAGGTTCCATACGCTAAAGAAAATAGCAACCTGCTGCCTTGTGGGTTTGGCTGGAAACAGCAAAAGGCTAACAGAGAGCAAACCCAGTAAACGCTGGTTGAAATAGGACACTTCACCGAAGGATAAGCACTAGAGCTCCAAAAGGTACTGAACGTTGTGACGTAAAATTGCGTTCTTGGCAAAGGCTGTGTATATATCACAATTAGAATGATAAACATGGCCAAAAGCAACAATCGTGAGAGAGATCCCTACCAAGTCCTCTTACAACATGCCTTGTAGGTCGCAGTGTTACTATTCTTTGCTCACCTTGCGTGCCCCGGCAACACACAGGTGATTCTTTAAACTAGTTACTGGCTATTGAGGTCTCTGTGGCTAGTGGTTAAGGCCTTGCATTCCGAAGGTCAGTGGCTCAAATCCGGACCGTGCCATTCTGTTCACTAGTGCATTTTTTCCAGAGGCTCCTGGATTGTTTCCAAGCTATGGAGTTTGTGATGTGAACAAAACCCTCGGTAGGTGGCATGCCATTTCTTCAGAGAGGGACTGAGCCATATGTGGTAAAATCTGATGCAATGAAGTAAATCCTTCGGCCTTAGACCTTTAGACTCCAGACCACATGTTTAACAAATTTTAAATTAGCACCACTAGCCTGTGCCCCTGCGAAAAGGCGGACATGACGGCAGACCACATACTGCAAGATTGCCAATTGATAGCAGGCCTAAGAAAAGAAACCTGGCCCATAAACACAGAGCTTCACAAGAAGCTGTACGAGGAACGACTCCTTAAAACCATGGTAGCATTCATGATAAAACCTGGTTCATCAGTCTAGACAGGGATTGAGAGAGAGACTCCAGACAGGAAAAATGATAAGAACCAAATTTAAGTAAGGCATATACCTGCTGACTTCTATTGTTTTCTTTATTGCAGTTGTAATCATTACATTTGATTGTGATCTTTTATGTTCACTTAATTTCTACAATCTCTTTATACAGTATTATCACAAGGCTAATAACTGGATGGAGGCAGTTGAAGAGGATGAAGAAGAGTCTCTTCGAACATTTGAAACTCAGTGAAGAAAAATCTCATGCCAAAAACAAAATGAAAACAGAAAACTGAAGAAAAAAGAACATTATTCAATGCGTGCAGAGCATTAATGACCAAATTTTATTTCTTTACCTGTTGGTTGTCAAGACTAATTTTGTGTTTATATTTTCCTAACTCTTTCTAGTTAGACATGTTTGTAATACTCATTTGTTTGTTTATAAGTTATATTACAGTATTATTTAGATTTGCTTGAATTTATGTTAATTTAACTGTTACTACACATTTCTATCTCTTATGTGCCTTTTTAACCCCAGTTCAGGCATAGTTCCTCAAGCAACTCATGCCAAGTCTTACAGCTCTATCCAGCTCTTCTGTATTTTATTAACCTCTGACTGTAAATCTCTTTTCCATGTACCTCTAGGCTTCCTCTCTTTCACTTTCCCTGCGGGTTCAGGAAACAGTCCTTCTTGTTATATTACTCTCAAGTTTTCTCAAGATATGTCATATCCAGCATAATCATCTTTTCTTCACTTTTTTGTTTATTGAGATCTGTCTCATTCTCTCCATAAGCTCCTATTTGTGGGTTTTTTAAAACATAAAGTATGGGAAAGTCCCCATAACTGTTGGCAGCCATGATTGTCTGTAGTATAATGTGCCCCTAAAGGAGTGAGATTCATTCAATCTTCAGCTATCTCTAGTCTTATGCCCCTTGTGAGTTTTCTTATTTTGCTCAAGTTTCATGAGTTTTTATTTGTTCAACTTAAGATATGAGAGCTCAGTAGCTAGTTGTTCATGAACTCGCTTCTTAGGCTAATAGTCCGGTTCAATTTCATAGTGGGTGTGGAATTTTTTCCCAACCTTACGGCTCTCAGATCGACCCAACCTCAAATGGGTACCAGGAAAAACAATGGGAAGTAAAGGTGGCCTGCTTGATGTTGACCACATTCTGCATTGTGTGATAACCATCCACGAAAATACAGACCAAACACAGTATTACCCTATATACCACTTGGTTATAAAAAAAGGACTCCTTTACTTTACAAACTATGATAGGTAAAAGAGATAGGTGTACAATTAGAGGCAATGTTCTTCAATGAATCAATTAGACACAATGTTTAAAGTTTTTTATATTGTGTTTACACACAAACATGAACCTAGATGTTGTCTTCCTTTTTTCTTCTTCGAACGCTCCATATCGACCACTTGTTAACCACTCTTTGGGTTTTGTATGTGATCCTAGCCTAAGAGCAATTGTACAGTGTGCCAGTTATGCGCCTACAAGTAGGCCAGCACATCTGATTTCTGCAACACCTTTTATTTACTAGGATAGCTTCTCTAGGCCCCTACCTCAGTCGCCTCTTACGACATGCCGTGTAGGTCGCAGTGTTACTATTCTTTGCTCCCCTTGCGAGCCCCAGCAACACAGTGGCTAGAAGTATACAAATCAATGTTTGAAAATGTTGGAAGGAAGAAGAATGAGCGTGGAATCACTATGATGATCAACAATCATTTGTTTTGTTTCATACTGTATTGAAATGTGTTCATGCCATTTGTTTGGTTCAAGTTTTTGTTTTACATATTGTTTTTCTTTATTTGCTATTAGCCACATTTTATTAGACTAAGTAAAACAAGAAGAGACCATATAAGAAATGAGGAAATTAGAAAATCAGTTGGAACACCTATTGTTAGATTTATTGAAAAACAGATACTCAAATAGCGTGGGCACTTTTTGAGAATGAACCCGAATACAACAATTGCAAGAGCGTACAACCTGAAAATTTAATCATTAAGAGGAAGGCAGACCAAGAAAATAGATGGATTGATGGAGTTTCCATCAACACCAATGCGTATCAAGCGACCGAGCATGCATTATCTCAAAAACTGATCATTAGTTAAACCTGCAACATCTGACTGCAAAAAAGCAGAGGAAGACAAAATAAAAAAGCCACATTGTTTATTGCCATGGCACATAAACGTTTTTTTAATGTTTGCTTATATACTGAAAATTGTTTTCAGTTGTAAATTGTCTGTGATCTCCTACACCAGATGGTGTGGAAACTGAGAGTGAGATTCATGTATTTAATTCATGTCAATTTATTTCATTAATTATTATTTTCCCATATTTTTAATACATGACAAACTTTTATTCTGTGATGTTGACTTTCTTGTTTCAATTGTTCATTAACTCATTTGATTTGAACAGTGAATATTTCTCTATTGTAACCATGGGTGTCCATAGAAGTTTATCCAGGGAGGAGCAAAATAAAAATTGAGTTGATAGTTTACTACACGGAAGTGGAAAAGATCGAATTCACATAAAACTATTTTTTTCAAAAACGAATTTCCTGGGGCGGTACCCCCTTTAGAAGGAAATGACATGACTGTTTTTGGTTTAAAAGCGAAGGATTGACTTTATTGCACCGGTTTTACCCCATATGGCTCAGTCCTCTCAGCAGAAATGGCACGTCACCTGCCGAGAGTATTGCACAAAGCATGAACTCCGTAGCTCTAGCAACAATCCTAGGGGTCTCTGGACTGTTTTTGGTAACCTGACTTTTTTTTGTAGTTTTTTTTCTTTTGTAGTCCCTAGTTTTAAAATTGGGAAATAAATCATAGAATTGTTACACCCAAACTGATATTTGGTGAAATATGTTCAAGGAAGATTGTTTTATGGGGCAGAGAAACTCTACAGATAACACAATAACAAAGTGACTAATATTGTTTGTTTGTTATGTAGGGAATTAAAGTCTCTTTTAAGATGGACACAGCTTTTCAATTTAAGGACGAGCCTTTTTTTCTGGTTATATCGGAATATAAAGCCCATAACCCGTTAGGGTCGTAGGGGTGTCACTGTGGAGACATCAGCACAAAAAGCACACCATGAGTCTTCAATCAAGTGTGGAGAAACTCTGTCCTGACCAGCTCTTGATGTTGTCAAACCAGAATTTTCTCTGCCCTCCTTTCCTTCTGCCATCCTCAACTGTTCCCTGTAGGATAATTTTGGAGAGTGAGCCATGTCTCATCACATGCCCGAACCACGCAAGTTTACGCCAACAAGCAGGGTAGGCCAACAAGCATGAAAACTAAGACATAGGGTATGCAATATGGAAATGACACTAGTTGAATTTCCCATCTATGCTTTGATTAATTCTTTGTTATGCTTTTGTTTTTGATCATAACCAAATTTGGTCTCTATTTTAACTTGCTGGACATGGAAGCCACAACTTACTTTACTTGTTTCAAACCAAACCAACATTATACTTGTGTTTTTACTTCTTCAAACCCATCTTTAATATTGTATTCTTTCTTAAAACCATCATTAATAATTGCATTATAATATAAACTATCATTAATGATTGCCACCTTACATCAAACTGTAATAAATTATTTCAATTTCACAGCAAACCATAGTTAATGATTGTACTATTACTTCAAATCATCATTAATTATTGCATTCTTACTTCAAACCATAATTAATGGGTGGCTGAGCAACAGGTAATCCCTTACGATTGTCATGTCGGACTCGATGTGTAGGCTTCAGGGATTATTTCTGAGGTCTGAGGTTGAGTGGGTGGATGACATTCAGAGATCACATCTCAAGAAAATGACTTGGTTGTACACACCTGGACATGCTGGAGTGCAGGGTAACAAACATGCTGACTTTCTTGCAAACAATGCCCTGACTCAGGCGGGCGGATGCATGGAAGGAACCAATGTTATCAGTGTGGTGCACACTCGTTTATGTGATATGGGCGAGTCTCAGGCTCTGAAACAAATGTAAGAATTAGGAGTTTAAGCTTGGACATGCCAGACAGTGTCGTCTGCGTGGTAGAGAAGAAGCTATGCTAGTCAACTTCTCATGGGTACGGTGAGCAAATGGACTTTAGGATGGCTGCTGCAGTAGAGGACAGAGCACGTATGGGAATGCCCAATGTGCCATGACGTCGATCACATAACATAGTTAATGATTGTAATTTAACTGCAAACCCAGCATTAATGATTGCAATTTCACTTCAAACCCAGCATTAATGATTGCAATGTTACTTCAAACCCAGCATTAATTATTGCAGTTTCACTTCAAACCCAGCATTAATGATTACAATTTCACTTCAAACCCAGCATTAATGATTGCAATTTCACTTCAAACCCAGCATTAATTATTGCAGTTTCACTTCAAACTCAGCATTAATTATTGCAATTTCACTTCAAACCCAGCATTAATGATTGCAATGTTATTTCAAACCCAGCATTAATGATTGCAATGTTACTTCAAACCCAGCATTAATGATTGCAATTTTACTTCAAACCCAGCATTAATGATTGCAATTTCACTTCAAACCCAGCATTAATTATTGCAATTTTACTTCAAACCCAGTATTAATGATTGCAATTTTACTTCAAACCCAGCATCAATGATTGCAATTTCACTTCAAACCCAGCATTAATGATTGCAATGTTATTTCAAACCCAGCATTAATGATTGCAATTTTACTTCAAACCCAGTATAAATGATTGTATTCTTAATTCAACCGGCATTATTAGTTGCAATCTTCATGAACTTATGCATCTACCTGCAGTACTATGATATCATCTCAATAACCAATATTTATTTTCTTATTACTTATTAACTCTTTCCAGCATTTATTTCCTCAATTTTTAAGCAGTTAATTCAGGAAGTAAAATAAAATTAAAATAAATACATCAACTACTTATCAATAAATAAACATATATATATTATTATATCTAAATTAAGTAACTGGACAACCTAACAGAATAACAAGGTTAAAGTACTATACGTAAAACAGAAGAAGTAAAACTGAAGACTTCTTATAAGAAAGCAACTCTATGGCGCAGTGTGTAGCTTAAATTAACGGACTTCATCATGGCGCAGTGTCGACTTAAGCGTGAAAAGTTAAATTGTCAACTTCTAAATAAAGTTGTACTGTATCAAAGTATCAACTGAATTTGGGAAATAATGCAAATATAATACAGAAAATAACAGCATTGTTTCACTAAAGAGATAATATTGCATCAGCTATTCCTTTGTCTTTCATGTTCAGCTTCCTCCTTTTGGAAACATTCTTTTTTTATGCTGCTCAATACTTACCAACCTTAACTGTTCAATTTTTTGAAATTTTGCATGTACTCAATTTCATTTACAATTAACTTATTTTTAATGTATTTTTCTTGTGGGCATCTGTAGCTTAAGCGGTAGTGAACTTGATCACAACTCAAGCGTACCTGGTTCAGAATCCGCGGCGGACATTTTAGAAGCAAATTTGTAACTGTGGAATGTTACGAACAGTAAAAATGTGATCTAACCGTTCAGAAAGCAATGGCAAACTATATCTATAAGTGGTGACTAGTAGAAAATTGATGACTCGTTTACTGTGGTTGATGGTAAAGTTCTGCCTGTAAAGGATATACTGCGATTTTCATTTTTTCTTAGAAACATGTTGCAGATTTGATTGAGACAAGAGATTATTATTACCATGTGAGATTATCTATTTGATTATTGTATTCTTGCATTATTGTATTACTGTATGAATTATTGTATTACTTTGAAGTTATGTTTTTGTAAATATTTCAACTGAGTTACAGCATTAGAACATTTTCTGAACAAATATTAGCAGCTTATGCAACAAGGTGTGTGTGTTTTACAAATATGGTTGCGGATTACTAGCTATTATTTTGCAAAGATGTTTGTATTGACCTAGAAGTATTTAGCTTTTTGATATTCATTCATCTAACAATTGTTCGAACTTGCTGTCTTGTGAATCCTTTGTTTGACAAATACCTTTTTTTCAAAACATCATTTTCAACATGTTTGTGGGCTTTGTAAGAATACCTTGTGAGCTTATTGGTAGTGAGCGCAATCACAACTCAAGAGTATTTGGTTCAAACTCCACGACGGACAGTTTGGAAGCAAATTAGTTCCCGTGGATTTTTACGAACAGTAAAAATAGATCTCATTGTTAAGAAAGCAGTGGCAAACTACTGAACGTATAAGTGATGACTAGAAAATTAACGACTCTTTTACTGTTGTTGATGGCTATGTTCTGTAAAGGATATGCCACGGTTTTAGTTTTCAAGAATAGCTTACTTTGTGTTTTGTTATTTTGCATTTGATAACAATGTCTATCATTTGTGAAATATCAATTCATAATCTTCATTCTAGACATGCTTACGTGGTTAGTGTCTTCAAACAACAAGGTTTATGCAAGGTTTATTGGTAACCATTATCATTTCAGAGTTAGAACTGTGTACAAATTTGAAGATAAAACAAGTTGTAGCATTATTTGAATAGACAGTATAAACAAGTATTAAGGGACTCCAGAACAAGCAATTTACCAAAACACAGGATTTGAACTGAGAGCTGCAGTAGCGTAGTTGTTAGTGAACTCGCTTCTTAGGCTAGTGATCCGGTTCAATTCCACAGTGGGCGTGGAATATTGTTTTTCCAACCGTAACGGCTCTCAGATCGACCCAGCCTCAATTGAGTACCAGGAAAATTACTGGGAAGTAAAGTTAGCCGGCACGATGTTGACCTGATCACCCATCATGTACCGACGGTCAATGAAGAATACAGGCCTAACACTGTATTACCCAATATACCTCGATGTATGAAAAAAGTGATCCTTTATTTTTAGGATTCGAACCACAACCTTGCTTCATTACAGCACCCATTGCTTAGCCCTGCAGACAAGCATTTTCAGAGCACAAACAGCTAGATCCTAATTTCTGAAATAAAGTTATTTAGTATATAATAGAGGTCTCTACGGCATACAGTATGTTGATGTCTGATTAGCAGTTGAAAGAACTGGCTGGTCCCTTCTACAACAAAAACATTGAGACTGCAGTAATCAAGATGAAGGTTGCATAACTACCTGGTGCCTCTGCCAAAACCTAGCAAAGACCATACAAAAATTCAGGGAGATCGTGTAATCACCTGTGATCATGGTGCTCCATGCAAAATACGATAGACAAGTTGGTGGAGAAAATGATCACTAGGAAAATATCCTTCCAACTAGAGAGGTTATGTCTTTGTCCACCTACCCTTGGAGGGTACCGTCCAAATAGAGAGACATTGCGCAAGGCAGAGGTTTTTGCCCATGATGCCTATGAAGGTTTCCACTCAGGCATTGAGGCTGCAATTGACCTTGAAGGTGCATTAGTGGTTTAGTTGATTGAACTCAATGTCAGCCCATTCCTCCTCAGTTGGATCTTTGCTGCACTCTTCCAGCAAAAGGTAGTGTTTAAATGAGGCAACTGGACTTCAGCACCAACAAAAATACACCCTGGATTACCACAGGGGTCACCATTTATCTCCGGGGCTGTTCAACGCCTATACTGTGAGAATCACAGAAGAGCATATCACATGTACGGTGGAGGTCAATGTCATATGCAGATTCTGTTTTGGTGTATCTTCAGGGCAAGGATCGAGAGCAGGTTGTGGAAGAACTTCAGTCAGAACTCGACCGCATAAGTATGTGGTGTGTGGCAGCACTATCGTTGATCACATAGACAATATAACATTCTGATTCTAGGACACAATCATGACAATCTTCTATAATCTCTTGATAATCATTCTATCCTCTTATATTTCTATTATATTATAAATCATGATTTATTTTGAACTTGTTTTCTAGCAACTTCTTCCAAAATTTGCTGAAACTGAAAACTGGTAAAAATGTATGTTTCAAATTCATTGATTTATTGTTGCAAGAGAAGTTCAAATTTTTATGTGGAGTACAAAATTGTTATTTTTAACATAATAAAATATTGATTGATAGCGTGCTGTTCATTTGTAATTTTCATTTTGTTTGCTGTTGTATGTATACTCATCGTCCTCATCTTGTGTGGTAGACTGAGCAACATTAGGTCTGCCGGAGTGATGGGACGTCGGTTCAGTATATATGGCCTTTTTCGTCTTTACAGACGGTCAATTGCAAGTGTTTTACTGTGACAACTTCTGAGTTTTCGCTTTTCTCTCTTGTCGTTCAGCTCATACATAAGTCTCTTCTCAAAAGATTCTTCGCCCTTTCGTAATTTGGCTTTCCACACAACTCTGTCATCAGCTAGTCTTTCCCATGTGCTGGGACCTATAGAAAAGTTTTCATTGAGGCTTTGCAGACATCTTTATATCTGAGCTGCTTTCCGAGTTGTGTCCGAGCCGGAAGCAAAGCTCAAGTGGCGTCTCTCTTTGTGCCTGGCCTGGGCAGCTGATATGGAGAATGTGCCTTGCCCATTTTGCACAAACCCCCTCTCTACCCTACTGTTTCATCCAAAGGAAAGACACAGTCTATACGTTTGGAATCAAGCAGGGTTTGCAGGAGATGCCAGAAGATGGCAAGGAATACACACTTAACCATCAACTACCCTAGGGTCCTCTCTCCGGATTTTTGGTCAAGGTTTACTCCTCTAGCCTTCTGCAGTACCGTGCTGACCCACAAGGCAGTGGGGATTTTTGATCAGGGTTTACTTCCCTAGCCTTTAGCTCTCCCCAGCCCCTCTCCACAAGGCAGTAGGTGTAGCAATTACAAATAGTACATACTGGGTAAATAACGCAGTATAACCATAGGCGAAAGTGACGTATTACACATCTCTATTTGTCCATTGGTTCAGTAATCGTTATTGGTTATTGGTTACTAAACTGACGTCATTGCACTCCGGGCAGACCCATAGGTGCTCAGTCTCCCCAACAGATATCGAAGAGTATGCATACTGATGGTTCAGTAATCAATAACAAATTACTATTATGTTTCAGTTAGAATATCTTCGTTGCACTCCGGACATGTTCATTTGTGCTCCGATCTCCTTCGCAATATCTCCAATAACGGCAAGCAACTAACCGTACCAGTTCGATTGTGATTGATGAGCCTTGTGTGAAGCATGGACATTTAACAAGACAGTGGAAAAGCATATATGTGCTTTTGAATATAATTGTTACAAAAGAAGCCTCTGCATATCATGGACAGAGAAGAGAACAAATAGATACGAGGGCGCATTGAAAAGTAATGCCTCCAAGTCCATAACTTTGTTAATATACATAATTTACAAATGAAACATACATTTTCAGAAAGCTTGAGATGTCCACTACACAATAGAGTCATTATTTTTGACATAGTCACCTCCACGTTCTACAAACACACGCCAACGTCGAACTAGTTGTTGCATCCCGTCGAAGAAAAATCTGATGACATCAGGCGTGTCAGGAACACCTGATGCGATATGAACGAGAAGGTGATGACTTTATCTGCCGAATTGTCACTGGCGATGAGTCATGGGTGCATCATTACGACCCTGAAAACAAGCGCCAGTCTATGGAATGCAGGCACAAAACTTACCCACCCCAAAAAATTCAAAACTGTCGCGTCAGCGGAAAGTTTGATGACCATTTTGGGACTGCCATGGCGTAATCCACACATAATTTTTGGAACGCGGCAATACTGTCAATTCTGATCTGTATGTGGAAACGATGAAGAAACTACGGGCAAGACTGCTACGTGTTCGTCCTGGAAAACACGCAGTCCTTCAACATGACAATGCTCGTCCACACACCAGTAGACAAACAGCGGCAGCATTAGAGCGTCTCAATTTTGACGACATTTTAGCGCACCCACCATTAGCCCCGATTTGGCACCTTGTGACTTTTTCCTGTTCCCAAAGCTCAAGGAACATCTCAAGGGAAACAGATATGCTTCTGACGAGGATGTGGCAGCAGATGTGCGTACATGGCTTCGTGAAAAATCAATTCTATCATGCGCACCATTTCTTGTGTTTAAAAAAATCCGGTGCGCGTTTATAATTAGCAATTTCTCAACTAAACATCATTCAAAAACGGTGTGCACTTTTTCAATGACGTGCGACAGACTATGGTTACCATGGAGATCAGTTATGTTTCCCCAAGGTTATGTTGATCTCCGAGAGGGACGTTAGACAAAAACTTAGTAACCGACCTATATTTATGAACTCCTTGTAAACAAGATGTTTTTAGTGTAGAAAGGAACATTTCATACTGCAGGTAAATATAAAAGATATGCCGGAACTCGCACAACGATAGTTCAAATATATTTCTATGTTGACATGTTGTATTGTTATAGTTATCCCCAAGCCACTACACTTTCTGCCACTACTGCGAGAATATTGGTTGTTGGTTACTAAACTGACGTCATTGCACTCCAGGCAGACCCATAGGTGCTCAGTCTCCCCCAACAGATATCGAAGAGTATGCATACTGATGGTTCATGTGGCTCGCTGATTAAACACACCTCTCACTCTGCCTTTCAGGCATCCAGTTCGACGAACAACGGGTAACTCCAAACTGCCTAAATCGCTTGATCGATTCAACATTGATTTTAGTGTCCTCATCAACAGACAGTCGCGAAGAGACCGAAGAATATCCCCTTATCCATCTTCAACTCCTCAACAATCGATGCTGTTGATGCAAGCCTGTTCGCTCTCTCATTGCCGTAAACACGCCCATGCCCCGGACAGTATATCCACGTAAGCCGCTGGAGGTTAGAAACTTCTATAGACGACATCCACTCATACCGAAACCTGCCCTTCTGGATCTTGTGAAGCATCGACTGAGAGTCAGATACAACAACTGCTCCAGTAAATAAAGTCCCAGCGATCCAATGAAGGGCAGCAGTAACGGCCTCAACCTCCATCCTCATACTAGAAGTAGTTGTCCTGTATGCCCCACTTCGCTCTGCAACAACCCTACCATGCGCATTAGCCAAGAAACCCCAGCCGGACTTCTCACCACGTTGAATCGACCCATCGGTATATACAACATCATCATCCATTGCATTATCTTCTATCAGCTGCTTAACTGCGAGATCAGCCTTCATGTTGCCCCAATCTCTACATTCTCTTCCAAGAGTAATGATAACGTTGAGATAGTTGGTCATGCTACCATCTGTTGGGATCCATTCTTCCCCTTTTGGTAGGGTCGCAACCGTAGTCACCTGGCCAATTGTTCTCTCAGCCTGGGCCATCCACGACATGCCACGCTTGATTCTCGTGCCCTTAACATCATTAGTGTTCTTGTGTAGTGGATGTCTCTTATCCGCAGTAACCCGCATATATGCCTTGGTTTGGGTGATTGCATGACGGGAGCGTAGTGACAGAAGGCCAAGCGTATATCTCATCTTCACAATTGAGATATCTCTAGTGCAGCCCAGGACTATACGCATACCCGTTCGAGGTCGTTCACATTGTGATCTTGATATCGTAAGAATTCCGAGTCCGTAATCTACCACTGACATAACCAGTCGATCGAACAAAAGGGCAAGTAGTCTCTGCTCATGGTGTGCTCTTGGAATGACCTTTGATCGTAGTCTATCTTTCAAACAGCATATTGAACAGACGATACAACGTTGCAAGCGTGGTCTTACGGCTCTCAAAGTTATCAAAAGAATAAAAATCAGTCAATCAAGATTCTTCAGGCATATAATGCGAATTAGAGGTTTAGAACATTTAGTGACAACAGGTACAATTCAGGGAAGGAGAGATCGTGGAAGGCAGAGATGATGTTGGGTGGTCTGTCATCGTGGTTCGACGAAAGATCGATGTCAGAATTGATTAACTGCATCAGAGGAGAGAGAGAGTTGTGGAGAGACATGATCGCCTACTCCGACAGGCATGGCACTTGAGTGATTGAATGGTGTAAAAACGGACGTCTGCATACCATGAGGTATATTGCGGTGGATGGAATAGGATAGAGCTTTAACCGCTATTTTTCTTTGAAGAAAGTCACACGATGAGGGATGACGGTCAACATCACGACGGCCATCTTTCCTTTCAAGTGTTTATCTGATACACAATTGAAGCTGGGTTGACTGGAGAGCTGCTGCAATCGGAAAAATCGCACTCCGGCTGGGGATTTCTAATCTGGGACCATCCATCTAGAAAACAAGTGAGACTATATGTGTAGAAGATTCAACAACACTATGCATAGTACTACACTCATATAGTTGTTGGTGTCTTCTTGTTCTGCAGAAAGCCAGGTACTCTACGCGCGCTCAAATATAGGGAAAAGGGTGAAAAGCCATAATTCCTGGGGGTTTGATAACGACAATAACAAGAAAACAAGCGCTCTAACTCCTATGTTATCAAGACTCTCACACGAGAACCCTATCATACATTACGCTCTTGGCTCATGTTATTTTGTATATTATTTTATTCTTGCATCAATTAGATGCATTTCTCTGTATATAATTCTTGCCCGCCTGTCCAGCGTGTTCGTAGCGCGGACGACGGGTGACAAGCCCCATATGAGTGCGGTTCAATTCCGCGGGCTGGCAGGAAAGTCACATGTTCTCCAGATTTACGGTGTTCGTGACACCGAACCGAAGGATTACGATGTCCATGGCACCGAGCCGAAGAGGTGAAAAGCTCAAGTGCTTCTGGATCGAAAAAAAAGTATTTATATATATAATTCTTGCCATACTTGTTTTGTCTTATCTTATCCACATGTGTCGTGAAGCGTCGTCGGGAGTTTTGAGTTCTCTATCATGTGCCAGGTGTGTTGCATCTGTAGTTGTTAGTCTTTGATGTCACAGGATATCTGTGGTATTATCTATCCATCGGGTTCTTGGTCTTCCTCTGACTCTTCGTCCACGTTGCCGGTTGTTATATGAGCGAGATGGTAATAGATCTGGTTTCATTCTCATTAGGTGACCGAACCATTTTATTTGTTGTCTTGTCCAATTTATTGTTAATATATTTGATATATATATTGGATGCACGGTGTGATTCCAGCGACATTTCTAATGTTCTCATTTCTCACTCTATCCCGTCTTGTAACATTGACGGCTTTTCTTAAACAGTTTATTTCACACGTTGAGATCTTTGTCTCTTGGGATTTAGTTAAGGACCATGTTTGATTAAGTGATTGATTGAACGATTAATAGATAAATTGATTGATTGATAGAACCATCATCATTGCACTTGGCGAGTAACCATGTGTGCTCTGATCTCTTTTTTACAAGCAAGATCTCAGTGGCAGTGCACGAACTCCGTAGCACCGGTGGGGTCCCAATGTAAGTTTGATGGTGAAAATATTTTGTTGAAATTTTTAATTTTAAAATATTTTCTAATGAATTTTGCCATGGCAGCAATGTTTGACATTGGTAACAGAAAGCTAGTAGAATTATGCAATTTATCAGTTGTCGCTTGACTGTCATGTTTATGTTTGAGTGTTTGAGATAATCTGATTCAACTTGATCTATATTTACAGACAAGGTGTGCACAGATATAATGGGTGTTTTGAAAACGCTCTCCACCATGAAGAGCACGAATATTCCCGTGGAGAATGCAACAACTCCGCCGCAAGCGACATCTCCATCTCCTGCCGTGAGTAGTATTAGCAGTTATGGCAGTGGGACACTGCTGATACATGGGAATCAGTCGAAAACGGGACTGAAGAGAAAAGCTATGTCATTGTCAGTCGGAAGAAAGTATATACCGACAAGAGTAACAAACATCATATGGTCTGGTCTTTTTCTTATGGTTCTCATTGCGACTGTGATTGTAGTGGCGGCCTTGGCAGAGAATATTCGGAGAACTCTTTGGTCGAGAGGTGAGCATGTCAAATACTTTTTTTTTATCAGACGTTCATTATGTCATATTTAAATATCCACTTAGTTATATTCTCATTATTGCTTATATATCATCATCAAGTAGCGTATCCCTTCCGGAACTTGACTCCCATGACAGCAGTCCTGAAAAAATACTCAACATGTGGCCACACCCAGTCGACCTGAAAACTAAGCTTTGGGAAACCTGACAGACCTGAAGCTGTCTGCCCAGTTGTGGTCCACAGTAAATTAAGCGCATGACCAGAGATCGCTGAAGAAGAAGAAGAAGAAGAAAAATACTCTATTCTGTGCAAGTGGACCGGCGTCAGAAGCAGTTATTCTCAGATCGTCAATGACATCTTGCACTCATCAATTTCTAGATCTTTCTCTCATTCTTCTTTAAGGCACCATTCCCTCCAAAATTATCTTCTCTAGGCACTTATATCGTTTGATGTGTCCGAAATATTTAATTTTCCTTGTTTTTATGTTGTTTAATAGCCAACTCTCTTTAATATCAAGCTGTTGTAGAGCAGAAGCATTTATTCTTTTTTCCATCCATCATATTCTAAGCACTCTTCTGTAGAATGTGCATTTAAAGGCATTTATGATCTTCTCTGGCGCTTTGTCAATGGTCCATGTCTCACAACCATATGTTGACAAGGGAAAAACTCAGGCTCATAAACACGTGATTTTTGTTCTTATGTCAGTTCCCTTCCATAGGCTAGTTAGTACCTTTAGTTTTTGCAAAGCAATGGTCAGCCTTCTTTTAATTTCTATTAAAGCATTATTGTCATTTGTTAGCAATGCCCCAACTCATTCTCATTACTATTGATATATACACTTTGTTATATTCTCATGATTATTTATATATACGCTTTGTTATGTTCTCATGATTATTTATATATACACTTTGTTATATTCTTATTATTATTTATATATACACTTTGTTATATTCTCATGATTATTTATATATACACTTTATATTCTCATGATTATTTAAATATACACTTTGTTATATTCTTATTATTATTTATATATACACTTTGTTATATTCTCATTATTATTTATATATATACACTTTGTTATATTCTCATGATTATTTATATATACACTTTGTTATATTCTCATGATTATTTATATATACACTTTGTTATATTCTCATGATTATTTATATATACACTTTGTTATATTCTTATTATTATTTATATATACACTTTGTTATATTCTCATTATTATTTATATATACACTTTGTTATATTCTCATGATTATTTATATATACACTTTGTTATATTCTCATTATTATTTATATTTACACTTTGTTATATTCTCATGATTATTTATAAAACCTTTTTATATTCTTCTTATTATTATATAACTGTTATATTCTCATGATTATTTATATATACACTTTGTTATATTCTCATGATTATTTATATATACACTTTGTTATATTCTCATTATTATTTATATACACACTTTGTTATAGTCTCATGATTATTTATATATACACTTTGTTATATTCTCATTATTATTTATATATATACACTTTGTTATATTCTCATGATTATTTATATATACACTTTGTTATATTCTCATGATTATTTATATATACACTTTGTTATATTCTCATGATTATTTATATATACACTTTGTTATATTCTCATTATTATTTATATATACACTTTGTTATATTCTCATGATTATTTATATATACACTTTGTTATATTCTCATTATTATTTATATTTACACTTTGTTATATTCTCATGATTATTTATATACACATTGTTATATTCTTATTATCATTATATACACACTTTGTTATATTCTCATGATTATTTATATATACACTTTGTTATATTCTCATGATTATTTATATATACACTTTGTTATATTCTCATTATTATTTATATACACACTTTGTTATAGTCTCATGATTATTTATATATACACTTTGTTATATTCTCATGATTATTTATATATACACTTTGTTATATTCTTCTTATTATTTATATATACACTTTGTTATATTCTTCTTATTATTTATATACACAGTTTGTTATATTCTCATGATTATTTATATATACACTTTGTTATATTCTCATGATTATTTATATATACACTTTGTTATATTCTTATTATTATTTATATATACACTTTGTTATATTCTCATGATTATTTATATATACACTTTGTTATATTCTTCTTATTATTTATATATACACTTTGTTATATTCTCATGATTATTTATATATTCACTTTGTTATATTCTCATGATTATTTATATATACACTTTGTTATATTCTCATGATTATTTATATATACACTTTGTTATATTCTCATTACTATTTATATATACACTTTGTTATATTCTCATTATTATTTATATATACACTTTGTTATATTCTCATTACTATTTATATATACACTTTGTTATATTCTCATGATTATTGATATATACACTTTGTTATATTCTCATTACTATTTATATACATTCACTTATTTATAAGCACGTTTCTGTTTACATTTCACATATTTATATACTCAGTTCAATTTACTTATCCATATCGTCACATTCTTATCCCTGATAACTTATTCACTTATTTTATGTATGATAATATTTGTTGTTCAACTTTTCCATTATCACAAACTTTGATCATGAGTAGAGAAAACCATCAAAGATATTCTGGTATCTTACAGTAGTACAATAACAACAACAAAATCTTCTACATGCTTGATCCCATGTCTTTTGTTGCATGTGGCTACCACCCGTGTGTTGTCAGGGCTCCACTCAGGAGCAAAGAATAGTAGTAACACTGTGACCTACAAAGCATGTCGTAAGAGGTGACTGCTGAGGTAGGGGTATAGGAAAGCTACCCTAGTAAACACAAAGATTGCAGAAGTCAAATGTGCTGGTCTACTTGTAAGCGCATAACTGGCACAACGTAAATCGCTCTTAGGTTCGGATCACATACAAATCAAAAAGAGTGGTTAACAAGAGGTCGATGTGGAGCGTTCGAAGAAGAGAAGCATGTAGCCTCAAGTCTGACTTTCGCTGCTCATCTCTGCAATCCCCCACCCCCACCCCCAATCTATGCTAGATTATATTTTGTCTCTCTCTCTCTGTACCTTTTCTCTGGAGTCAACTATATGGACATCCCGTATGATCCAGAGTCTGTCTGTCTTCTATGACTGTGTATTAACTCCTTTGTTCTTCTGTCAGAGTCTGTCTTCTATGACTGTGTATTAACTTCTTTGTTCTTCTGTCAGAGTCTGTCTTCTATGACTGTGTATTAACTCCTTTGTTCTTCTGTCAGAGTCTGTCTTCTATGACTGTGTATTAACTTCTTTGTTCTTCTGTCAGAGTCTGTCTTCTATGACTGTGTATTAACTCCTTTGTTCTTCTGTCAGAGTCTGTCTTCTATGACTGTGTATTAACTTCTTTGTTCTTCTGTCAGAGTCTGTCTTTTATGACTGTGTATTAACTCCTTTGTTCTTCTGTCAGAGTCTGTCTTCTATGACTGTGTATTAACTTCTTTGTTCTTCTGTCAGAGTCTGTCTTCTATGACTGTGTATTAACTTCTTTGTTCTTCTGTCATAGTCTGTCTTCTATGACTGTGTATTAACTTCTTTGTTCTTCTGTCAGAGTCTGTCTTCTATGACTGTGTATTAACTCCTTTGCTCTTCTGTCAGAGTCTGTCTTCTATGACTGTGTATTAACTTCTTTGTTCTTCTGTCAGAGTCTGTCTTCTATACTTACTTACTTAATCCCGTCATGCCTAGTGACACATGGGGCTTCAGAAAGGACTTTCCATGCTCTCCTGTCCCGTGCAACCTTCAACGCAGAGCCCCACGTCAGAGATGCGGTGTCCAGTTCCTCTTCCATCATGCGCCTCCATGTTGTCCGTGGTCTGCCTTTCTTTCTCTTTCCTTCTGGTGTCCAAGTGGGGGCTACCCTTGCAGGCATTTCTTGTCTCATTCTCATAACATGTCTGAGCCATTTCCATCTTCTCTTTTGAGTATGTCATTCATTGCCTCTTGTCTTGTATCTTGGAGTAGTTGGTTATTGGATATTTTTACTGGCCAAAAGATTCCCAAGATTCTGCGAAGACAAGAGTGGTGGAAAACTGACAGCCTGCTAGTATCTCCTTTGGTCATCCTCCAACACTCCGATCCGTAGAGCAAAACTGGCAAAGCAATGCTTTTATAGAGTTTAAGCTTTGTGGTCCTATTGTAGATTTTGGACTTCCATACTGGTTTCATTCTGGCAAAAGCGGTTCTGGCCTTACTTAGACGTGATTTTATATCTTCCTCTGTGCCACCATTTAGTGTCAGTACGCTACCAAGATATGTAAACTGCTCAACCCTTTCCAGTGTTTCATTTTCTAACATTACTTGTTGTTGGATTTCACTGTTTGTCATAATTTTTGTTTTTCCTGTGTTTGTTTTGAGGCCTACTGTCTTTGCCGTGCTGTTAAGTATTGTACTTTTCTCTTGTATATGTTCATATTTGTGTGACACCAGGGCTATATCATCTGCAAAGTCCAGATCCTCAAGCATATCGAAAGGGTCCATCTTATTCCTCTTGGTGCTTGTTGATTTATGGCATTTTTTAGCACCCAGTCAATTGTAATACTAAACAAAGAGAGGACATTACGCATCCCTGTCTTACACCAGATTTTACTGGAAATGTTTTGTTGGAATTCTTTAGGTTGCAGGAGAAATCTTTATAGAAGAGGGCTATGATGTTAACAAGCTTCTGCGGTACGCCGTATTGTCTTAGTATCTTCCATAAGCTGTCTCTGTGGACGCTGTCGAATGCCTTTTCAAAATCTATGAAGTTGATGTATACTATGACTGTGTATTAACTCCTTTGTTCTTCTGTCAGAGTCTGTCTTCTATGACTGTGTATTAACTCCTTTGCTCTTCTGTCAGAGTCTGTCTTCTATGACTGTGTATTATTAACTTCTTTGCTCTTCTGTCAGAGTCTGTCTTCTATGACTGTGTATTAACTTCTTTGCTCTTCTGTCAGAGTATGTCTTCTATGACTGTGTATTAACTCCTTTGTTCTTCTGTCAGAGTATGTCTTCTATGACTGTGTATTAACTCATGTGTTCTTCTGTCAGAGTCTGTCTTCTATGACTGTGTATTAACTCCTTTGTTCTTCTGTCAGAGTCTGTCTTCTATGACTGTGTATTAACTTCTTTGCTCTTCTGTCAGAGTCTGTCTTCTATGACTGTGTATTAACTTCTTTGCTCTTCTGTCAGAGTCTGTCTTCTATGACTGTGTATTAACTTCTTTGCTCTTCTGTCAGAGTCTGTCTTCTATGACTGTGTATTAACTCCTTTGTTCTTCTGTCAGAGTCTGTCTTCTATGACTGTGTATTAACTCCTTTGTTCTTCTGTCAGAGTCTGTCTTCTATGACTGTGTATTAACTCCTTTGTTCTTCTGTCAGAGTCTGTCTTCTATGACTGTGTATTAACTTCTTTGCTCTTCTGTCAGAGTATGTCTTCTATGACTGTGTATTAACTTCTTTGTTCTTCTGTCAGAGGCTGTCTTCTATGACTGTGTATTAACTCCTTTGTTCTTCTGTCAGAGTCTGTCTTCTATGACTGTGTATTAACTTCTTTGCTCTTCTGTCAGAGTATGTCTTCTATGACTGTGTATTAACTTCTTTGCTCTTCTGTCAGAGGCTGTCTTCTATGACTGTGTATTAACTTCTTTGCTCTTCTGTCAGAGGCTGTCTTCTATGACTGTGTATTAACTCCTTTGTTCTTCTGTCAGAGTCTGTCTTCTATGACTGTGTATTAACTCCTTTGTTCTTCTGTCAGAGTCTGTCTTCTATGACTGTGTATTAACTTCTTTGCTCTTCTGTCAGAGTATGTCTTCTATGACTGTGTATTAACTTCTTTGCTCTTCTGTCAGAGTATGTCTTCTATGACTGTGTATTAACTCCTTTGCTCTTCTGATCCGATATATAGACTCATCTAATTTTTGTAAAATTACAAAAACCAGTACACTGGCTAATTCAGTACACATTGCGGCGTTTTTTCCGAGGACCTTTGCTGAAGCTACGTAGTATGTGCTTTCTGAAATACTTTTGGCGTGCGGAGTACCACCCACTCGTTAATCTAACATTGCAAACTATATTTATACACCAATCCCATCCACTTTTTCATCTTACTTAAACATATCCATTGATTTCATCCATCTAGTCTCTAAACATATCTATTTATTTCATCCATCTAGTCTCTAAACATATCTATTTATTTCATCCATCTAGTCTCTAAACATATCCATGTATTTCATCCATCTAGTCTCTAAACATATCTATTTATTTCATCCATCTAGTCTCCCTCAAAGACGATATCTTATCGTCGCAACCCCTTGAAAACCTACTGGATGATATCTATAATAAGGTAAGCTGTCCCTACAAACTATTCTATTCTATTCTTGTCTTCTGTTATTGTTTTTCTACCGTTGGAAATCATCAGGGTGTTGCCGTGATATGATACAGAGATGCGGCAGCATCAGGCGGTTCTGTAAGGGGGCGGCATAGGCTTCAAAATCAAAATACAATTTGAACAAAATACAATTTGAACAAAATACAATTTGAACAAAATACAATTTGAACAAAATACAATTTGAACAAAATACAATTTGAACAAAATACAATTTGAACAAAATACAATTTGAACAAAATACAATTTGAACAAAATACAATTTGAACAAAATACAATTTGAACAAAATACAATTTGAACAAAATACAATTTGAAGCATTCAATAATACAAAATCTTAACGCAACGTTTTTCTATATTGGTCTATGTTATTTCAAAATTGATGTATACCATAGATTCCCAAACTTTTTCGGCTCACCGCCCACTTTGCACGACATCAACTTTGTAACGCCCCCTCCCCATTATAACAGTTTGTCAACGCCCCCCTCCCACATATATACATGCTCTGTTTTCTCTCTGACATAGAAAATTGATATATATTTCTGTCATACATTGTCGATTTCCAAATGATTATATACATGAAATAGAAAATTGATGAAAAAATGGATCGTGTAAGACGGGCATATGATGAATTAAAATACAGAATTCAAATTTTAAATGATGATTTAATCGTAAAATCACGAAAATAATTTATTTTAAAATATATTATAATTTCTTCTTTAAGAACCACCGACCCTAATTGCCTGAACTCCGCCCAAATGCTTTTGAACTCACTATCGCCCCCATAGAAGGCTTCATCGTCCACTGGGGGAGGCGATACCGCCCACTTTGGGAACCTATGATGTATACAATTTACCGCACGCCTCTGCTTAAGCGCTTTCGGTACCTTTGATTTCGATTTCTGGTGCAAGCACTCGCCGAAAGACTTTAAAAAAAACACTTTAAGGGGCGGAATTTCGAAGACTTGGGTACCAGACTGATTGATTGATAGGACCATCATCATTGCACTTTGGTGAGTAACCATGTGTGCTCCGATCTCTTTCTTACATAGGAAGATATCAGTGGCATTGCATAAACGCCATAGCACCGGCGAGAATCCCCGATGTAATTTTGGTGGTGAAAATATTTTGTCGGAATTTTATTTGTAATCTTTCGAATAAATTTTGCCCGGACAGCGGCTTTCCAGCCTGCTCTTCTCGATTTTGAACTACCAAGGGCTCCTTAACGCGCTCAAATTGAACACCGGACCTACGTTTTATCGTCCGTCTCCGATAAAACTAGGAACTCGTTCACACCTACACTGAAATCAGGGATCTCCGGAAAACTATCCCGATGGCTGCACGAGTTAGCGAACCGAGTACCTCTTAAATGAGAGGCGAGCACCAAACCTCTACGCCGCATAAACCCTCATTTGGTACGAGCTTTCGTCCTTATGTAATTCTCTCCTCGTGCTTTCAGGCCCATCCTGGAGAAGAGACGTCTTGTATCCATCGACGTTTCATATGGGAACATGGATCACAGAACTCAGAGATTATACATGATATCAGGTAAGAGACACACACTCGCACGCACACATTCACACACACACATACATACACGCATATAGATATATGTGAACATGAAAATCGTGGCATACCCTTTACAAGACAACCACAATCAACGAGTTGTTGATTTTCTTGGCAACCACTTATCAGTCAAGTACCATGCATGCCGGCGTAGTCGATCATGTCTCTCCACAACTCTCTCTGCTTGGTAAATGTAATCAGTTCTGACGTCGATCTTGTGTCGAACCATGATGTCAGGCCATCCAATATCTTCTTCCTCTGTCTTCCACGATCTCTCCTTCCTGAATTTTACCTGTTGACACCAAATGATCTAAACTTTATCTTCGCATTATATGCCTGAAACACCTAGATTGTTGGATTCTGATTCTTATGATAAGGTTTCTTTGTGTGCATGCCTGATTTAAAACCTCATTCGTTTTCTGTCCATGGAATTTTCAGCATTCTTCTGTAAAATCACATTTCTGGGGCTTCCAATGATCGTATTGATTGTTTATTCATTGTCTACTTATACGTTCAGTAATTTTCCATTGCTTTCTGAACGGTGTGGTGTTTATTTTTACCGTTCGTAAAAATCCATGGGAACAAATTTGCTTCCAAATTGTCCTACGCGGTGTTTGAACCAGGTACTCTTGGGTTGTGATCGAGCTCACTACAGCTAAACCACAGACATAAAGTTTATATATATAGGCCAAAATAATGTACATCTATGAGGACGTTCAAAATGTCAGCTATATCCATGGGCTGGTCACCTGATATATGATTGCAGAGCCAGATAGCATGTCTGCTCTCTCGTTGCCAACGCATCCATGTCATACTGTACTCTCTTTTTTTTGGTTATAATTTATTTGTATATCTCCATCATGAGGTTACTACCTTGTAATGGTGGGGCTTGCGTACCACCATGATCCGGAAAGCGATGATATCAGATGCATTGCTCCTGTTAGGGAGACCAATGTTAGACACGTTGAAGAATGGAGGGCAGACAAAATGTGATCTCTTAGTCCTTCCGGTTGGGGAAGGGGGAAGCAAGGGCGGACAACCCATTCATGTACAAAATGTAGTGTGTTTCGGGAACGGAAATGCCAGTAGGGGCATTGTCTATGACAGCTTTCTGGTGGACAGCTGATGGGCAAAGGACTGAAGTCCAAAGAAAAAATGGACTGTGGAAAGAGTATTGAGAGATTGGGGTCTTCTTCTTCTTCTTTGAACGCTCCATATCGACCATTGTTAACCACTCTGTGTGATTTGTATGTGATATGAGCCTAACAGCGATTGTGCGTTGTGCCAGTTATGCAAGTAGGCCCGTACATTCGATTTCTGTGACGCTTTTTATTTACTACGGCAGCTTCCCTATGCCCCTACACCAATCGCCTCTTACGATATACCGTGTAGTTCGCAGTGTTACTATTCTTTGCTTCCCTTGCGTGCCCCAGCACCACACCGGCGGATTGGGGTCTGATGTGAAAAATAATTGACAGAAAGGCTGCAAAGTGAAAACAGTGGTAATCTTTTGTGAAGCCCTAAGTGTCAAACGGGATATAGTTAGGATATAAATAGTTTTGTAGATGTTTTATTTATGAATTGTATTGTTTTAGTATTACTTTGAAACAATGTATATTCAAACACATGAATTTCTTTGTTGTTTCTATCTAACTGATAGCACTAAATGGTCAGCTGTGGTTGATCACGATGAAGAACGTTGCCTTATCTTTGATTTACACAATGTGCATATCAGTGGATGCCCTCTCACGTACCCGTGGGACATGGATTTACATGTTGGTGTACCTGCCTGTAGAGGTGCTATGGCCAGGATTGCTCCAATACGTAAAATTATGCATCACATCTGCAACACACCACAAGTGAACCTCTCGAGTACTGGTGAAGTCATCTCAGCGGCGTGTTCCCAATATAAAATTCTCCAAGTGGATAAAGTTATCATTCAGTACTTTGATCGCCAGTTCAGAAGAGTAGCACGAAGATCAATAGACAGTCTTATACAAGATTCTATTGAGAAATCTGCAGACTTTATAAAAGAACAACCCTTTGTCAAAGATGTATCGTCTGATCTAGATAGTTTAGTACCTAAGGAACACTTGAAGAAACCTGTCCAAACTGCCAAGGATCTTTTCAATTCCGCAAAGGATAACCTTCCCACTCTTATAAAAAAAATGAAGGAAACAGCTGCAGCCTCCAAACCAAACTCAAGAAACAATGAGCGTGATACTTTTAAAATTTCCAACGCAGTTCGGAAAGAAGTTGATAGTCACCGTCCTAACATTCCAAAGAATGGTTCACCAAAATCACCAGCGGTACCATCTAGCGAGCATAAGAAAACTCGTTTTGAGAAAATATTAAATAAAATAAAGCAATCGAAATTGAATAACGTTGCACTTGATAGTCCAAAGAATGAACTCGAAGACGAACCAATTCCAAAAGTGGGAAATAATCTACCCGAAGGAGATTACTACTGGGATGTGATCTATAACTCTGTTGATGTTGCATCAAATAAAATATTTCAGGCCCCGACGTTCAAAGAGTTAATAGCAGGGATCAAGGGAGCTTCTAATGCAAATCTAGGCGGCACCAAACTTGTGTGATTGCAGAGAGAGAGAGAAGAGAGTTATCAATAATGCAGAGTTTTTCTTTCTTTAACCGCACTGCTGTCTGGAATTTTGTGCTAAGATTTAAAAGTACTCAAACAAGAAAAATAAGCGAAACAAAAGATTGAATGAAATGTTGGGGATAATTTTTAGTTAACCAACTTTGTGTGTGTGTGTGTGTATTATTCTTCGACTCTTTGTTCTTATTAAACTGTTTAATTCCGCCATGTTTTGAGAAAACATGCAAAGTACATAGTCTGTATTCAGTATTTGTATCAGATACTATACTAGCCTTCGATCTCAGTTGCTATTCTTGAAAGGCAGAAGTTATTGAAGAGTAGACTCACAAAGGAAAGCACTCTGTATGAAATAATGCCTTTCCTAAAGGGTTTATGTGAAATACTTATTCATTTCAGTGAATTTTGAGCCAAGATTATTCCATTATGTTCTCCTACAAATATATTTGCCAGGATTTACTTGATATCTTTTGTTTTATCATAGTGGATTATATTGTGTATGTTTTTGAAAGGAAGATGAGAAATATCCACACCATGTTCAATAATTCCGCTCACAATATGAACAAATTGTCATGTGAAAAATTTCAGGGTTTATTTGTTTTGTTTGTTTGTTTGTCCTATATGAATTTAGACGTAGTCATGGCGTTTAATATGACATCTGACTGATGTTTACGTGAAGGCTAACTTTTATTTATCACCAGTGTCCCTCGCCATTCAGGCAATCCTTACTTCCGACTACAGAAGTACTTGTAAGTTGGATCCCCAAGAAAAGAATCAGGAATTTCTTTAGTCCAACCGTATACCGTGCGCACACAGTTGTACTCGAACCCCGTAATTTCCAGGACAAGTTGATAGTTCTGTGTTTATTGCACAATCGTCTGGTATATGTGGCTGTCCTTACGGACTGCTCCAATCTGTGCTCCCATCTCCTATATCTTTGTAATGGACAAGAATTTATATTTTGGAAAATTCACGATTCGGGTGAAGTTTCTTAGTGCATTTAGTATATCTAGACGATTTACGGCTCTTTCTTCTGACCCAGTTGTCAAGTTATCCAGCATGTCAGCGTATTCATTGTTCTAAGCTTTCGTATGTTCATGTGGAAAATATTCAATTTTAGTTGAATTTCCATCGCTTTATTCTATAGTTTAATACTGTAACATCAGGTAACCGAGTATTCGGCAGTTCTCAGTGCATGTCTTACTCTAGCATTGTTCACCGACATCATTTATGGTTGTGTTGGCTGATAACGACAATCTATTTGCACTGATGTGTCTGTCCATTTGCTAAAGATATCTCATATTAACCCTTTCTCTACCCATATTCTGGTTTTGCTTCTATCATCATTGTCGTGGCCATTATGCAAAAATCGTGGCATATCCTTTACAGGACTTAGCCATCAACAACAGTAAATGAGTTGTTGATTTTTTCAAGGCACCATTTATACGTTCAGTAGTTTGCCGTTGCTTTCTGAAACTGACCAGTATGGCTTTTTTTCTTTATGCATTAGCTCCGCCTACTCATGCTATTGTTTTGTTTTCCATATATTTGCGCCACTTATTCACGAAGATTAATTTATTAAAATGATCTAATTAATTGTGCCATGTTTGAGGCCATAGTTTTGTGCCAGTTAACTAAAGTTGCAATTTCTGTTGTGGTTATTCCTGTTAAATATGAGTAATGACTGTTGTTTGCTTAAAGTTGATAGTTGCATTGCGAACAGATCATATTACCATTAAATATTGCAGTTCCCACACAAGGACTTTCGCTGATTGTTTAAAAAAAAAATTATTTACGTGTGTAGTTGGTGTGTGATTTGATTAAGTGTGTAGTTGGTGTGTGATTTGATTAAGTGTGTAGTTGGTGTGTGATTTGATTAAGTGTGTAGTTGGTGTGTGATTTGATTAAGTGTATAGTTGGTGTATGATTTGATTAAGTTGGTAGTTGGTGTGTGGCTTGAAAATAAAGTTTTGTCAACTAAATAGTTATTGGTTACTAAACTGACGTCATTGCACTCCGGACAGACCCATAAATGCTCAAGTCTCCCCGAACAGATATCGAAGAGATGCAAACTGGTGGTTTATGTGGCTCGCTGATTAAACACACTCCTCACACTGCCTCTCAGGCATCCAGTTCTACTTGTACAACGGTTAACTCCAAACTGCTTAAATCACTGGATCGATTCAACATCTATTTTAGTGTCTTCATCCAACTGGCAGTCGTGAAGAGACTGAAGAACATCTCCCTTATCTATCTTCAACTCCTCAACTACCGATGCTGTTGATGAAAGTCTGCCCGCTCTCTCATTACCGTAAACACCCGCATGACCAGGACAGTAGATCTACGTTTCTCTCTGGAGGTTAGAAACTTCTGTAGACGACATCCACTCATACCAACTAAGTAAAACATTATGTAACATTCAAACGTACGATATTTGTTGTAGGAATGCCATGGAGAGGCCTGTAAGAATTGCATTTTAATTATAAAACTGATTGTCTGTCTGCCGCAGGAAAAACTAGAGAACGTCAAACTCTGAAATCATGAAATTTGGACAGCTTATTTCTGCAGAAATGTATAGTTCGGTGCGACCATTTTTTCATCTTTACGTGCTTTCTTTACCGATTTATGAGTCTAGCTATAATAATAATAATAATTCCTCTCGTACCGTTATACGTTACATAGGGCCTGCAAGTAATTTCTCCATACCGTTCTATCCTGGGCAACTCGCTCAATCTCCTCCATGGAACGGAGACCGATATTTCCTGCCTCTCTCAGCAAAGTTCGTTTCAGGGTCTCCTTAGGTCGACCTCTCTTTCTTGAACCCTTTGCATCATACTTAAATGCCTGCTTTGATATTCGTTGATCTTCTTCTTCTTCTTCTTCGATCGTTCTAGGCCTGTTTTAATCATTCTCATTGTGATATATAAACAGCCAAACATCCGAACGTAATGTACGTGCACCAGCCTTCAGCACCTATTGGAGCCCAGTTGCTTATCCTTCGGTGGGGTGTTCGTTTTCAGCCAGCTTTTGATTTACTAGGGTGAACTTTCCCTAGGTTACGATCAGCTTTGCCGTATTTTTGGGCTTTGTGATCTACGCCGGGACAGTGAGTTACGCTGTTTATGCCCGTTCTGACTGAGAAATATTTCTCGGGGCTTGTAAGCTTATCCTCGGACGGCGCCTTACTCGTATAAGACACCGTGTAAAGTATCGGCCTTCGCCAATGTTCAGACCCGAACTTCCTGTTTGATCCGTACATTGTCGGCCTTGCTTTACCGTACATTTTGAGTTTGATCCGGGAAGGAACATTCTCAGCCTTTTCTAGACGCGTATCGGTACGTGGCAATTTGCAATTAACCTCGAAAGCACTGGCATGGGGCTGAGTACAAACAATGTAGAGGGTCGTTTCAGTCGGCACTATCAGCGTAACTGAGGATTTTGCGCTCGCCGCCATCACCCGCCCCAGTTATTCCGGGGATGTTAGTTACGACTGCAATCGAACCTTGCCCAGTTGCCCCAAGGCTGGCAGTTCCGTTAGGCATCACCAACCTCAGTTCTTCCGGGGATGTTAATTTTAATCGCACAGTACCTTGCACGGTTTTCCCAGGGCGGGTAGTTTCGTTATGCACTAAACGCAACTTGTTCTTTTGCGCTCGGCAAGCCTTGCCCAGTACATGTATCTGCACCAGGCTACCAATGCGGGGTCAGCTGCAATCTTCTCTCGCACCAACACGAGGGTAGACTTTCATTCGTTACGGTCCTGTCTTATTTATTCTTGCCGACGGGCTCGCAATGTTTGCCCTCCTCAGGGCTTCGAGCTTCGCCCTACGTGGGCATACGTTTGGTCACTGGATGCACCTCTCATCCATGTCTGAGACGTTTCGTTGCTGTTTCTTTGCGTTCAGGGACTTGGGCAATATCTTGTTGGACATCGGTCAGGAGATTTGTGCATTTTATTTGTATGTATCTTTATCGTATTTCCGTAATTGCACTGCTACCACTACCAGTAGTTTCCCCGATCCCTGCCCCTCTTAGCCAGACCAGAACCAGAGTCTGTTTCCAGGGTCACCGCGTGGAGGTTAGGGCAGGGTCTTGTAGCGCGACCCTCGCTAACCCTGGCTCATGTTACCACTATGACCTCATGAGCCTTTTGACCCCTATTCGTTGATCATTTCTCCTCAAGGTGTGCCCAACATTTCTCCATCTTCTCTTTCTTATAACAGTTGTCCCTAGTGGTTGACCAGACATGTCTCTGATTTCATCACTTCTCCTGAATTCTTTCCATTTTATATTCATTATTTTTCGCAGACATCTATTTTCAAATGCATTCAACTTGCTTTCTATATCTTTAGTCACCCTCCAACTCTCGCTAGCATAAGTTTAGCTGCTTAATAAATATATACATTACATAGCATGTTCAGTCATCCATTTGCTAAGTCAATGATCATACGAAGCGGTTAAGGGGAAAAACGTAGTTGAACCATTTGTTAAAGGGGAATATCAATTTCTCTTTTTCTTCTTTCTTCTTCTTCGAGTTCGGTTTCGTATGCTTGTCTAAACCATGAGATGGTTTGCCTCTATGAAGCTGCATGTCATTTGGAGTTCCTCAAGAGTTCTCCATAGCTTGCTCTGTAAGCTTCGTTCATGAGGACATGTTTCGTTGGTGTATGTATGATGGACATGACTATATGATGTGCTCTGGAGTCTGTGTTTCTGTCTGACATGCCCACTGTGCAGTCCGATCAGGCTTTATTCTGTGCGAATATCAATTTAAAAATGGGATCAAAATTTCTTCCTTGTCAAAATAGACGAGACAAATTTTGTTTTCCACTTCTTTCTATCATGCAAAATCAATTTCTTGTATATATATATATATATATATATATATATATATATATATAATTATAGATATATTATTGTGTATATATATATATTGTGTAGGTAAAACCATACGAGATCTCCAGCTGCTAGCAACGAACCGCATTACATGGAGATCTAAAACCTCTGCCCTATGTGCCGCCTTTGGCACGAAAGGAACAAACTAACTATATATTTTCTGTAAAATATCATGGGGAACATAGTTTTTAAATATAAAAAAGCAAAGAAACACGTTTTCAAACACAAAATTAAAAGTTTCTAACCTCCAGTGGCTTATGCTGATCTATTGTCCTGAGCACGAGTGTTTGCGGCAATGGGAAAAGTGGATAGGCTTGCATCAACGGCATCGATTATCGTGCAGTTGAACATGGATAAGGTGGATATTCTTCGGTTTCTTCACGACTGCCTGTTGGATGAAGACACTACAATGTATATTGCTTCGATCCAGCAATTTAAGCAGTTTGGAGTTACCCGTTGTACAAGTAGAACTGGATGCCCGAGGGGCAGAGTGAGGAGTGTGTTTAACCAGCGAGCCATGGGAACCATCAGTATGCATACTCTTCGATATTTGTTGGGGAAACTGAGCACCCATGGATCTGCCCATTTTGCAATGACGTCAGTTTAGTAATCAACAACCACTAACCAAATCAAAGAGACGAGCAAAGAAAAAAGCAAAGAAAGAACACAAGCAAAGAACACAAGCAAAGTTCACAAGCAAAGAACACAAAAGACACGCAGCACAATAACGATCTCCCTATATTAAACACGGAATAAGTACAATGAATCAGAATGTAATTGAAAACCTAACGCGTCGCGTGTTCTTTGCTCGATAAAGATCTTTAAGTCGAAATGTTGTGTTAGATTATTATAGTTTCTTACAGAGGCTTTTCAAACAAGAAGAGACCATATAAGAAATTAGGAAATTAGAAGAACAGTCGGAACAACACCTGCTATTAGATTTATTGAAAAACAGAGACTCAAATGGTTTGGCCACTTGGTCAGAATGAACCCGAATACACCAGTTGCAAGAGCGTACAACCTGAAAATGGAATCATCAAGAGGAAGGGGCAGACCAAGAAAAGATGGGTTGATGGAGTTACAGACATCTTAAAACTCCACAATACCACACCATATCAAGCGACCGAGCGTGCATTATCTCCGAAACCGATCATCAGTTAAACCTGCTACGCCTAGCGGCAAAAAAGCAGAGAAGGACAAAAGAAAGAAGAAAGGCAGAGGCTTTTCAGACGTTCTAACTAATAAAAATCATGTCACTGGGAAACAACAATTTTAGAAGTAACATTTAACCCGTGTGTTGTCGGGGTTCACAAGGAGAGCAAAGAATAGTAACATTGTGACCTTCAAGGCATTTGGGTGGCCATTTTTAAAATGATAATAATGGAGTCTTCTTGATGAACTGAAAGATGCTATGCTATAATGAGAAGACATAAGGAAAACTACCAGAGACCGGGAAAAGCGGTGAACAATTGTTGAGGTCTTATGCTCCACGAGGAGCAGAGAGGAATAAGTAACAACTCTCAGATCGACCCAGCTTCAACTGGACACAAGAGAAATGCTGGGAAGTAAAGGGGGTCGGTTTGATACTATATTATTTTATGACCGCAACACCTACCCTATGCAGTATCTTAAAGACGAATACGGGCCCAATACTGTCCAAAAAGAGTCCAAAGGCGAAAACTTGACTTCATTGCGCCGGGTTTCCGCAAATGGCACCGTCCCTGTTGGCAGAGATGGTATGCCATCTGCCGAGAGCATTGTACAAGCACGATCTTCGTAAATCCTGCAACAATCCTAGGGATCTCATGACAACACTGTTTTCAACAATAAACCTAATGGTATGAAAACGGGTTCCTTTACTTTTTCTATTTATTAATCGTATATTCGCTAATGGAATATTAATAGAGTTGAAATGTAATCATTTTAACTCTTCCCCAAATAAATATTATATATGATAGTAAAAAGCGTAAAACTAAATTTGTCTTGTGTGTTTTGATAAGCAAAGCAATTGTGATCCCATTTTTTATTGATATTTCTCGTTCACAAATGGTGCAAATACATTTTCCCTGCTTACTGCTACCCATGCTCAATGATATAACGACTGATAGGGCCATGCGGTATATTTTCTCTGCTTACTGCTACCCATGCTCAATGATACACAATATAACGACTGATAGGGCCATGCGGTATATTTTCTCAGTATGATGCAAGTCTTCGAAATGCCGCCCCTTAAATGTTTTTTCTTTTAAATAGTCTTCAATTGTGATTTTGATGCTTATTCCGCCCCCTTACGGTGCGGCCGCCTCTCTGTATGATAGCACGGCACAACCCTGACGGCTGACGTAACATGCTATGAAATGTATACATTTTAAACCCAGCTTAACTAACTTGTAACTCAGTTAAGAACGTACATAAAGATTTGAAAATGTGAATAATTAACTTAAAGAATTGGCGTGTGTAGCTTAAGCGATAGTGAGCTCAATCACAACCCAAGTGCACTTGGTTCAAACTCCACAGTGGGCAGCTTGGAAGTAAATTTGTTCCGTGGATTTTACGGACGTTAAAAATAGACCTCACCGTTGAGAAAGCAATGACAAACAACTGAACGTATAATTGGTGTCTAGAAAATCAACGACTCGTTTACTGTGGTTGATGGTGACGTCATGTAAAGGGTATGCTAGGATTTTCATTTCATTCAGAAGTTAACTAAACTTGGTAAATAGTGAAACACGTACAAACAAAGTACTATAGTTTTACAAAATACAGAAACAGTGACGATAAACAGCAACGTTTCGACCAACAAGGCCTTTATCAAGCAAACGAACAAACAGGAGTGACAAATTAAAATGAAACACAAATGGACGACCAAATACAAACGTATCTAAGGAAAATCTGGAATAAAAACGAATAACGAAATAAATGTAACACAAAACACACATAAAAACTAGAAATAGAACGGAAAAGAAACAATGAAACATCTAGTAAATATATAACTTGAATACATGCAACATATACCCATATAGATTACAAAGCATGGGAAGAGAAAGTACTAAGAAGCATAAGAATGTAATACGTTGAGCCCGCGTGGTCGCAAGGTACCATACAAAGAAATCAACCGATTCTCCAGAGCAAATCGGCTACGATCATCAGAGGAACATGATCGGATGGCTGTGACCTGGACATCGCAAGCTCCTGAATGGCCAGTATCATTGAAATGGGTGGCTACATGGGTCACATAGCATTGGCGTATATCGCGCAAGTGTTGGGCGAATCGGTCACTGAGTCTCCTGCCGGTTTCCCCAATATAGGCCTTGTTGCACCGCTTGCAGATAATGGCATAGATAATATTACGGACTCGCACGTGAAACTGTCTTCAACAACGAACGTGGCTTTTGGAAAAGACACCGTGCGGGTCTGTATTACATAAGCACAAGTGTTGCAGCGCCGACGGCCACACTGGATGGTGCCAAAATGACTCTGGATATTAGGCTTGTGGCGACTGTGAACCAACATATCCTTAAGGCTTCTGTCCCGTCTGTACGCCACCAAAGGATAGTGTTGGAAGATTGAACGTGTCTCAGGATCAGACTGAAGAATGGAGAGATGACGGAATAAGACTTTCTTCACAAGGGAACTATGAGGGTGGAAAGTTAAGACAAGTTTCACCCTGTCAGAATTGGAATTAAACTGCACTGCAACCATTTTCATAAGAATAAGACTACACATATTATATAATGAAATACTCAAATACACATACCTATCTACATCGTTTATATATATATACTGGCGTTTGTTTGTTTGTTTGTTAAGTAAGGGATTAAAGCCTCTTTAAGCCGAGGCACGCCCTTTCAACCTAAGGCGAACCTTTATTGGTTATATCAGAGCGTGTAGGCCAACAAACATGAAAATAAGAATTAACTCCTTTCGGAGAATCCAAGATCAACTTAATACTGGCGTTTTTGATACGTCGTCGAAATTATATGGACGCGCTCTGTCATTGCGCACGAACATGAAAAAGTAAGATATGAATATGATAAGTTTTGGAATATCGATACTCGCGTAACTAGTGACTACCGTCTGTCGCTTTTTAAACAGCCGAGTTTACCGCCAATGTGGTCACGTGTGCTTGGTATTTCGCTGATTACTTTTGGGTCAATTCTGGAAAGTTTATAAACTTTGTTTTACAGCCGCAATTATGTGTGACTACGAAGCTATCAGATTGAAAAATCTAGAGGACAACCGACGTGTTCTGGCATCTTTTAAATTATTAGATCCAGTAAGATTGCTGCAATGTGCTGAATGTTTTTTTTAATAGTAATTTTAATCGGATGAATGAATCATATTCATGTAACCGGTTACGGTAAAGAACTCAACATCTACATTTTTTAATCTCTCACACATGTCGTCCTGTGGTCGGGGAAGAACAGTCAGCCGATAGTGCATATACTATTATCAATGCCATAAGAGAAGCTGGTGATATAGACGATATTGACTTTGAAAATATTCATAAATTTGTTTTTCTAATGGAAAGAAGATCCGAGTGAAAATTAAAACTGCCAGACGTGTGAACCTTGTTAACATAACGTATTGTTAAAATACGTACTGCGTAAGTTGAATAGGTCTGGTGCGTACGACCTATTCAACTTATATAGCGAAAACATCATGAGATCTATAGAAGAAAAGACAGGAATAGCAGTCGGTGGACAAAATATAAACAACCTAAGATACGCTGATGACACAATTCTCATGGCTACAAATGAACAAGACTTGATAGACATATTGATATATATACTAGTGAGAGAAAGTGAAAAGAAAGGATTAAGCATGAATATAAAGAAAACAGAGGTTATGGTTATCTCCAAGAAACAAGAAACACCAACATGTAATATCAAAATAAATAACACAACACTGAAACAAGTCCATCGATTCAAGTATCTAGGAACATTCCTAACATCAGATGGAAGATGTACAACAGAGATTAGGAGTAGAATAGCTCAAACGAAAGCAGCTTTTATGAAAATGAAGAACACACTATGCGTGAACTCACTACCAATGACACTGCAAACGAGTACTCCAATGCTATATTGAACCAATACTTATGTATGGCAGCGAATCATGGACACTGAACAAACAATCAATACGATCATTGGAAGCCACAGAGATGTGGTTTTACAGAAGAATGTTGAAAATTCCATGGACAGCAAAGAAAACAAATGTGGAGGTTTTAAATCAGGACTGCACACAAAGAAACCTTATAAAAAAATAAGAATCCGACAATCAAGGTTCTTCGGGCATATAATGCGAAGAGAAGGTTTAGAACATTTGGTGACTACAGGTAAAATTCAGGGAAGGAGAGATCGTGGAAGACAGAGGAGAAGATGTTGGATGGCTTGACATCATGGTTCGACAAAATATCGACGTCAGAACTGATTACATGCACCAAGCAAAGAGAGTTGTGGAGAGACATGATCCCGCCGGCAGGCATGGCATGATTGATTGTTAAAATATAGGTACCACAAGAAATTTGTTGAATAATCAACACTGTTTACACAGAATTGAAAATTGGTGTGATTAGTGGTTATGTACTGGTAAGTTATGGGGCAGGAGATTTGGGCACTTATATGGACGTGTCCTAAGGGATTTATGATGATACTTAACTAACTAATCGCTGTTGTACGCTTACTTTCTGCTAAGGGCAGGCAGAAAGTAATGCACCACATCAGTTTTCTCTTCAACTGTTTAATCCGAAACATGAAATTTATACACAACCAAGTTATTCTCCAGTGGATACCAGCCCACTGTGGCATACCAGGAAATAAGAGAGCAGAGGACTAAGGAGGAACAAAACTTATACAACACAAACACCCAGTGTCGCTACCAGAAATTAAGGTATATCAAGGAAAGTACAAAGGTTATGGAGGCAACAAATACCCACAAGATCCCATCAGCAGACTAAACAAAAAACGTCACACAACACTCTTACGGCTAAGAACAGGCCACTGCAGGCTCAACCACCACATGCACAGAATAAAAGCCTGCTCAGACTCAAGACTGTACAGTGTGCATGCCAGACAGAAAAACAGACTCCAGAGCACATCCTGCAGTCATGTCCATCATACATACACCAACGAAACTAAACATGGCCTCATGAACAAAGCATACAGAGCAAGCTATTTGGAACTCTCGAAGAACTCCAACTGACATGCAGCTTCATAGAGGCAACCCATCTCATCGTTTAGATGAGCATACGAAACCGAATGCAAAGACTACACAATATACATGGGCATGTCATTTAAGTATCTGTATTATTCAACATAATCTCCATCAACTTGTACAGCTTTATGCCAGCGCAAAACAAGGGCATGTATTCCTACCCTGTACCAGATAGTGTCTTGATCATGTTGCCATTTTTTCACTGCATGAATCATTCCCTCATCATCTTCAAACCTTTTCCAGCAGTGCATCTTTAATAAGTGGACCAAGCAACTGAAAATCAGAGGGTGCGAAATCAGGACAATACAGGGTGAATGGGGTAATACAGTCCAACCCAATTTAGTGATTGTAGCCAGATGAGTCACCCTTGTGTTATATCCGTGTTTATTTAGTGTAGTCTTCATATTGTCTGTCCATCTTTTTCTCGTCTTCCCTGCCTCTTTTAACCTGATGTCTTTTTATTATATGCTGTGGTTGGTTGTATTCCATTCTCATTACATGTCCTAACCATTGCATTTGTTGTTCTTCAATGTATTCGATGCATGAGGTTATGCCCACTCTGCTCCTGATGTCCTCGTTTCGTAGTCGCTGGTGACCTCCGCTGCCTTTCTCAAGCATTGCATTTCACATGTAGTGAGGTCTGTTGCTGTCAGGTACCACGTTTGGCATTAGTAACAAAGCATTGTTAAAAATATACTTTTTATCATCTATCATGGCGTCTAATAATCGTTTTCGTAAATGATTGATTTCCGTATCACCAGTACCACTTGCATGTCAAGCAAGCTTGACTCTGAATTCAATGGTAGTCATATTGTTATTGAAATAAAAATGAATATCCTTTACAGGACTTAGCCATCATCCACAGTAAACAAGTTGTTGATTTTCTAGGCACCAGTTATATGTTCAGTAGTTTGCCATTGCTTTCTGAATAGTGGGGTCTATTTTTAATGTTCGTAAAAATCCAGCCACAAATTTGCTTCCAACGTTCCTGCCACTGAGTTTGAACCAAGTACCTTGGGTTGTGATCAAGCTCACTCGCTAACTACAGACCCCATGTCTGTTATTGTAGGTTATTATTGTAGATTATGAATTGTTATAATAGGTTCTTAATTTTTCAATTTTTACCAATTATTCTGAAATGCATTAATTTGTTTTGTGATCTGCTTTGTGTTTAGTTCAAGTCTGTACCGAAGGTCATCAAGAAAGAAAAGAAGTTTGTGTACAAACCACCAGAGTCAAAGCAAAAGTCACAACATTCCATAACAGAGAACCATTTTGTTGGAAGGTCTGTTTATGGCACCAGACATCAGACTGCTCAATTCTACAAGGTAAAAAATCTTGACAAACTAAAAATTATTTTTCATTAAATCGAACTTTAGCATGAGTTATGTTATGCTAGTGATGTCGAGGCAGATTGGGGCATTCCCATGCATGCTCTGTTCTCTGCTGCAGCAGCCATTCCAAAGTCCGCTTGCTCACCCTACCCATGAGAAGTTGATTAGTACATCTTCTGTCTCTACCATGAAGATGACACTGTCTGGCATGTCCAAACTTAACAACAAATTCTCATTCCAGTATCTCTGAGACTCTGCCATATCACATAAATGAGAGCATACAGCATTAATGACATCTGCTCTGTCCATACATCTGTTCGCTTTAGTCAGTTCACTGTCTGCAAGAAGCCGGCACGTTCGCCACCGTGCACTGCAGCGTTTCCAGGTGTGTACTTCCAAGTTAGTGTCTTGAGATGTGATCTCTGAATGAAATATTAGTATTTAATATTAGTATTTTATAGTACTTTCTATATCTGCTCTGTGTTGTCTAAGCCAGAGATAATAATAGCCATCCATTGCAAGCGATGATGTCAACAGCCTCAATGCTTTGTTGAACCTCTCTGGTGTGTGCGGAGGTGACTATAGAGTCCAATTCTGGACCACAGGTGGGCATACATGATCAAGGTTAAACATGGGAGTGTTATATCTTTTCGCTCAGCTTGCTTTCTCCACGCCTCAACAGTACAGCGATTCTCAGCTGTACGAGTTTCTCTTGGCTTGTTACAGTGCCACATTTGGCAATCTTGCTAAGGGATCCCAAGCATGTATAGATCACAATAGGTGATGTCCAAGTTAGGAGATTTTAAAATTATTTTTATTGGGTTGCGAAGTGTCAAGTAAATAACCCAATTCATACCATGTGTAGATCTAGAAATACAATGTTCTTTCTTTCTCGAATCCTTTTTGCCTCACAGCATCAGGTCAAGAAGAGATTTCTAAAACGGGCCCTTGTATGCACTTCGTAGATAATCTCTTTCGTCACCTCTGTTATCTCTGAGGTCCATCTTTTGCGTGGCCGGCCTTTTGCTTTGTGCCCATTGTATCGGAGCAGCATTGCTCTTTGAGGTGCACTGTCTGTTGGTAATCTGCTTACATGGCGAACCATTTAATTTGTTGTTTCTTGATGAAGTCTAGTACTGATGTTGTACCCACTTTTTCCTGATGTCTTCATTTCTCAACCGGTCTCTTCTTGTTACACCCAGCATTCTGCGTAGACACTTCATCTCTGTCGTGACTAGTTTTCTTCTATCATTTGTTGTCAATGTCCAGGTTTGGCACTGGTAACATAATGTGGGGAGAAAGATTGTGTTGAACATTGCTCTTTTTGTGTTCACGGTGACATTTTTGCATTTTAAAATTGGCACCATTTGTCCTATCATTTGATTTGCTTTGTTGCATCTGTGTTGAATTTCATTAGTTATTCTTCCGTTTGCTGAAAAAATGCTCCCCAGGTATGTGAAGTCTTTTACTTGTTTTAGTGGGCAATTGTCGATGGAGATATTGATAGTGCTTTCCTCTCTGGCGAATGTCATTACTTCTGTTTTGTCTATGTTTATTCTCATATTGTATTCGTTACATGCTAACTGGAGTCTGTTAATGTGTTGTTGTAGCTGTTCTTCTGTTGTTGATATGATTGTCTGATCATCTGATGTTAGACTTGTATTAGTCTTGAACTAACAACACACAATGGGTGATATAGTAAGCAACATGCTTGCCATATTTTGCCTCCTAGAGCTGTTCTTTTACTCAATTGACGTTCATCTGACTGCCGTTTGTGGTAGGAAAAGTCCCTACTGGGATTCGAACCTAGATTACTAATCTAGGAGACAAGTGTAGTTACCGTTTAGTCACGACAGCTCACAAGAGATTGGAGAATGCCTTTAGAAATTTTGCAGCTAAATTTATGTGGAATCTATCCAGCAATTTAAGGAGTTTGAAATTACACATAGTACAAGCAGAACTGGACACCCAAACGACAGAACAGGGAGTGTATTTAACCAGACACCCACAGGAACTGTTATTATACATACACCTCAATATCTACTGTGAGAGAATGGGAACACAAAGAAAATGAAATAGATATTTATACAATAATAACAACCACGTGAACGTAAAAATGTTGGAGAAGAATCAATATTGTGACTTTTATTATCTGACAAGTATTGAAATTCTTTCATTTGTTTGAAATACTGTCAATATATTCAATGTTCATATTTAAAGGTAACATGATTTGAACACATTTGATTAGTCTTATTCTTTTTATGTATTGTAATGTGGATATATATATCATCAAATAGCTTGTCCTGAGCAGAACTTGCCCTAACCAGTCCTTTGGAATTTCTCTCGCTCTCATAGGCCAGATGTCCTGCCTCTACAGCCGTCATGCTCAAATCATCAGTTACATCTTCTCCATCATCTTTTCTCTTTGTTAGGATACCTCCTTCCATAATGGTCATCTCAAACCCTTCGTGTCTCGTTGTATATTTCCAAAATACTTCAGTTTTCTTATTTTAGCATCAACCAGTTGTCTTTTTGGATATATCTATTTGTTCTCTTCTCTGTCCATGATATGCAGAGGACTTTTCTGTAACACTTATATTCAAAAGCACATGTTTTTTTACTGCCTTGTTAATTGTCTATGCTTCACACCAATGCGTTTCCACTGGGCATATTTATCATTTTAATATTCTAATCTTTGTTTTCCTATCAGTTCCATTGCATACTGTTTTTAGTTGTTTAATTTTTTGTAAAGCCATGTAGGTTTTTCTTTTATTTTCCTTCATCCCATTTCCTTCTCTTATTAGTAGTCAACAGAAATATACAAAACTGTTACCAATTATTTTTCTTCATCGTTGATAAAAATATATAACAAGATATTATTTTAGTCTGTTGGCAGTGAAGTTTCCTATGAAGAACTTGATTTAGACATTGATAACAAGCCAGAGTTAAAAGTCACAAATTACAGGCCACCACATATTTATGGAGAAATTGCAGGTATTAAATTGTTGGTTTTTAAAAATAAACTCGCTGATTTAAATAAAACTGGTGATAATCTTTCATGCATTCACTTCCGTATGTATTATATTCATTTTATCATGAATGGGGTCTCTAGCGTAGAGGTTAGATGCTTGCCTCTCGTTCCAAAGGTGCTCGGTTTGCTCCCTTGTGGAGCCATGATAATATTTTTCCAGAGATTCATGATGTCTGTGTAGGTGAGTGTCTAGTCCTATTGGAGACGGATGATAAAACAGGTGCTGTGTGCGAGTTGAATTATATAAAAGTACGCTTGGCAATACAAAAATCAAGAAAAACATACTAAAAAGTAGCTGCTGTGGCAAAATTCATTAGAAAGATTAAATTCTGACAAAATATTTTCACCATTTTCTAAATTACATCAAGGACCTCTCCGGTGCTACAGAGTTTGTGCACTTCCACTGAGATCTTCCAGTGTAAGAAAGAGATCAGAGCATACTTGGTTGCTCACCGAAGTGCAATGATGATGGTCCAATCATTCAATGTTTACTTTTTTGTCCATGCAGTGGTTTTCCAGTACACTCTTACCCACTTTAAACTGCCAAAGCTTCTTTTACATGCTCAACTTGAAAACAGGACTTATGTTTTGTCTTCCGTCTTTGATAAGACTAGAAATTTGATTTCACCTACATGTAGATCAATAATCACTGAAAAATAGCCATATTGCTCTGTAGGGGGATGCAAACTGGGTACTTTTGAAGCGAAAAGTAAGGATCATACTTCAACTCCACAGAAACCCTCAACATTTATTTGATGTTTAGTGCAACTAAGTCAGTAATGATCAGACCCTCATGGCTACCACCGAAGATGAATTACAACAGCATATAAATCATCTAAATGAAGCAGCCAAAAAACAAAATATGAAAATCAACGTCGATAAGACAAGTAATGACCATCGCAAGAACAGAACAATCACAATTACTGTAGATAAACAACTAAAACAAAACAAGAGAATTTAAATATTTAGTCAGCATGATCTCATTCAATGGAAGAATTGCAGCACAACTACAACACGATCTAATAAGGCAAACCAGATTATTGGACAAATGTCACCAATACTGAAAAACAAGGACATAACATGGACATCAAGAGAGCAATATTCAGCAGTTTTTCTTACCAACTGTGCTGTCAGACCTAGACACTGAGAATTTGCCAGAGACAGAGTTTTTCAGGCGGACTGTGATGAAAGCGACGTTTCCCAGGACATTCTACTACTTGACTTATTGTATGTTATTAATATCAAATACATATATATATATATATATATATATAATTGTCTGATTGTGACAGGTGTTGACGTTGGAACAGTGTGGTCAACTCGTTGGGAATGTTGCAAGGATGGCATACACAGGTTTGTTTGATTATTTCTTTGAAATTTGCCCATTAACTAATTGTCACAAATATCCAACACTAAATGAAAGTGATATGTAAGAAAACATTACATGTGATTTACATCTCAAAATGTAATCTTTTATTCGAGCAAATGTAACTTGTAAGTTTTTCAGTCTTTAAAGTTTAAAATATTTAATCTGATTTTAGTTGATACATTCTCATCTTCTTCAATAGAGAAATCCTACACTGTGGTTCTCTTCTTCTTTATTTTATCTACTCCTGCTTTGTCTCACAGAGCCAGGACAAGAACAGATTTATAGAACAGGCTTCATAAACAGTGTGCGCTTCATAAACAGTGTTTTTGTCACCTCTGTTATCTCCGAGGTACACCCTTTGCGGGCACTGCCTTTTGCCTTGTATCGGAGTAACCAGTGCTCTTTAATGTGCACTCTCTATTGGTAATCTGCTTATGTGCCAGAACCATTTAATTTGTTCTTTCTTGATGAAGTTCATTACTGATGTTGTACCCACTTTTTTCCCCATGTCTTCATTTATAAACTGGTCTCTTCTTGATACCACCAGCATTCTGTGTAGACACTTCATCTCTGTCACGACTAGTTTTCTTCTATCATTTGATGTGATCGATGATGCATTCTTATGTACCCTTGGATATGATGAGGACTGATAATACATTTTCACAAATTGTTCTGAATGCATCAAAAGACTATTTTCTGACAACATTTATTGATGCTGTATTTAAGGTGTACAAACCTTCATACTTCCACACAGTAATGTAGTTTTACAAAAACAAGATCTGTCTCTTGTTTTTGTATTTTGTAAAACTATATTACTTCACTTTTATGTGTTTCGCCTTAGCTACATAGTTTTACTGCAGTCTTCCCTTATATTGATGATGCTGTATTTACATATCAGATAAATCCTTATATCTAATCAGAAATTTATAATGATACCCCAAACAATAAAGATCATGATTTGGATCAATACCATCTACAGGAATTGAAACTGCATTAGAGGTATCAGATAACAGCCTATCAGTGATAGAGAAATCAGTAATGTTTTAGTTTGGAATATCTTCATTGACTCCAGACATGTCCATAGGTGCCCCAGTATCCTTCACAATATCTCTAACAGCGACTAACCTTACCAGTTCAATATTTTATTGATGAGCCTACTCATATATCTGTTGTGCTGTTCAATGATCATAGAAAGTCTATGAAATTTGATTTCATGTTTGAAAATTACAGGTTTATTTATTGGAAAGTAGAGATTTGCTCATTGAATATAGCAGATCATTTCCTTTACTTGGAGATCTAAATTACAAGTACATCTGAAGTCAAAGTAAGACTCACCTGAATGGCGAGGGGCACTGGTGGTAAGAAAAACATGCATTCACACAAAAGTCAGTCAGACTGCGCCTGAATTCATAGAAGACAATGAAAAAACTGAAAGAAAACACAGATTTATTTATTGAACTTCAAATTTATTCATGTTTATATTACATTCTGATTGCAAAAATTTACTGACAGTAGTACAATATTTTCTTCCTAAAGAGCTACAGTTGCAGGCATCCATGGAGGTGAAAATGGTGCTTATTCAATTGCACTTTCTGGTGGTTATGAAGATGATGTTGATTTGGGAGATTGCTTTACCTACACAGGAGAAGGTTTGTACAAATATTTTAAAATTGCGTATGTCCAGAATGTCGATGACCATTTTGTTTTCTGAGACCTTTAGATTAGAAAGTAGTATAATCTCAGTACACATCATTTGTCAGTACACATCATATGCGTATACCAAATTTCCCTTAGGGCATTCAAAATATCAGCATGAGCCATTGCTGACCTGGAGTTTGTGCAATGTCACAATGAATTTAATTTGTTAGGATGCCTATATGTCTCTTATCTACCTTAGAATGAAATAAAACATTTCTATTGTTCAACATAACAATCTTATTTTGTTTTTTTTGTTTCAGGTGGTCGAAATTTGACTGGTACACAATCAAATCGAAAGGTGAGGATGTATCTGTTGTCATTTTTTGTGCATATAGATTATTGATCATGCTAGTTCATCAGGTCTGTTACTTCTTCTTCGAATGCTCCATATTGACCACTTATTAACCACTCTGTGTGGTTTGTATGTGATCTGAACCTAAGAGCGATCATACGTTGTGCCAGTTATGTGCTCATACATTGTGCCTGTTATGTGCCTACAAGAAGGCCAGCTCATCCGATATCTGTGTTGCTTTTATTTACTAGGGTAGCTTCCCTAGGTCCTACGTCAGTTGCCTCTTACGGCATGCATTGTAGGTTAGCAGTGTTACTATTCCTTGCTGACCCCGGCACCACACGGGCGGATCTGTACTAAGACACATGATTTTTCTTCAAACATGTGTGACAACTTTGTAAGCGCCAGGCTTTACTTCTCATATTTGATGAGAGCGACACAATGATGGTAAATCTGAGTAATCGAATATGCAGTATCCTCTTCATTTCCCTGTGTACAGTGATTATCCTGCACCATGGTTGACATACTTGTCTCTTTGGCAGATTAGTTTTTGTTTTTATTTTGTCATGGCTGAAAAAAACTGAGGTATTTTGGACATACAAAAAGACACGAAGAGTTGGATGGAAGGGGCATCCCGACAAAGAGGAGGACCACAGAGAAGAATGGGTTCAGGATGTGACTGATGATTTGAGCATGACAGCTGAGATCTCAAGCACACTGACATGTATACCGAAGTAGTCACATAGCAGAAGTTAAGGATATCTCCTAACACTAAGGATAATGATGCCTTTATATAGCGTACTATATCTGTGCCTAGCTTTTGCCTTAGGAAGCTCTAGAACACAGAGCAAGTCAAAACAAATGTTTGTTTTTTATACCTGCTACTTATAATCAATCACCTTCTGTATTGTCATACAGAACCTGCGCACTGCACCACAATCAAAGGATCAAACATTGACAAGAGGAAACCTGGCCTTGAGCAAAAATGTAGAGACTAGAAATCCAGTCCGAGTTATTAGAGGATACAAGCTTGCCAGTCCATTTGCTCCAGAGGAGGGTTATAGATATGATGGTAAGGTGAATTAATTAGTTCGTTAATGTTTTCATTTTGAAAATTTGTTTGCCTATCTTCTACTCATTTACAAACTCATCATCATCATGGTGTGTATCCTTTATATGATGTCACACTCTTTGCAGCGCATCTTAAATTCACCCTGTCTCTAGACAGTTCACCCACTTCGCCGATGGTCATATTCATGGTTTCTTTAGTAACCATTTTCTTCTTTGTCTGCCTCTGCGTCCTTGGACCCTGCCCTCCAATATTGTTCTTTCCAGGCCATCGTGGCGCTTGATGTGGCCAAAGTATCTAATTTTTCTGTATAGTATGTTGTTTATCAGCCAATTATCTTTAACATTCAGTTCTTTCAGGACATCAGTGTTCTTCCTTTTTCTATCCATGGTATTTGTAGGATCTCAAATTTTAATATTTTGCCACATGTTCTTCATAGTGTTTAACTTCTTGATTTCTATTGTCAATCTTCTTGAGATCTCTTTGGAGCAGTCACCGTTATTGTTAACTATTGAGTCTAGGTATTCGTATCACTCTACATGTTGAAGTACCCATTTTTCATACCTGGAGTAAAATGACGTTATGCCCGTATTTTTCATTGACCATCGTCACAAAGTGAGTGATGTGGTCAACATCACGCCAGTCTCCTTTACTTCCCAATGCTTTTACTGGTACTCAATTGAGGCTATGTCGGCCTGAGAGCCGTTATAGTCAGCAAAATTGTCCATGGCCACTGTGGAATTGAACTCTGACCACTAGCCTAAGAAGCGAGTTCACTAACAACTATGCTACTGCTGCTCTCGTATGACAATACTATCCTTAATGAAATCATTCATGTAAATCCTCTAATGTTTGTTATTTGTTAAAATATAATTATGTAACATGTAATGCTATAGAGTGGGACGGATTAGCGTAATGCGTAATCATTCGCCTATCAACTCGAACACAAGAGAGTTGGGGTTTCAATCTCTTACTTGACATTCCACACATTGGGAAAGGAATTCCCCCTCCTGCACTCAGGCGCAGTCAGGGCATTTTGTGTGACACTTCTGACGAATTTTTGCATGAAGGCATACTTTCCTTATTATCAATGTCCCCTGCCATGCAAGCGTGCCTTCTCCGACTTCATAGGTAGGTCTAGAATCACAATGAGATCCTTCATACCCCAAGATCTGGAAAAGGTTAAGAGACATTTCTTAAAAAAAAATTAGTTTAAATGCCATGAAAGTTTTTTGTGTGTTTCTTTTCTGACGTTATAGTTTTCTCATTTGTCCAGAGCTTAGACACCTAGGACACAAACTTGTAAGTGTAAGATTTTACAAACAGAAAAACTTCACTTAAATGTACCACATCTGCAGTTATACTGTAGCATGGTATCAGGTCTGATTTGAAATCACATAGAGAGGATTTGTGCATTGCATGAGAAGTCAGAACAAGGAAACATATTGGCCAAAACCTTGTTTCACATCCCAATAGTGTGCCCCAGATACAGATTCGTCTGGCTAATGAATTCTTCTTCTTCCTTGAACGCTCCATATCGACCACTTGTCAACCGCTCTGTGTGATTTGTATGTGATCTGACCCTGAGAGCTGTTGTACATTGTCCCAGTTATGTGCCTACAAGTCGGCCAGCACATCCAATTTCTGCTACGCTTTTTATTTACTAGGGTAGCTTTCCTAAGTCCTACATCAGTCGCCTCTTATGACATGCCTTGTAGGTTGCAGTGGTACTATTCTTTGCTCCCCTTGCAAGCCCTGGCACCACATGGGCATGTGACTAATCAATTAAAAGTATCACCATATTTTTCACTGATGCAGACCCATACCTGGCTGCTAGGAGAGAATCAACCAGAGAGATCACTTTGTGGTCAACTTTGTTGACCAAATGGAGCTCTATTAGTGCTCTGTCCCTCTAAATAGTGCAATCGTGAATGCTATTGGTGCTCTGCCCCATTCATGTAGCTAGTATACTCTGAGGGGCTGATGCAGAGCGAAGTGAAGCATACAAGACAACTACTTCCAGTATGAGATGGAGGTTGAGGCAGCTACTGCTGCATCTGTTGGCTCTCTGGGACTCCATTTACTGGAGCCGTTGTTGTATCTGACTCTCAGTCGATGCTTCAGAAGATTCAAAATGACAGGTTTCAGTATGAGTGAATGTCATCTATTGAAGTTTCGAACCTCCAGAGCCTTACATGGATGTACTGTCCTGGGTATGCAGGTGTCTGGCAATGAATTAGCGGACAGGCTTGCCTCAACAGCATTGATTGCCGGAAAGTTGAAGATGGATAAGGGGAGAGGGATTTTGATAGTTTCATGACTGCCTGTTTTAATGAAGACACTAAAATAAATGTTGAATCTATCCAGCGATTTACGTAGTTTGTGGTTACCCGTTGTACATGTAGAACTGGATGTCTGAGGAGTAAAGTGAGGAGTGTGTTTAACACTTTCACTGCCACCCATTTTTCAACCAAGTCTGGCTCTCTGCCACACTATTTTTTTGGCCATGATTAGTTTTCAGGGTGATAATTTTTTTTAAATCCTAAAAATAAACTTTGAGTCTATGGGACAATGTTCATATATGAATGAGCTACTGACCTGTCTATATGTAGAGTATATTCTTCATAATCCACCTGCAACTGCTGTTGGCATCGCTACCCATACCTATCCACAGTATGATACGCCCCTATTTTCGAGGTGGAGTCTATCACCTACTCTTGTACCCCTGGGGATATCTACGATTGATATATAAACATCGTCACATGAATCAAAGTCCAAATTTGTATCAAATTCAGAGCCTGTTTTATCACTGGCTAAGAAGTCCGATTCAGAGTCATTTTAGACCTGACTATCATCAACTACATCGCTCATTTTGAAAATATTTGTTTACTTACAAAAAATCGTGAACAAATTTGTTCTAAATCTGACTTATTGTATTTTTGTCGCATGTACGCTAGATCCACCATTTTGGGGAGCCCTTCTGAACAATACGGAAGTAGTGTGTAGTGTAATATCGGTGTATGGTCAGCTGAAACTCACCATGAAAAAACATACCCTTGCGAGAAAAGTCGATTCATGGCAGTGAAAGAAAGCTTGACTTTCCGAAAGTGTTAACCAGTGAGCCACTGGAACCATCAGTATGCATACTCTTAGATATGTGTTGGGGGAGACTGAACTTTTATAGGTCTGCTGGAGTGCAGTGAAATCTGTCTCTTTCTTCACGAACACCCATATGCCCAGGACTAGATTCACGTACGCCTCTGTAGGCTTGAAACCTCTATAGACTGCATCCATGCATGCCATTCTAAGATGGAAACAAGGAAAACCATAAGAAAAAGTATCATTTTTTCCTTCCTCAGGTCTGTATACAGTCGAGAAATGCTGGTTCACTACTGGAGTTTCTGGTTTTGGCGTGTGGAGATTTGCTCTCAAACGCTGCCAAAATCAAACTCCGTCACCCTGGCAATTTGCTACGGTAAGGAAGACTTTGTATGTTCTCTCCTGCATGTCATATATATATTTCTCTTGTACCATTATGTAATTTCTCTTGTAACCTGGACGCTGACAACAAACGATAGAAGAAAACTAGTCACAACAGAGATGAAGTGTTTACGCAAATGCTGGGTGTAACAAGAAGAGACCGATTGAGAAATGAAGACATCAGGAAAAAGTGGGTACAACATCAGTACTAGACTTCATCAAGAAACAACAAATTAAATGGTTCGCCACGTAAGCAGATTACCAACAGACAGTGCACCTCAAAGAGCAATGCTGCTCCGATACAATGGGTACAAAGCAAAAGGCCAGCCACACAAAAGATGGACCTCAGAGATAACCAAGGCGACGAAAGAGACTATTTACAAAGAAAGCGCATACTAGGGCCCGTTTTAGAAATCTCTTCCTGACCTGACGCTGTGAGGCAAACAGGATTTGAGAAAGAAAAAGACCATTATGCATTACATATGTCCTACAAGCAACGTCTTTGTACTGCCTCTCAGTAAAGTTCATTGTTTCTTGGGACGTCCTTTCTTTCTTGAGAAAGAAGATTAAACCAATAAACAAGTACTTAAAAAAGTATCTAAAGTCAAAGGATTGACTTCATTGCACTGGATTTTACCGCATATGGCTCTGCCGTTCTCATCAGAAGTGGCACGCTGCCTGCTGGGAGTATTGCATGAACTCCGTAGCTCCTGCAACAATCCAAGGGGTCTGTGGAAAAAATGCACTTGTAAACAGAACGACACTGCCCAGATTCAACCTACGACCTTCTGAACGCAAATCGAAAGCTTAGCCACGGTGACTCCCAAAACAAGTACTTAACAACTAGTAGTTAATAAAGAACTCAAGGAAATTAGGCAAATGAAATATTTTGGTTATGTTAAGAGATATGAATGAAATGAAAATTGTGGCATATCCTTTACAGGACTTGGCCATCAACATCAGTAAACGAGTCGACGATTTTCTAGGCACAACTTATACGTTCAGTAGTTTGTCATTGCTTTCTGAGCAGTGAGGTCTTCTTTGCGTTTGTTCTTTACCACCAATTTTAATCACTCTTTGTGAAATGTTTGATCTTTGCCAAGAACGTGTATATGTTGCACATTGGTTTGGTAGTCCCCTAAACATATATACTTCTACACGTTTAGGACACATGCATCCGATTTCAGCCAAACCTTCTTAGTCGCCTCTTACGACATGCGTGGCAGGTAACAGTGGTTCGATTCTTTACACCCCAAATTAGGGCCCCGGTAACCACTCGGGCGACAGTGAGGTCTATTTTTATCGTTTGTAAAAATCCAAGGGAACTAATTTGCTTCCCAAACTTGCCCATCGCGGAGTTTGAACTAGGTACGCTTGGGTTGTGATCAAGCTTACTAACGCAAAAGCTACAGACACAAGATATATCACAACTTGAAAAAATCTGGTATGGTAGAAGGCAGAAAAGCAAGGGGAAGCCAGAAATATAATTGGGAAGGAAACATGGCTCCTACCTCAGTCGCCTCTTATGACATGCCTTGTAGGTCACATTGTTACTATTTTTTGGGGCCCCCACAATACATGGGCGACGTGGGATATCATAGGCAGAAAGACAGCAATGGGAATCTCTTGCATATGCATTATATGACATGATGAAGATATAGATATACATGAGCTAACTTGATTTTGATATTTTTGGATAATACATATGAGCTAATACCTCTTGTTTCAATTTGTAGGATCCCAACATCTCAGCAAAACCTTTAAGCTGCACTGTGTCAGACAACCAGCAGATTACATTTGACTCTCCTAATCATCAGCATGTAGATGCTGCAAGCAACAATCTCTCTAACTGTGACTATGTCACAGAGAATCATGTGAGAGGTCATACAAAAAGTAGGTCAAATGTATCAGTATTGAAGGCTATATAAAAAATATTACAAGAATTTGAGCTTGATGGATTGCTTGAATTCATGTATGGTTTCTGAGACAGCGAAGAATAGAACTGTTTCTTCTTGCATGTGGTAAAAGACGATTAAGAGGGATAGTATCTTCTTCTTCGCGTTCATTCTTTACGACCAATTTTAATCACTTTGTGATATGTTTGATCTTTGCCAAGAGCGTGTATAAGTTGCACATTGGTTTGGTAGGCCCCTAAACGCATATATTTCTACACGTTTAGGACATGTGCATCCAATTTCAGCCAAACCTCTTAGTCGCCTCTTACGACATGCGTGGCAGGTAACAGTGGTTCTATTCTTTACACCCCAAATTTGGGCCCGATAACCACTCGGGCGAGAGGAATAGTATGATAGAACTATTGTCTTCTATCACACCTGTGTGGTGCCAGGCCCTCAAGGTATGCAAAGAATAGTACCACTGCGACCTACAAGGCATGTCGCAAGAGGCGACTGACCTAGGGAAGCAACTCTAATAAATAAAAAGATTATTATAGGCGGATAACTGACACAACGTACAATTTCTCTTAGGCTCAGATCACATACAAACCACACAGTGGTTAACAATTGGTTGATATGGTGCATTCAAAGAAGTTTCCTCTCACATGTTGTAAAAGATGGGTAAGACATAAGGCTGACCACCTCCACACGGAAACAAACAAACAAAAAGTTAAGAGATAATGAAAAAAAACTACCCATGAAGATCTGGATGCCATATTGGTAGGAGACTGAACAACTGTCAATAATGAAGGACAAGTTAAGACTATATTTGAGGTAGAAAGATAAAGGATGAGATCCCTAGGATCGTTGCAAAGTTTGTGCAACGGTCTCGCCAAGTGACTTACCATTTCTGCAGAGAGGGACTGAGCCATATTGGAAAACCTGGTGCACTGAAGTTAGTTTCTTTCGCCCTTAGACCCTTTAAGCAAAATCTTTCTGGCAACATTATGCTATCAGTTCCAATTCTGGAAGCTGACATCAAATGATAGAAGCCCAAATATACGGCGAAAATGATCGTTAAAGAGCAATGAATACATGAAGGTAATGTAAGTGTGGGAGACTGACTGTCAGCAAGACTCAAAACATTTCCAGTATGCCAAAATTTTGGATGCCCTGCCCTACACGCGTATGGTGCCATACACGTGTAGGGCCTAAGAACTGAGGTGCAACGTATAGTCGTTATTGTCAAAGATCAATTATACATCACAATAAGAATGATCAAATTGGTCGTAAAGAATGAATGCAAACAAATCATAGAAGAAAACTAGTCACAATAGAGATGAAGTTTCTATGCAGATGAGTATCAAGAAGAGACCGGTTTAGAAATGATGACAATAGGAAAAAAAGTGGGTACAACATTAGTACTGAACTTCTTCAAGAAACAACAAATTAAATGATTATTCCACATAAGCAGATTATCAACAGAATGTCAGCTCTATTCATTGGCTGACCCCCTTATCATTTATCAGAGGACCATCATCATAGCACTCCAGACATGTCCATATGTGCTCTGCAGTCTGATGTGCCTGTCCACATGACTGAATTGCCAATCTTGAATGATGTATATATGTGGCTGCGAGTCGATTGTGTCCTGTTCTAAGGTGCAGAATGACAACTTGTTCCAATCTGCTCATATTGTAGTAACAAGATAATCAAAGAAGAACAACTTGATTTATATCAATATTTGGTTGTAAAGTTATATGTTACTAATCTGTTTACACACATTTGTTGAATGCATTGTTTTTTTTAAAATTATATTTGTTTTATCAGTTAAGTCTATTGAGGACAAGACAATTGGAAACCTTGGCGATGATAGTAAAGAAGGTTTGCAAGAAATTGTAGCAGATTCCTTTATTGCGCCAGCTCGGAAAAGGACTCGTAAGAATAATTAATTGGATCTGGCTAAATCAGGTCGGTACATAAATAATATAAGAAAACTTACAGCTCCATCTGAAGTACAGGTCTTCAACAAATTGTCACAACGTCTGTTTTCTGCCTTGCAACATTCTTTCCAGTTGGTCTCTGTGGTGTAGAGGTTAGGTGTTTGCCTCTTGTTCCAAAGGTACTTGGTTCGCTCCATTGTGGATCCATCGGGATATTTTCCCAGAGATCCCTGATCTCAGTGTAGGCGAGATCGAGTTCCTAGTCCTATCGGAGACGGACGATAAAATGTAGGTCCTGTGGTCCAATAAAAGATCCCTTGGCAGTTCAAAATTGAGAAGGGGAGACTGGAAAGCCACTGCCCTTGCAAAATTCAATAGAAATGTTTTTAAATAAAATTTCTACAAAATATCTTCACCAACTTCAAAAATTACATCGGGGACCCTCGCTGGTGCAGCTGAGATCTTCCTGTATAAGAAAGATATTAGAGCACATACAGTTGCTCACCGATATGCAATGATGGTGGTTCTATCAATCAATTAAACATTCTTTCCATGTCTTCCCAATCACTTAAATATCCGTGAAAGATAATGTATTTTTGACAGATACAATGTCGGTAATCACTGCTCTAAAAAAAAAATCAAGAAGATAATAAAGGAACTGCAAGCAACATTACATAAAATATTTTTAGACAGTAGTAATACAGTGGATACAATCACACTGCGGTATACCTGACAAGGAGACAGTGAACATATTTACTAAAGGCAGGCTACCAAAGACACCAATATGACATATGAAGAAGCAAAAACACAGATCAAAATGATTTACAAGAACAAATGGGCAATGCGTTCTATCAACTCAATAGAGAAGAACAGATTGTAATCTTTTGGTTACGTACTGGGCACAATAGGTTGAGGTACCATCTGTTTAACAAGTACAAGATATGCCTTACTGACATGCACTTGTGGCACCAGCAAATTGACCAAGACACATCCTATAAGAGTATCCAACGTACAATGGACAAAGGAAACACATGGCCAACACCCATGTCAGTCCAAGACAAACTATATCAAGATGTACACGTACTCCAGTTGACCACTAATTACTTTAGAAATAAACAAATCAATGTCTAAAAACGTTAGTAGACTTCACTCTCCGTTTCCAGCTCTCTTCTTCACATGTTTTTTTAAAATTATTATCTGTTTCTCTTTGTGTAGGTTCCAGAACAAGACCTATCTTCTTATACTCTTTTTCACTAGTGCTTGTTTGGTTCTTTCCATGAATTAGTTATTAGTAACCTGGTAGTACCATTTCATCCCTAGTATTTTGCATGTAATAGGACGAATTCAGAAAAAGTCTAAATCAGAGAAATGTCAGATCAACCACTAGTAACAACTGTTATAAGAAAAATGAGATGGAGATATGTTGGGCATACTCTGAGTAGAAATGATCAAAGAATCACAAAGCAGGGATTGAAGTGGGAGGCAATGGGTTCAAGAAACAAAGGACAGCCTAGGGAAACCCTAAAATGAACTTTACTGAGATGTGAGAAATATCTGACTCAATTTCATAAAAGAGATCAATTGAATGAGCTGTCCATGATGAAGTTGTCCATGAATGGGGGGGTGTGTGTCCTCTGTGACTAGGTTGTTAGGCCTTTACTTTGCGCACCGAAAGTCATGGGTTCAAATCCAGACTGCACCGTTCTGTTCACGAGTGAATTTTTTTCCAGGATCCCTAAGATTGTTGCAGAAGCTACATAGTTTTTGCTTTGTGCAATACTCTCTTGGCAGGTGGTGTGCAATTTCTGCGGAGAGAGACAGAGCCATAAGGCGTAAAACTCAGTGCATTCAAGTCAATACTTCAGCTTTAGACCAGAGGGTCTGTGGTTAAATGGTTATGCCGTTTGCTTGCTTTCAGAAAGTCGTGGATTTAAATCTTAACTATCTTCTGTTCACAAGTGAATTTTTTCCAAAGATCCCTAGGATTGTTGCAGGAGATACAGATTTCGTACTTTCTGCGGGTGGTGTACTCAGAGAGGACAAACCATAGGGGAAGCCCGTGCAGTGAAGTCAATCATGCGTCTTGAGACCCTTATTTTTTATAGACTTGCCATCCACGTTGCCCATGTGTTGCCGGGCCCACAGGAAGCAAAGAATAGAAACACTGTGACCTACAAGTCATATCGTAAGAGGCGACTGAGGTAGGGGCCTAGGAAATAAAAAGCGTTGCAGAGATCGGATGTGCTTGGCCTACTTCTAAGCGCATAACTGGCACAAGGTACAATCGCTCTTAGTCTTGGATCACATACAAATCACAAAAAGTGGTCGATATGGAGCGTTCAAACAAAAAAGAAAGAACACTTACCCTCCAATATTTATATTATTTCTTCTACGATGAAAATCGTGGCATATCCTTTTACAGGACTTCACTATCAACAACAGTAAAAGAGTTGTCGATTTTCTAGGCGCCACTTATATGTTCAGTAGTTTGTCATTGCTTTCTGAACGGGGAGGTCTATATTTATCGTTCGTAAAAATCCAAGAGAATTAATTTGCTTCCAAACTTTACAGTCGCGGAGTTTGAACCAGGTAGGTTTGGGTTGTGATCGAGCTCACTGCCACTTAAGCTACAGACACTCACCGTTCTACACAGATTTATTTAAAACTAGTGTGAAATAATGCATTTATTTTGTTTAACTTTTCAGAATCGGATGATTGAAGCAACTGCAGAGATCAGTTTTACATTCCTTTTATGGATATACTAGTTACTTAACCTTTGTCAATGAAAGCTGACATTGTCATATGTTTTTCTAACAATCAGCTTTTGTTTTTATACAATTTTAATCTGCTCAAGATTATAAGAATCAAATCATTTCTTGTTGTTTGAGTTCTTCAATATAATTAACTGCAGGGCATTTTATACTGAATTTTTACAAGATAAATATTACTGCTTGATGTCTGAGTGTAATTGTTGTAAAGTGTGGATAAACAGCAGAAAAGTTTTAAAGTGTGGATAAACAGCAGAAAAGTTTTAAAGTGTGGATAAACAGCAGAAAAGTTTTAAAGTGTGGATAAACAGCAGAAAGTTTTAAAGACACACTAAAATACAGTTTTAAAGTTTAGATAAATGACATGGAAAGAAGTTGTAGAATTAGGTAAATTGTTTAGCATGAAGTTTTATAAAGTGTTTTACATAGCATGCAGAATCAAGTGTAGTGTTTTGAAGTTTAGATAAACACCCATTGAATAAAATTTGGATAACCACATCAGAATGAGGTTAGGAAGTCATGATACACTCTTATGGCAGCCATTTTGTTTCCATATTTTTTTTTACTGGTGCATTTTTTGTGCATGAATATTGTTGTACTTATCAATCAATTTTTGTAATGCATTTACTACATTTGAAATGAGTTTTATTTTGAAAATGAATCTACATGTATATGGTATCAGAATATTATGAGTAATAGGAGCATCTGGCCAAATGAATTGGAGCTTGCTCCCATGCGGGAGATCCTGTTAATTCATGGTCAGGCCAATGATTTGCTTCTGTCGGAGGCATAAAAGAAAAATCCTAACGTGAACAGTTTCATAGCGACTGCACTAGCCATGCAGCCATTAAATTTCTCATCCTCGCGCGCGTCCACCCTCCTGTCCTACATCGTCCTAAAAGGCAGTACTTCATGCAGTAATGACAGTTCAGTTTATTGCTAAAATTATTGGCCCCTACTATCACTGCCAAATTTCTTTCTGGGGCAACAGTTATAAGTAAACTCGCTGGAGTGATTACCGGGCCCAAATTGGGGTGTAAAGAATAGAATCACTGTTACCTGCCACGCATGTCGTAAGAGGCGACTAAGGAGGTTTGGCTGAAATCGGATGCACATGTCCTAAACCTGTAGAAGTCTATGCATTTAGAGGCCTACCAAACCAATGTGCAATGTATACACGTTCTTGGCAAAGATCAAACTTATCACAAAGAGTGATTAAAATTGGTAGTAAAAATGAACGCAAAGAAGAAGAAAAGTCAAACTGGTTTTATTCCCTTGCAGAAGGGATGGAACAGACCTCAAACAGGCGGATCTATTTGTGTTGGATATGGATGTGACTTTGAGACGTGGATGCTGACTCTCTGAAGCAGGAGAAGGCACTCCTGTATAGGGGGACTGATAAAAAGAAAGTAGGTCTTCACACAAACATCAATCAGAAGCTCAATAGCAGGCACCCTGAATACATAGTGGGTGGGTGCAAGAAGTAAAGGTTGAAGAGCAGGATATGTTCTAAACCAGTTTCCTATCAAATAAATAAGTATTAGCACACCAACCTGCCATGTTGGCTTTTGAATTACCGAACACAATATTCAAATGACCCTTAATTCTGATGACACCAATTGCCTAGCTCTATAGATGAGCGGATTTTTTTCCTGCAGAACACAACCAGTTAGCTCTCCAGAAAAAAGCTTCACTAAGCTGTGTCTATTATAAACGTTGTTGTCTATCGAACACAAACTTGTGGGTTTTTTTAAAGCCCTTAAATATTTGTTTATTGTCTATTTATTGATCATATTCATTGGCTCTGGTGCTTTCCCTGGGGGTTCTTTAAACTCTTTATTCTGTACCCTCAGTACCTTAATATGCACACTCAGACCAACTATCATGACATTGATAGTATCCGCTACAACAGGTCTTCCCAAGTTTGTTCTTGATCTAGTGAGTCTACTGACCTGTCACTTCAAGAAGTTATCAGTTATATGAGGACTATCATCATAGCACTCCGGACATGTCCATAGCTGCTCCGATCTCCGCCTCAGCAAATCCAGCGGCCCAACATGCCTGTTCGATGTTGATTAATCAATCTCTTAGCATATTTAGTATATATAAGAAGTATATATATATTGTTTTGTTCGTGATGCTCTAGCCTGTCCAGTACTTGGAAAATACTAGACTCTCTAGTACTGGACTTTCCTGTAGATCCAGAAAACTCAATGCATGTACTGCTGTGCTCTGTGTTACGGAAACTCCTCAGGTAGAGTCTGTTGGTGATCACTACAGTGTCTCTTCCTTTTCTAGCGCGGTAGATGCTCTAGAAACACTGCTCATTGACCACACTGGACAATCTGCATGTGATTATAGTCCCAAAGAGTTAATTCCGGATTGCTCTAGAATGACCACTCTTTGACCATTGTGTGATTTACGCCAGAGAGAGTACTGAGCGACCACCTGCTTGACTTGATCCTAAGAATAAGCTAAATGATTTAACTTTACCTAACATTGAAGAAGTGAATCTTCTGTTTATGCAGTTATTTGACTTATCACAAACATTTTTGATGTCAAAACAAACAGTTAATAAAAAGCATTTTGATTGTTTAATATTTTTTTTTATGTACTGTTGTTTGAGAAAAGTTTTATGTTTATCAGTTTCAATTTGATTATCTTCATTGCTCTCCGGCTGGTCCATAGGTGCTCCGATCTCCTTCGCAATATCTCCAACATCTATCGATTAACCATACCAGTTCAATGCTGATTGATGAGCCTACTCATACGCCTGTTGTGCTTTTCTGTCCACTCCAATGCAAACTCTTGCAATCTAGCACTCGAATGCTAAACTCTTGCAATCTAGCACTCAATGCAAACTCTTAATAGCACTCAATGCAAACTCTTGCAATCTAGCACTCCAATGCAAACTCTTGCAATCTAGCACTTGACTTGGATTTATGTCAATGAAATTCCTCTATGAGAGCATTGAGAATGTCAGCTCTATTGATTGGCTGACACCCTTATAAGGAGGTAGAGCCAGCCTGTCTGCTCACTTATTGTTATTGACACCCATGTGCCCCGTAGTATCTGTAGCGTAGAGGCTAGGTGCTCATCTTTTTTGCCAAAGGTACCAGGTTTCTTCCCTCATGGAGCCATCTGAATATTTTTCCTATCGAGACAGACGATAAACCATATTATGCACGTTCAATTTGAGCACGTAAGAGAACCACTGGAGGAAAGTCGCAGCACAGGCAATAGAAAGGATTAAAAATTCATACAAAAATATCTTAACCATCTTTAAAATTATATTAAGGACCTTTGTCAGTGCTAAGGAATTCATGCACTGCAGCTGAGATCTTCCTGTGTAAGAAAGAGATGGGATCACTCATGGTTACTCACCGAAGTACACTGATGATGGTCCTATCAATTAATACCTATAATACTACAGACTGCCAACATAAGAAAAATGAAAACTGAATGAATGAGCAATTATAACAACAGACAGAGCTCTCTTTAAGCACATGACCAACCCAAATACAGATGACGCCATAAACTGATTGTAACACTTCCACTTCAGCGATCTTTGGTCATGCGCTTAATTTACCGTGGACCACAAACTGGGCAGTCAGCTTCAGGTCTGTCAGGTTTCCTCAAAGCTTAGTTTAACCTGCTGCCTTGCAGGTCGGCTGGGACAGCCAAAGGCTGATGGAGAGCGAACCCTGTAAATGCTGGCTGAAACCGGACACATTGCTGAAGGATAAGCACCAGAGCTCCAAATGGCGCTGAAGATGTGACGAAAACACACCCATGCTAAGGCTGCATGAATGAGATATATGTGGAAATCTGGTACATCAGTCTAAGCGGCGATCGAGAAGAAAGAAAACTTAGTTTTTAGGTCAAGTGGGTGTGGCCACATGTTGCTTCTAAACTCACCCAGGAGAGGACAATCCTACATGACATTTTCCGATGTCTGTTCCGCCTGCTGCGTGACACTGCCAGAGAGCTGTTTGACTTATTTCTTGTATAAGTAAATATAATGACCTGGTCTGTTCTGCTTAGGACTTTGATCAAGACTTTTCCATAATCATATCCAGTGTTTGTCTTCCATTACAATACAAGAACAAGTCATTATTTGCACATTAGGACTAAGCACGTGCCCCTGAATTCTCATCTACATCGCATTCAACCAAAGATTGTCCCGCAATGCCATCTGTGTGATTGCTCACAAGAAACCGCCACATCATCTCTTCCAGTGCCCTACGTTCGGTAACTTACACCGCAAGTAAATATCCCCACTCTCTACCCTACCTAGAAGTTTAGAACACTGCAAAAACCACAACTCAGACTCGCTGTCCTGATCTCAAGTCGAAGTGTCCTGACCTCAAGTCGAAGGGCAAACGGTCAGATGACTGCTGGATCGAAAAAATAAACTTGCGATTCCATCGTGTTTTTAATATATTTGGACGGTATGAAGTTCTACTAATTAATAAAAACAAAACCAGCGAGTTCTCGAACCTTTGTCGCTAATATTTCACCACTAGTTTGTTTTGTATGTCTAACCTCTGACACCAGACGTGTGCAGCAATCTATGCTTCGGGGGTTTTTTTTTCGGAAAGTTCAGACCACACGACTGAATTCCATCAGCTGTAGATATTTTTACTATTTGACATATGGTTTTCAATCATGCTGTCTCCCCCTTCTTCTTTGCGTTCATTCTTTACGACCAATGTTAATCACTCTTTGTGATATGTTTGATCTTTGACAAGAACGTGTATACGTGGCACATTGGTTTGGTACGCCCCTAATCGTATAGACTTCTACACGTTTCGGACACATGTACCCGATTTCATCTAAACCTCCTTAGTCGTCTCTTACGACATGCGTGGCAGGTAACAGTGGTTCTATTTTTTACACCCCAAATATGGCCCCGGTAACCACTCAGGCGAATCATGCTGTATATTGTTGTTAGTTTTCTAAAGTAGAATAAAGAACGTTAAGCACACGTTAAACCAGACACTAAACCAGTCTGTTCACATATTCAAACTAAGGTCCTGTCAATTCCATTGGAAAATAGAACATTGTACACCGCATTCAAGGGGAAGCAATCCAAATTAAGTCGATACAGTGCTGGTTCTTAGGATATTTCAGGCCGTGGCATAGTGGTCTCTTGGCGTAGAGATTAGAGCTGTCAAAGATACCAGGTTCGCTCCTCCAGCCATCAGGAATATTTTCAGAGATCCTGATCTCAGTGTGAAGATCGAGTTCTAGTCTATCGGAGACGGACAATAAAACGTAGGTTGTCTGATTCTTATTCTGTACTTGGTTCAAGTCGAGCACGAAAGCTCGACAGTTCAAAATCGAGAAGACCAGGATGAAAACGTCTCAGGCAAATGAATTAGAAAATAAAGAAAATATTGCTAGAAATATTGACGCTATCTTCCAAATTACAAGGACTTCAGGTGTCTGAGTTCATTGCACTGCTGGAGATCTTCTGTAAGAGAGATCGAGCACACATGGTTACTCCCGAAGAGCAATGATGATGATACTAATTAATCAATACATTTTTCATCTGGTTGAATGGATTACGCTGGCCAATACAGGAGACCATGTTTAATTCACGGTAAGGCAATGATTTTTTTCTGTTGTGGCATAAACGACAAATCCTGACACCATGTACTACAGGGCTATACTGGAATCTAGATAATCAATACTTTTCATCTAGAAGTAACTGCACCAATGCAGGAGACTATGTAAATTCACGTTAAGGCAATGATTTCTGTGGGCTAAACGTTAACCGACTTCGCAGCGCATGTGCGGCTAAAATTACAAGCTCACGTTCCACCTGTCCTACACCGCCTAAAAACGGTACTACAGTCAGTAACGATATTTTGTTTAAAAATTTGTTTTTTAATGTACTTTATATCCGTTTTACAGCCCGCCTCCCCAGCGTGATCGTAGCGTGTTGGACAACGAGTGACAAGCCCCCTGTGAGTGGGGTTCAATTCTGCGGGCTGGCAGAAAAGCCACAAGTTCTCCAGATTTACGGCGTTCTTGGCACCGAACCGAAGGATTACGATGTCCATGGCACCGAGCCGAAGAACTGAAAGCTCAAGTGCTTCTGGATTGAAAAAAAAATCCGTTTTACAACCTATTTATAAACATTGTACCCGTTTATAACATATAAATAAATGCACTGTACTCGTTTAAAACCCTTTTATATACACTGTGCCGGTTTTTCTAAAAATGTAGTTAAATTTTGATTATTATAAAACTTGGATTTCAAGAATAGAGTCTATCTTTCCCTCAGGTGCATAATGGAATTGTTGTTCCACTCTTGCCGTTAAGCGTATGTATGGGTGAAATGAAAATCTTGGCATATCCTTTACAAGTCATCACCATCAACCACAGTAAACTAGTCGTCGATTTTCTAGGCACCAATTATACGTTCAGCAGTCTGCCATTGCTTTCTTTAACGGTGAGTTCTATTTTTACCGTTCGTAAAAAAATCATGCTGAACAAAATAGCTTCCAAATTGCCCGCCGCGGAGTTTGAACCAGGTACGCTTGGGTTATGATCGAGCTCACTACCGCTTGGGAGCTTTAATTTGCGTGTCTCGGAAGTTGGCGATTCGTCTTATTTCAATGCTCAATATCGATCACTTGCTAACCACAATGTGTGATTTGTATGTGATCTGAGCGTAAGAGCGATTGTACGTTGTGCCAGTTGTGCGTCTACAGGTAGGCCAGAACATCCCATTTAAGCGATGCTTTTTATTTACTAGGGTAGCTTCCTAGGTCCTACATCAGTCGCCTCTTACGACATGCCTTGTAGGTCGCAGTGTTACTATTCTTTGCTTCCCATGCGGGCTCCGGCACCACGCGAGTGGTAAAGTGCGTTTGAAATGGGCGTGCCTCGGTTAAAAGAGACTTAATCTCCTACATAACGAACACAATTGTTTATTAGAGATGTTTTTAAATACTGAAACTTTTGTTTCAGTCCCTATCTTAACGCTCTCACTCCGTATTTTTGTTGCACCCTCAGGAAACATTTATATTGCAATCTACGCTGGGTGAATTAGCCAATATGTTGACTTTGCGTCTTCTGAAATAACACTGCGAGCCAGTATATTTGTTCAATGTGCCAGGGGGTTAACGTAATGTAATGGAAGTGAGTTCATAAGTTTAGAAAGGGAAATTACTATACTAAACGTTTCTTGACATAAGACTCATAAAAGATGCAAGATACAGTCTTAAATAGAGACTTTATTGTTTTCTACTCATGTATGGCAGCGTATCATGGACAATGAAGACGCAATCAATTAGATCGCTGAAAGCCAAAGAGATGTGGTTTTACAAAAGAATGTTGAAAATTCCATGGACAGTAAAGAAAACAAATGATGATGTTTTAAAATAGACCTGCACACAAAGAAACTTTATCAAAAGAATAAGAATCAGACAATCAAGATTCTGCGGGCATATAATCCGAAGACAGGGTTTAGAAAAGTTGGTAACAGTGGGTAAAATTCAGGAAGGAGAGATCGTGGAAGACAGAGGGAGAAGATGTTGGATGGTCTGACATCATGTTTCGACAAAAGATCGATGTCAGAACTGATTAACTACACCAAGTAGAAAGATTTGTGGAGATACATTATCGCATACGTCGGCAGGCATGGCGCTTGCTTGATTATTGTTTCATAACTAACATGTTGCATTTATGTTTTTTAACGTACTTGTTTATCCGCGATTACTTATAATTTTTAGCGTGGCCCAGCACAGCATGGGTATGGGTACCACCGTTTGAGAACCGATGGTCTTCATCAGACGCTGAGGCACATGATGCTGAGTACAATATTATGCTGGGGATTGGTGTGTACAACGCTTGGTTGTCTGCATGTACGTTGCCGTCATTCCTTTTGATCAATCTTTTAACTCAACACGTGGCAACATCAAAGCATTTCAATCAAATCCGTATAAACATGTGGACCAGACGCCATCTCATCGGGGTTGCCATATTGGCTTTCGTAAACCAAATTATTTTTAAAAACTTGCTTCTTCGATGTATTTCGGTGTCAGAGAATTGTTTTTTATATTTTTCCTGGCCTTTTTAGTTTTTTTTCTCTCCAAACATTCTTCTTCTCTTCCACCATTTACTTCTTTATAGAAGCGTGGGAAAGGGAGGGGAGGGGTAGTGATATAGTGTGTGCTTTATTCTAAGGCACTCTGTAAGCCGTTATTAATTTTCTGAAGGCTGTTCTTGGATAACGTAAATCCATTTTTGCGTGGTCTTCCTCTTGCTCTGTAATCGTTATACTGTAACAGTTACACAAAACCTACATATCATAATTCGTTAAAATAATTTTACTTTAGAAACAGCCATTAAACATTGAAGGTTGGTTTGCTCTCGTAAAAAAAAAAACCCATGGATTTGCTATAGCGATTTAATTGAGTTATCACAGCTAAACACTTGCCAACTGACAGGTCTGTAAAGACGCTAAAAATGCCATATAGACACAGGATGGTTTCTTGGAGAATGATGCTTTGGCGGAGGGAGCATGTACATACTGGATATCCTAGCATATTCGAACATTTCCTTGTTTGTTACTCTGGCGCTCCAGGAAATCATGAATATAAGCCACATTCAGCGTACCTGGAATGCGGTTTTTCTCTCTGGAGATGCGTGGATGTTTCTTGATTAACTGACAGTAGAGTAAGGTCCATAATCTTTGTACACGGGAACCTTCTGTTTGTTTATGTAGCTGATTATATCCTCTTATTTCTTCTTTCTTCTCTCGAATCCTGTTTGCCTAACAGCGTCAGGTCAAGAAGAGAAAGACGAACCAACGCTACGCTACCATTGCCAAACATGGTCATTAACAACCAACTAAAAATCATAACGACGGAGTTGATGTGTCTTAGAAGAGCTGGATGTGTCACAATAAGAGACAACATTAGAAATGAAGAAATCAGAAGAAGATTGAATGTGAAACCAGTCATACAATTCATTAAAGACAAAAGATTAAATAGTTTAGACACATGGCTCGAATGATCTGGTATCGACTACTACAGAGAGCCACAAAGAAAAAGTATAACGAGTACAGAGCTAAGAACGAACCTTTTTTTGTGGTTCTATCAGAGCGTGTAGGCCAACAAACATGAAAAATAAGAATGAACTTCTTTCGGAGACTCCAAGTGGATCTTCTCCATAACATCGGTGTTGATAGTCAACATCCTATTGTATGCAATCTCCGTGATAGCCTAGCTAAGGTTGTCATTGAGATCGTGTCGCTCCATTTGTGAAGGGTAACATTCAATGAGAAACTGCAAGTGACGGCAGAGAAGACGAGATCAACCAACCTTCTAACCAACTGAAATTCCTAACACCGGATCTGTATGTGGAGATTCTACGATCCGGACCATCACTTCGGTTGTTAGACTAAATCTTATCTTTTTTCTGTTAACTCCCTTGAAGCATAAGATATCAATAAATATACTTCAATCAGATCTGCCTTGAGCAAGCCAGCTTCCAGGTCTTTCCCGCTCTTCTCTTTCTCGATCTACAGTTCGTCTCCATTTCTCTCTAGGTCGACCTCTACCTTTCTTGCCTCTAGGATTCCATTTCAAAGCTACATGTGGGTGTCTGGTCTTCTGCATTCTGAAAGTAAGTTCCATAGACTTATATCTTCTTTTTATTTCTCCGTTCTTCTTCTTCTTCGACCGCTCCATATCAACCACTTGTTAAATCACTCTTTGTGATTTTTATGTGATCTGAGCCAAGATCGATTGTGCGTTGCGCCATTATGCGCCTACAAGTAGGCCAGCACATCCGATTTCTGCGACGCTTTTTATTTACTAGGGTAGCTTCCATAGGTTCCTACTTCAGTCGCCTATCATGCCTTGTAGATCGCAGTATTACTATTCTTTGCTCCCCGACGGACGTATTTCCATGTTGATATTGTTGATGCTTTATGCTGATATACAGCACAATAATCTTCATCCCATCTTACATTATGACCATAACTCAGAACTTTGATCTCAATAAATAGTTTTGAAATTAAACGCTCTCTCTCTCTCTCTCTCTCTCCGGATTGTTCTTTTTGGCATTTTGATCATTCTTATTGTGATATATAAACAGCCTTTGCCAAGAACTTTTTTAAGTCACAATCTTCGGTACCATTTGGAATCTGGTGCTTGTCCTTCGGCGACGTGTCCGATTTAACCAGCGTTTACTGGGTTCGCTCTCCGTCAGCCTTTGGCTGTCCCCAGCCGACCTGCAAAGCAGCAGGTATCAGTTATATAAGGACTATCATCTTAGCACTCCGTCCAGACATGTCTGGTGTCATTCGCATAATAATCGCTGCGCCTTTCACCGAATGAATGAGCTCCGCTCATGTGCCAATGAAAATCAGCAGCGACACAACAACGCCAAAGAAACTCCTCAATGGAGATTCCTAATACTTCCCCACCTCCACTCAAGATAACAATGACACAACAACTGACCAACAACTCCTCAACAACCCTCAACAATTCCCTAATAACTCACCCAACAACTCACTCAACAACTTACCCAACAACTCACTCAACAACTTACCCAACAACTCACTCAACAACTTACTCAACAACTTAACACCAACAACTCACCCAACGAATCATACAACAACCCACCCAAATATACCCACCCAACAACTCACTTCAACAACCCTCAACAATAGCAACCAATCCAAGAACCCACCCAACCCAACAACTCAAAAACTGATCAAACAATACTTCTTTTATTTCAATTTGTTTTCCTCTTGTTACATCATCCTTTTCATTTGGTTCATCTGGGATTTAGGGAACTTACTCCCTTGTCTGTCCAACCATTTAATCCTGCTCTGTTCTTGTCATGAATCCTGACCTCGTTCCCGTCTTTTCGATTCCATTTCAGTCTGTCTTTTTGTCCCCTGCCTCTTCAAGGCCCCACCTGCGTTTACCTCTGCTGCTGTTCCTGCCATGTTTGTCCCTCGTAACGGGTTCCATAGTCGTCATCGTCCCCTGCCATCGTCCCTTGTCATCGTCCCCTGCCATCGTCCCCAATCTGTAATCGTACTTGTCCCCTGTCCTCGTCCCCTGTCATCGTTTGCTGTCCTCTGTCCTCGTTCCCTGTCATGGAGAAAAATCACAATCCGAATGTCGACTTCAGTTTACCAGAGACCCCAATAATAATTTCAGCAACCATATTGAAAGATTGACAAAATAAGTTTCCAAACGAGGTTAAAAAAATACTTTACTGGCTTGACTTGTTTGTTTTTACTGATAAGAACAGACGATTCAATCAGTGGTTCTCAAAATGTAGGTTAATAACATCTGGTGATCATAGTCAAATTTATTTATAAAAAAAACAGAAGTAACAATAGATAGGTAACGAACCAATTTCTAACCACACGTCTTATTCTTCTCTTCCACCAATTACTTTTTTATAGAAGTGTTGAGACGGGGGCGTAGTGATCTTGTGTGTGTATTTTTAAAGGCACTTTGTAAGCTGATATTCATTTTTGTAAGGCTGTTATTGATTCCATATTTTGCGTGGTCTTCTTGCTTTGTACTCGTTATACCTTTTCTGTGTGGCTCTCTGTGGTAGGCGACACCAGGGCATTCTTGTCAGGTGTCCAAACCATTTAATCTATTGTTCTTTTATGAATTGCATGACTGGTTTTACATCCGTCATCTTCTGATTTCTTCATTTCTAATGTTGTCTCTTATTGTCACACCTGCAGTTCTTATAAGGCGCCTCATCTCTGTCGTTATGATTTTCCGTTCATTAGCTGCTGTTATTGGCCATGTTTGTCCCTGGTAACTGGTTGACAGTCATATTGTGAAATACTGTGTTATGCAAGTATTTTTCTTTGATCAACGGTACAGAATGGGTTAACGTTACACCTGGAGCATGAAAGAATAAGAAGTTTTAAGAACTCCAGGGCAAGAATCGGAGCCAATGAATATGATGAATATGATCAATAAATATACAGTGAGCAAGTATTAGTGGCTTTCGGAAAAAAAACCCAACTAATTACCAAACATAAAAAAATATATACAATAAGAACAATAATGGAAAGATCAATAGAAATGAAGTTGGACTTATACCTATGTTTCATAGACTACGCAAAAGCTTTCGATAAAGTAAAACATGGAGAAATAATCAGCATGTTAGAAAGTATAAATATTGATGGTAAAGATCTTAGACTGATCAAGAATTTGTACTGGCAACAAACCGCAGCCATTAGACTAGAGAGTAAGATTGGAATCTATCAGGCGATACAGTTAGGAGTACGACAAGGGTGCGTACTCTCACCAGACCTATTCAACTTATATAGCGAAAACATTATGAGATCTATAGAAGAAAAGACAGGAATAGCAGTCGGTGGACAAAACATAAACAACCTAAGATACGCTGATGACACAATTCTCATGGCTACAAATGAACACGATCTGCAAGACTTGATAGACATACTAGTGAGAGAAAGTGAAAAGAAAGGATTAAGCATGAATATAAAGAAAACAGAGGTTATGGTTGTCTCCAAGAAACAAGAAACACCAACATGCAATATCAAAATAAATAACACAACACTGAAACAAGTCCATCGATTCAAGTATCTAGGAACATTCTTAAACCAGATGGAAGATGTACGCAAGTATTACAAGTAAGAATGGCTTCAACGTACATGAGCTATGAAAATAAGAATTTAAGAACTCCAGCCAAGACATGCGAGCAAGAATACTCAATGCTATATGACAATTCTAGTATGGCAGGCAGAATCATGGACATTGAACAACAATCAATACATCATTACCAGAGAAGGTTTTCAGAACAAATTAGAATTCATGGCACCAGCAATACAAACGTTGAGGTTTTAATCAGGTTCAACAAAAGCTCTATCAAAGAATAAGAACTGACAATCAGGTCTTTCATCAAAAAGGTTAACTTTGGTGACTACTAATTCAGTAGTGATCGTGTACAAACAGAGGATAAGATGTTGATATCTGAGAATCATGGTTCCACAAATAATATCGACGTCAGAACAGTTACATAACACACAGAAAGCAGATGAAACAAGATCGCATACATGCAGCACAAGATGATTGCATATAACTGCAACACCAAGTTACGCGCATACATTGCAGCACACAGTACATACGATATAGAAACAAGAAGCTCCACAAATATAACCCTGCGTCTACAAATAACGCTCATAACATGCAAATAGCACACAAGTATACATTTGAGTCATATAACACACAGGCAAAAGAAGTCGATGCAAAACACACAGCATATACAAAATATGCATACACACAAGTATAACATATAAACGATTCATACATATAAGTATAAGCCATTATAACTATGCATACACAAAACACTCATAGTAGTTACAAGCTTTCATTGTATTAGAAAATAATACGGAGTTTCCCCGGTAGCCTTGACTGTCCAATGTTTACATGCTACCTAATTTAGGCTTAGGTCGATCTGAAAGCCGTTGCGGTTGAAAGGTAATATTCTTCTTCTTTGAACGCTCCATATCGAGCACTTGTTAACCATTCTTTGTGATCTGTATGTGATCTGAGCCTAAGATAAATTGTACATTATGCCAGTTATGCGCATACAAGTAAGCCAGCACATCCGATTTCTGCGACGCTTTTTATTTACTAGGGTAGCTTTCCTAGGCCCCTACCTCAGTCGCCTCTTACAACATGCCTTGTAAGTTGCAGTGTTACTATTATTTGCTCCCATTTCGGGCCCTGGCAACACACGGGTGACTGGTCGGTCAAGACATATATATGTGACGTGTCAATACAAAGGAATGACTGCTGTGAAACTGAGTGCAAGGCGGAACACGTTTGAACGGGAGTGTGGTGACTGCGAAATGCAGAAGCGAGAGTCTTGATTTTATACTTGGGGGCAAAGGCAGAAGTATTGTTGCTGTGCTTCGTTAGACTGCCTGCTTTGTTTTCCCATGTTCTGCATAGTTCCCAAAGTTTCTGCATCCTTGAAAGAAAATCTTGTTCCAAAACGGCTGAAGATGTTCCTTATTGGAAACGACCTCACCTGGTCAGAAGATGTTCCTTATTGGAAACGACCTCACCTCGTCAGAAGATGTTCCTTATTGGAAACGACCTCACCTCGTCAGAAGATGTTCCTTATTAGAAACGACCTCACCTCGTCAGAAGATGTTCCTTATTGGAAACGACCTCCCTCGTCAGAATAGTACAAATTGGAACGACTCTCGTGCAAGAGGTTATGTGACGCCTCTCGTTCCGAAGACCTTCACGCTCCTCGCGAGTCAAGGATTTTTTTGAAGATTCCTGATCTCAGTGTAGATGAGATCGAGTTCCTAGTCCTATTGGAGACGGACGATAAAACGTAGGTCCCGGGTTCAAGTTGAACACGTAAAAGAACCATTGGCAGTTCAAAATTGAGAAGAGCAGGCTGGAAAACCGCTGCCCGGGAAAATTTCGTTTCAAAATTTCAAACAAAATATTTTCACCATCTTCTAAATTACATCGGGGACCCTCACCGGTGCTACAGAGTTCGTGCACTGCCGTTGAGATCTTCCTGTGTAAAAATAGAGATAGGAGTCCACATGATTACTCATCGAATGCAATGATGATGGTCCTACCAATCAATCAAGGAAGGGCCAAAGCATGCAGATGCTCTTTGGCTCAGATCATAAACATGCTCCTTGAGAATCTAAGAAGTCATCATTAAATAGTGAACCAGGTACAGTGCAAGAAATGTGGGAAAATGTCTGGGACTAAATGTGTGGGACTGTCAAGTCAGACGAACATAAAGACTGATATGGGCTAGGGAGGAAATCATATTGAAATCACGCAGAAACAGGACGTGCTGGCCTTTTATTATTATTATTCTTCTTGCTACAAATTCAGGCGCAGTCATCGCACCTGGAATAGCACTTGTGGCTGATTTTTGAGGGAAGGCGTGCTTTCATTATTATTAGTGTATTCCACCATACAGGAGTGCCTTCTCCAGCTTTAGAACTAACGATATGCTGGCATATAGGTCTTGTATGCAACAGACACAACGAACTAACGTTCGAGGGAACAAATCTCACAAAATGCAGTCAAACAAAATGGCTGATACGAAGCGAAAGATATGTCACAAAATGAAGTCAAACAAAGTGGCTGAAACGAAGCGAATGATATCTCACAAAATGAAGTCAAACAAAGTGGCTGATACGAAGCGAACGATATCCCACAAAATGAAGTCAAACAAAATGGCTGATACGAAGCGAACGATGAAGTCAAACAAAGTGGCTGATAAAAAGCGAACGATGAAGACGCAGGAAATTTCTAGCATCAGCTAGTTTTCTTTGATTCTCAGTTTCTATTGGATAGAATATTTGTTCTGTTCTCTGTCCGTAGTATACAGAGGACTCTACTGTAACACATATATAGTCATAAGCACATTTATATATATTTCTGAGTGCATGAAGGCCAGCATACAGTTCGATGGCAGCACATCTGAATAGTTTCGAGGTTAAGAGTGGAGTCAAGCAGGGCTGTGCCCTTGCTCCCACTCTCTTTGCATCTTCTTCGCAGTCCTTTTGAACCACGCCTTAGGGGACGCTGATGATGTTTTCATCCGCACTAGATCTGATGGATTCACTCTTTTTAACTTGGCTCGCTTAAGGCCAAGACAAAAACGACGGAAATTCTTCTCAAGGACCTCCTTTTCGCTGACGATGCTGCCTTAGTCGTCCACAGTGAGGCTACACTGCAATGCCTAATCAATAATTTGTCCAAGGCATGCGACCTATTTTCTCTGAATATAAGTGTCTCCAAAACAGTTGTTTTATGTTAAGGAGGTAACACAACAAATATCACTTTAAATGGTAACCATCTAACACCAGTTCAAAAATTCTGCTATCAGAATTGATCATTCCTTATTTCATTGGCCATGTCCATGGTCATTGCCAGCCTTTCTCTTGATGAAGAAATCAACGCTCGTATAGGAGTGCGGCTACTACATTCGGTAAACTATCAAAGCGAGCGTGGGACAACACAAAACTAACATTGCAGACAAAGATTCAAATATATCGAGCCTGTGTAATTAGTTCTTTACTATATGGCTTAGAAACATGGACAGCCTACTCAAGACACGAGAGGAGACTTAACATCTTTCACCTTCGATGTCTCCGCAAGATTATGAACATCACGTGGTACGACAAGATAACCAACCCTGCAGTACTGCAACGTGCAAACCTGCCTTCCAATCATGGGCATGCTCAGCAGTAGACGACTAAGATGGTTGGGGCACGACCTTCTCTATAATGGCCATCTAGGGCGTTTTTCAAGATGGCGGGTGAGCCAGAGTATTCAAATGTGTTTAGTAAACATATAGGCTCTTTAGTAAACATACGGACTCAAACGCACTTATTTAATAAACATAACAACAAAATAACGATGCCTAGTAAGTGCTGTGTACCAAAATGTAGATCAAATTACGATTGTAATAAATATGTATAATTTAAGTTAATTTAACAAGTATCTTCTTCAGTAAACATAACTGTTGACAGTGACACTGTTGTCAGTGTTGTAAACATAACAACAAAATAACGATGCCAAGCTAGTAAGTGATGCGTACCAAAATGTAGATCAAATTACGATTATAATTATATATGTATAATTTAACAATTACCTTCTTTAATAGACATAACAAAATAACGATGCCTAGAAAGTGTTGTGTACCGAAATGTAGACAAGGAACATATTCTATTGTATACTGTAATTTTGGAAACCATGAAAGCACCAGCTATAGGACTCAGTATTAAAATAGATCAGGACATGTCTTTTACTGTTCATCTAAAGGAATTTCCATAGACAAGAGTTCCTTCAACTGGATGTCAAATAGTGGAAAAATTGAAAGATGGTCTTATTTTGAGAACCTCTTGTCCATGCAAAGATTTAGAAGAGTTGACTATTACATGACAATGGCACATGATAATCTGGTTGAAGGATTAGTTTATCATCCGCCACAACAAGCACTAGTTTTGTGCCAGAGAAAACACTCCAATTCCTCGCTGAACAGTTGCATCTGGTCAGAACTCCAGATAACAGAAAATGGTATAGCAATAACACTCAGTGTTTTGCATTTATGACATATTAAATTGAACCTGATCTGTTCTCATATCATCTGGATATGAAGATAAGTTCTTAGCCATGACAAACCATAAGGAGATTGCCATACAAATTGTAACTACCAGTTACATGAAATCCTCATTAGACAGTACTGTATGTGTCTGCGGAGCTCAAAAAAGAACAATTTTATTGTCTGCGGTTCCAACATTTTCCTCAACAATTATATAAAAATAAGGAATGATCAATGCAATGTTCAGCAAGCTGCTTCTTCACAAAAAAGGAAAGGAGCAAAATTCAGTAGTAGATAAATATATGTGTGTAATACTATTTAGTTTATGTGCTAATCAAGCTGTGGTGGTGTGCAAACTTGTGACTGACTTATTCATGGATTACTGATAAGTGATGTTAGTTTATGTGCTAATCAAGCTGTGGTGTTGTGCAAACGTGGCTTACTTATTCATGGATACTGATGAGAGACTACCATAAGCTGATGTAAGTACACTAGTAGTCATATATAAATTACTCTAAGTATTCTGTATAAAATTAAACTAAAATAGTATGTGAGAGCAACAACTATAGCTACTCATCATAAAACTTCTTCTGTAATACACACATGCATTCAACAACAAGTTTCTAACATTTGCAAGATGTATTGTCTAGATCGGGGTTTCCCAATAGTAACAGACAATAGTTAGTCTGTGATAATACACCGCCGCTGGCTGTGACGTCACATGGCAATATTGCCGTATGCCCTGAGGCCATTATAGAGAAGGTCGTGGTTGGGCATGTGAGAAGAATGGTAACTTGTCGCATACCAAAACAAATGTTGTTCTGTGAACTTTCGAAGGGGAAGAGGCACAAGGGCAGACCACTGCTCAGATATAAAGATGTATGAAAAGCCTCAATGAAAAACTTTTCTCTAGGTCCCAGCACGTGGGAAAAACTAGCTGATGAGTGCATAGAGTTGTGTGGAAAGCGATATTGCGCAAGAGCGCAGAGTCTTTTGAGAAGAGACTTATGTATGAGCTGAACGAAAAGAGAGAAAAGCGAAAACTCAGAATTTGTCACAGTAAAATACTTACCAATTGACCGTTTGTAAAGATGAAAAAGGCCATATATATACTTCTCTTCTGCTTTGTTAAATGTCCCTGTTTCAGACCCATACGTTGCCAACATATACAAAATGTGTATGAAACTACATACAACCTCGATCAAATGTGCCGCTAGGAAACGCCCCTTTTCAAGACCAAGACTATTTGCAAGAAGTCCAGGGGGTGGGGAAAGATTCCCTAGGGGGAACATTACGTCAGGAGGACGGAAACGATCTATGAGATAAGCCGTTCATATTGTATTGTTCTTCAGAAATTAGTCCTTCTACGAAACCATTTTTAGAATCGTCGAGCTGGAAATGTCGCGTGTACATTTTTGGGCGGAGTTTATTTCGTAGCGAAACATATGCAGTTTTTGTTCTTATCTAGTAGTGATTTGTGTTTCAGTTACTTATAAGATTGTGCAACTGTTTGGTACTTTAAAAATAATTATTCGTTACTTAGTAATCGTTACGTAGTCGCTACTTAGGGATTGCGTTATTAGCAATAGCATCTATAGCAAAAATATAACATTATAAATTATGACCGACATGCGTAAAACGAGTTCAATGTTCATTTGAGGATCATCTTCATCGCACATTGAACATATCCATAATTGTTCCGATCTCCTACCAAGCATGTATTTCAGTGAGTTTAGAGTTGCCTGTGGTTTAGACTAACAACTCATGTTCTCTGTTGGTTGATATATCTTCTGAGGTTTCTCTCAGGGATTTCCCGCTCTGCCGCACCTATCGGTTTGCATAACTTGAGCAAACGAGATAGAGAATACCCTTTATCTTCGTTGAAACCTTCAGAGCGTATGTTTTCTCTTAGAGCATCGCTGATGTCGCATTTGTCCACAAAGACCCATTCTCAATCGTATCATTGTTCGCCAGTACATCCGCTCTCTCATCTCCCTTCACCCCAGAATAACCTGATTAATTAGCATCGAGCTGTTACTTTTCCTTATATAATCTGCCGTGAGTAGGATATCATCAGGATCCTCGCCGGTGCGACAAGGTTACGTGTACTGAGCTGAGATCCTTCTGTACGTTAATGCTATTTCAGTAAAACGAGTATTAAGTAGTACTGGTACAGTCTACAGCTTGACAAGTGTACTTATGTGTGTTACAGTCTACAGCTTGACAAGTGTACTTATGTGTGTTACAGTCGAGCAGTCTTTCTTCTTCTGCTTCACCTTTCAACTCCCAACAGAGCACAGGTCTTCAACAAGCGTCTTCCAGCTCTTCCTCTCTCTTGTCATTCCTTCTAATTCTGTCCATGTCTTCCCTATTCTTTTAATATCAGTCTCCAACTCTCTTTTCCTGGTATTTCTAGACCTTCCATCACTCCTCTTTACCTGCGGGTTCCAAAACAGTGCCTGTCTTGCAATGCTTTCGGTCAGTCTTCTCAATGTATGTCCTATCCATCACCAGCGTCTTCCTTGGCTCTTTCTCCACCGGTATCTGCTTAGTTTTTTCTCTCAGTTCCTCGTTTGTAATCTTATCATACCATCTCAGTCCCTCTATTCTACGTAAACATCCATTTATGAATGCCTGTAGCTCTCTGGTGGTTTATTTTGTTGTCCTCCATGTTTCCGAGCAATAGAACATCACTGATTTCACATTTGATTGAAAGATTTTCAGCTTTGTGTTTGTTTTGATCTTCTCTGATATCCATATCTTGAAAATGAAAATCGTGGCATATCCTAAAGGACGTAGCCATCAACCACAGTAAACTAGTCGTTTATTTTTCTAGGCACCACTTATACGTTCAGTAGTTTGCCATTGCTTTCTGAACGGCGAGGTCTATTTTTACCTTTCTTATCTTACTCAATGCAATAAAGTTTCCCCTTGCTTTTTATATTCTTATCTTGATATCTTTGTTTGTTCCTCTTTCTGTGTCTATGTTGCTACCAAGGTATGTGTATGATTCTACATCTTGTAGAGCTGTTTCCTCCAGCATAATCTAGTTGACATTTAGTCAGTCTAGTGTCAAGATAATGTTCAACGAGATATTTCTTAAAACAATTTAAGGATAATGAAAGCAAACTGACAAACCTAAAAGGACCGAAAGGCTAAGGCTTCATTGCATAGGGTATTCCCATATTTCTGCAGTACATGTCGGCAAAAGTGTAAGAGTGTTGAACAAAGCACAAACTCCGTAGCTCCAGCAACAATTCTAGGGATTTCATGAAAAAATCTCTCATGAGACTCTGTCCGGATTTGAACCCATAGCCTTCAGAACGACCGACAAACGTCTTAGCCACTTCACCATAGAGGCTCCCGTAGAGACTGACATAGAGGCTCCCATAGAGAATGACAGAGCTAGAGGCGCATAGAGGCTCCCATAGAGACTGACATAGAGGCTCCCGTAGAGACTGGCATAGAGGCTCCCATAGAGACTGACATAGAGGCTCCCATAGAGACTGACATAGAGCTAGAGTGCATAGAGGCTCCCTAGAGACTGACATAAAGGCTCCCTAGAACTGACATAAGGTCATGAGACTGACATAGAGGCTCCATAGAGCATGCCCGACTGACATAGAGGCTCCCATAGAGAATGACATAAAGGCTCCCGTAGAGACTGACATAAAGGCTCCCATAGAGACTGACATAGAGCTCCAGAGCTGACATAGAGGCTCCCATAGAGACTGACATAAAGGCTCCCGTAGAGACTGACATAGAGGCTCCCATAGAGACTGACATAAAGGCTCCCATAGAGACTGGCATAAAGGCTCCCATAGAGACTGACATAGAGGCTCCCATAGAGACTGACATAGAGGCTCCCATAGAGACTGACATAGAAGGCTCCCATAGAGCCCATGGGCATAAAGGCTCCCTAGAGATGACATAGAGGCTCCCATAGAGAATGACATAGAGCTAGAGTCGCATAGAGGCTCCCATAGAGACTGGCATAAAGGCTCCCGTAGAGAATGACATAAAGGCTCCCATAGAGACTGACATAGAGCTAGAGTCGCATAGAGGCTCCCATAGAGACTGGCATAAAGGCTCCCGTAGAGACTGACATAAAGGCTCCCGTAGAGACTGACATAGAGCTAGAGTGCATAGAGGCTCCCATAGAGACTGCATAAAGGCTCCTGAGCAGACTGACATAGAAAGGCTCCCATAGAGATGACATAGAGCTCCTAGAGCTGACATAGAGGCTCCCAAGAGACTGACATAAAGGCTCCCATAGAGACTGACATAGAGGCTCCCATAGAGACTGACATAGAGGCTCCCATAGAGACTGACATAGAGGCTCCCATAGAGACTGACATAGAGGCTCCCATAGAGACTGACATAGAGGCTCCCATAGAGACTGACATAGAGGCTCCCATAGAGACTGACATAGAGGCTCCCATAGAGACTGACATAGAGGCTCCCATAGAGAATGACATAGAGCTCAGAGCTGCATAGAGGCTCCCATAGAGACTGGCATAGAGGCTCCCATAAAGACTGACATAAAGGCTCCCATAGAGACTGACATAGAGGCTCCCATAGAGACTGGCATAGAGGCTCCCATAAAGACTGACATAAAGGCTCCCATAAAGACTGACATAGAGGCTCCCATAAAGACTGACATAAAGGCTCCCATAAAGACTGACATAAAGGCTCCCATAAAGACTAACATAAAGGCTCCCATAAAGACTGACATAGAGGCTCCCATAGAGACTGACATAGAGGCTCCCATAGAGACTGACATAGAGGCTCCCATAAAGACTGACATAGAGGCTCCCATAGAGACTGACATAGAGGCTCCCATAGAGACTGACATAGAGGCTCCCATAGAGACTGACATAGAGGCTCCCATAAAGACTGACATAGAGGCTCCCATAGAGACTGACATTTAAAATTATGAAATAATATTAAAAAGTAAAGTTATTATATAATATGTTACTGTATATATATATATATATATTGATAATGTATCAATTCTAAGATATGCCAGCGAGAGTTGGAAAATGACTAAAGATAAAGAAAGTTGAATACATTTAAAAATAGATGTCTACGAAAAATAATGAACAGAAAAAAGAACGGATTCAGGAGAAGTGACAGAATCAGAGAAGTGCCTGGTCAACCACTAGTACAACTATTATAAAAAGAAGATGAATGTTGATATTAAGAAATGATCAGATATCAAAGCACTTGAGTGGGATAAGTTGAGGACTCCAAGAGAAACACATTCAAGGCAGGCATCTCGTTCATGAGGAGATAGCAAGTTGCAAGATAGAGGTATTGAGATGTGCGGCATCGAACGTACGAGAGATATTATTATTATTATAATTATATACTCGTAAGTTATCGTATGGTCTGATATATTCTATACCGCTCTGATATCTCTTCCATGGAATTGAGTCATATTTTGCCTCTCAGTATAAGCGTCGGGATTTATGATCCTTCTTCTGAACTTCCTTCTACTTCAATGCTACTTGGATTCTTTGATAATTTCTTTCATTATTATGCCAAATATCTCCATCTTCTCTCCATCGTGTAATATGACAGTTTTCTGTTTCATTATGAAATTCCCTGCAATAGTAAATTTGTCTCCATACGCTCTGACTTCAATCCTTCATGAATTAGTGAATTTTCCGCTCATCTAAAAGTTACCAGATTTTAGATCTTTCTATTTTGAACTTTTCCTTCTACTTCAGTGTACTTTTGGGTTCAATTTTGATATATTTCCTAAAATATGTAAAATTACATCTCATCTTCTCATTCATTAACGTTAGTAATTATTGTGTTTGACCAGACATTTCTGATTTCTCTCTGGACCTCCTGAATTTGTCCCACTTTTATATTCATTATTTTTCGCAGACATCTATCTTTAAATGCATTCAACTTGCTTTCTATATCTTTATTCATTTTCCAACTCTTGCTGGCATATGTTAGAATTGATACAACATTGGAATTGAAAATTCTTAGTTTAGTTTTAAAACTATATAACTTGCAGTTCCATATTTTATTTTAATTTAAAAGTTGATGTTACTTTGACAATTCCTAGCATGATTTCTTTGTTAAATCTCGATGTAATTCAAACTTGCTACACAAAATGGTGAACTGCTCTTGTTATTTTCATTTTCTTCTTTTTCTTCTTCGAACGATCCATATCGACCACTTGTCAACCAATCTGTGTGATTTGTATGTGATCTGAGCCTAAGAGCGATTGTGCGTTGTGCCATTTCACTCTTATGCTTAGATCACATACAAATCACACATATTGGTTTAACACGTGATCGATATGGAGCGTTTGAAGAAGGAAAAAGAAACCTTTGATAAAGTAAAGAATCTCTTACTTTATCTTCCATGATCCAGGGTGCTACTCGTTACTTTCGGATCTAGGCTATAATCGGTATTCGAGTAACGAATAATTACTTTTTGTGCAGCAGGAATCAGTACTGTCACAAACTGTATGCGCGCGATCAGTAAGCTAACACCTCGAGCATTGGTTCACACTTTGCGGGTAGATCTGATAACACATGTTCATTGTTTACTAGATCTAAGTCCATTTCGCTGCCGGTGTGTGTATGTGAGAGAACCGTCTTGGATTTGTACAATGTCGTCCGTGAAAGGCGTAACTGGTGCACCGAATGAAAACGCCTTGATATCACTAATGAGCCAGACAGGTTATTCATTAGTTCAAGAAAATGGGCAGAGGAAATTCGGAGGTCCTCCACCAGGATGGGATGGCCCTGTTCCCTCTCGAGGTTGTGAGATTTTCATTGGAAAAATTCCACGGGATATTTACGAAGATGAGCTCGTTCCAGTCTTTCAAAAAATTGGCAAAATTTATGAGTTCCGTCTTATGATGGATTTCAGTGGCAGCAACCGAGGTTTTGCGTTTTGCACTTATTGTCAAAAAGAAGACGCCAAAAGAGCCGTCAAAGAGTTAAACAATTATGAAATGAGAAAAGGTAGATTTCTCGGCGTGTGCTCAAGTGTCGATAATTGTAGATTATTTGTAGGCGGAATTCCCAAGACGAAAATGAGGGATGAAATTCTGACAGAGATGGCCAAGGTAACGGAAGGAGTTGTTGATGTAATTGTGTATCCAAGTGCTATGGACAAGGCAAAAAATAGAGGGTTTGCCTTTGTAGAATACGAGAGTCACAGATCAGCAGCGATGGCAAGAAGGAAGTTAATTCCAGGAAGGGTTCAGTTATGGGGACATACAATCGCTGTAGATTGGGCTGAGCCGGAACCAGAAACCGATGAAGATGTCATGGCAACGGTAAGTTATCAGATTAATATATATGTATTTTATGTGGTATGTTCATATGGAAATACTGACGTTTATTTCATATACACGGTATTCACTGAAACAGTTAACCCTTTCCTCATAATGTGCCCATATACTGGCTTATATTGTGTTTTAATTGACGCAAATCCAGTATACAGGCTAATTTAGTATACATTTGCGAAGTAAACGCGTCCGGATATAAAATACATTACTAATTTAAAGGGTTAAATAGAGCTCCACTTCGGCATGTAACGGATAAGTAATCATTTATGATGTCATTTATAGAAGTATTTATTGAATAGCTCCACGCCGGCAAGCAATTATATGTAACATGGATAAGTAATCATTTATGATGTCATTTATAGAAGTATTTATTGAATAGTTATACTCACGCTAGTATATGTAACTGTAAGTAATACTTTATATAATATTTATTGAATAGCCCACGCTGGTAAGCAGAAATTATATAATATATAAATAATCATTTTATGTTCATTTATAGAAATTTATTGAAAGTTTAATAGCATCCGCTAATCAGCATAATCGGCTTCTTTCATTAAAAAAATTTTTTATCTCATGCTTGGTGAGCAGTAATGTATGGCTTAATTTATATAAATACTAGCAGTTTTATCCGTTCTTCGCACGGGGAATTTAGTTTAAATTTATTTGTAAAGTCCCTTAACATGCCCCGTTGCCTCATAATCGGCTTCTTCCCCATTAAAAACAATACATTTTTATCTCCATGCTTGGTTTGAAAACTTTGTCGGTTGGCCACATAAGATTAAAATGTCCCTCATCCCGATTGTCAGTAAAGCCTGACACAATAGAATTCCGTTCCCTGAAAGTTGAATTTAGTTTAAATCTAGTTGTAATATTCTACCACTTTTAAAATTACATTTGTTATCATTTTGAGCTGATTCTTCGAGCCCACATAAACTGCCCCTCATTCCGATTGCCAATAAAACCTGATATAACTGAATTCCCGTGAAAGTTGAAAAAAAAAACAATTGACAAATTAAATTTATTTATATTAACTATCGATGTGTTAAAAAAAAGAATTGGCCGAGCGTAAGCTGTGCTTAAACAAGAAAATGTGGCCCGAGAGTGAATCGAGAGCATTCTCTACTGCAATGTTAGACGGGAACATTATCAACTGCGCTAGATGATTTTATAAGAAAATGTGTTTAAAATACGTTATAATAAGAGTGATCTTATCATAGCATTATGTGACCGGGAAGTTGAGCGGAAAGTAACAACATAATCACGTGGCCGGATCGTTAAAACATGATTAGACGTATTCGTCGAGTTCTATACGTGACCATTTGCGTTAAGTTGGAATATCTTTATAGAAACATACAAATAGTGAAATTTTATAATTTTTAGCTCTTCCCATCTATGAAAGCTACACTCTTGCCAAATTTCAAGTCCGTAGGATGTCCAGATATCTTCAAACAATTGAGACCGATATAGATACAATTGCATTCAATATTATATTTATATATATATATATATATATATATTTAATATTTAATGCACCACGCCGGTCAGCAGTAATTTGTGACATTGCAATCTTATAGAAGAATATTTAATAGTACCACACAGGTCAGCAGGAACTTGTGGCGTAATTTATAAAATATTTAATAGCTATAATATTTATGAAAAAAATAATTGCATATCCTTTACAGGACGAGCCATCAACCACAGTAAATGAGTCGTTGATTTTCTAGGACCACTTATACGTTCAGTAGTTTGCCATTGCTTTCTAAACGGTGAGGTCTATTTTTACCTTTCGTAAAAATCTCACGGAAACAATTTGCTTCCAAACTGACTGCCTCGATAGTTTGAACCAGGTACGCTTGGGTTGTGATCAAGCTCACTACCGCTTCAACATTGCAATATAAAATGGTGGTGAAAGAATTACAGAGAAAAGGGTTGAGAACATGTTTCCACTTATGACGTACATGGCAGCTTTGACGTGACATCATTTGACTGACATGACCAGCTTTGACGGCTTCAGACGTGACTGGGCCAGTTTGACTTCATGACGTGCATGGGCCAGCTTTGACGGCTTCTTGACCATGAACCAGCGCGGACTTCGCGTACTGGCAGTTTGACGGACTCGACGACAGGCCAGCTTTGCCTTAGGCGACGACTCTAGAGTGGGCAGTTGACCTTCTGACGTGACAGCGCGGCCTCTAATTGAATGCGACTCTATGACAGGGCCAGCGACTTATGATGTGCCGTGACGGACTTTGCGTACATGGCGCGGACTCTTGACGTGACTGCCTTGACGGACTCTTGACTACTACAGCTGGACTTCTGACGACTGGCCAGCTGGTTCTTAGCGCAGAACCAGCTGACGACTTGTACGCCAGCTTGCGGCCTTCTTAGATGTGACGTGGACCAGCTTTGACGGTTTTCTTGGCAATATTGATATTAATATCATGTTACAGATAAGTTCAGATGTGGTACTTTAAAGTGGGGTCTTTCTATTTGTAAAATATTAGGTCCTCCTCCTCCCGTCTTTGTACGAACGTTTGTGCTGTTAGATATTAAGCATAAACTTTGGCTTACATTTGGATGTGTCTGTCCTACATTCCGTAGGGGCTTTACGAGGGCGCACCATACTCATGTTTTCTCGGCACAAATCACACAGGTCACAAAGCGGTGTTAACTTTATTGATAAGAACGAAAACAAACAAGCATGCCATGATGTATAGGATGCCATGATGTATAGGATGCCATGATGTATAGGATGCCATGATGTATATTGGGGAATAGGATGTCAGGTCCGTAATTTCTTTGATCAACGACACATTAGTGATGTGCTGAACATCACGACTAAAGTAAGTGGCTGAACTTAAGAGTACTTCTCTCACTCATGACTTTTTAACCCCGATTGGGGCACAGGCCCTTAGCTAACTCATGCCAAGTCTTCATATCTTTAGCTAGCTATCTCCTGCACTTCCGCGGTAGGGGCCTTCTGAGGAACGTAACATACTCATGTTCTGTCGGCGCAAACCACACAGATCACAAAAAGGGTTAACTTGGTTGATAAGAACGAACGCAAACATTATGATGTATATTGGGATTACGATATATGTCAGTATTTTTCTTTGACCAACAATACATGAGTGATGTACTCACCATCACGCCGGTCACTGACCAACAATACATGAGTGATGTACTCACCATCACGCCGGTCACTGACCAACAATACATGAGTGATGTACTCACCATCACGCCGGTCACTGACCAACACATGAGTGATGTGCTCACCATCACGCCGGTCACTGACCAACACATGAGTGATGTACTCACCATCACGCCGGTCACTGACCAACACATGAGTGATGTACTCACCATCACGCCGGTCACTGACCAACACATGAGTGATGTGCTCACCATCACGCCGGTCACTGACCAACACATGAGTGATGTACTCAACATCACGCCGGTCGTGTTTACTTCCCAGTGTTTCTCTCGTACCAAATTAAGGATGGGTCAATTTAAAAGTACGCATTTATGGCTTTTTAACCCCGATTGGGGCACAGACCCTCAACTAACTCAAGCCAGGTCTTCATATCGTTAGCTAGCTATCTCCTGCAGCTCCCTCTACCTCTTCTATATATTATTAATCTTCTTTTTCGAACGCTCCATATCGACTACTTATTAACCACTCTGTGATATGTATGTGATCCGAGCCTAAAAGCGATTGTACATTGTGCCAGTTATGCGCCTACAAGTAGGCCAGCATATCCGATATTTGCGACACTTTATTTACTAGGTAGTTTCCTAGACTCCTACCCCTAACGACATATCTTCCTAGACTCCTACACCTAACGACATGCCGTATAGGTCGCAGTGTTGCTATTCTTTGCTCACTTTGTGGGCCCCGGCAACACACGTGTGAATCTCTGTCTCCAAATCTCTTATCCATGTATTTCTATGCCTTCCACTCTTTCGTTTTCCCTGTGGGTTCCAGGTAAGGTCCTTCGGTCAAAACAAAAAAACCCGTTCTGAGACTACACGCGCCTAAAACCACATCCTTATCACAGCTTTCAACTCTTCCACAACAAAGAAAATAAAGATTGAGGAAACTGTGTTTTTAAAATCATCATGCTTTTTGTTATTGGTTTAATTGATTTATTGATCTCTTTGTACTTTGTAAATATCCTCTATGCACTCTCTGATCTCTTCTCTCTTACACACTACACATCTCTTCTCTCTTACACACTACACATATCTTCTCTCTTACACTACACATACCTTCTCTCTTACACACTACACATATCTTTTCTCTTACACACTACACATCTCTTCTCTCTTACAAACTACACATATCTTTTACACACTACACATATCTTAGCGGCAGTTGATCAGCTTATTTTTCACCGGCGAATGTCTCCAATGTAATTTGGAAGATAATGAACATTTGTAGGAATTTTAATTGTAAGTGTTTAAGAGTCTGCTTTTTTCCGTTGCAACATATGGTTATGAGACATGGACAATTGACAAAGCGGCGGAGAAGATCATTAATGTCTTTAAATGCAAGTGCTACAGAAGAGTACTTAGAATATCATGGACAGAGAAAATAACAAATGCTTGTGCTCTGCAACAGCTTGATATTAAAGAGAGTTGGCTATTAAAGAGCATAAAATCAAGGAAAATTAAATATTTCGGACACATCAAACGACATGAGTGCCTAGGGAAGATAATTTTGGAGGGAATGGTGCCTAGAAGAAGAATGAGAGGAAGACCTAAAAGATGATGGGTGCCAGATGTCATTGGCGATCTCAGAATGACTTGCTGATGCCGGTCAACTTGCACATAACAGTTGTTCAGGACTGCTGTCATGGGAGCCAAGTTTCGGAAGGGACAAGCTACTTGATGATATTTTTTATTCTATCTAGCTTGATCCTCTTCGTGTCCCGATAAGGCTTCTACAAAAGACTTCCACTGTTGCCGTTCTGCTGCCTTTCTACCGTCTCCCACGTCAGGCCACACTCCTTCAATTCTCTCTCCACCATTCTTCTCCATGTTTCCTTTGGACGTCAGGCCTTCTCTTCCCATCCGCTGTCCATCTGAGAGCTGTCCTAGCCAATGTCCCCACTGACATACGACATGTCCAAACCACCTCCATCTTCGTCTCTTAATGATGGTCTCCAAGTATGCACAGTCTGTTTGTTTCAAAAGCTCCTCATTTGTTATGGTATTTGGTCAGAAAATTTGCAGGATTCTTCTTAAACATTTATTCTGGAATGTCTCCAACTTGTGTATTATGTGTTGGGTCATTTTCCAGCATTCACTACTGTATAATAGCACTCCCAGTATATTACTTCTATATATTTTAAGTTTTGTCCTAAGATTTAATCCTTTTGTTTTTCCAAATTTTGTTGAGCGTCGCAAAAGTTTATCTTGCCTTCTAGATTTTTTCGATGATACCCTTTTCTGAATCTCCATCTTGTGATACTGTACTTCCCAGGTATACAAAATCTCCATCTAACGATACTGTATTCCCAGGTATACAAAATCCTGAACTTCCTCTATGACTTCATTTTGTAAAACAATTGGGTTCTCAAATTTATGATTATTTCTCATTACCTTCGTTTTCGCTATATTAATTGTAAGTTCTATTGTTTGAGCTGTTCTGGAAAGTATATCTAATTTCCTTCCTATCTAATTTATTTAAAAACCATTCCTGTTTAACCTTGCCATGGACTGGTTAATGAGAGAAACCATAAAGGATAACAACAGGAGACATTCGATGGATGGACACTTACATCAGTTCTGGAAGATTTAGATTATTCTGATGATATTGGTCTTTTGGCCAGCAGATACAAGGATGCTCAAAGGAAAAAGGTAATATTTTTAAAATGATATTCCTAATTTTTCCCGGACACGGCCGTATGTTGCCGGGGCGCCAAAGGAGCAAAGAATAGTAAAACTGCGACCTACGATGCATGTCTAAGAGGCGACTGAGGTAGGGGCCTAGGAAATCTACCCTAGTAAATAAAAAGCATCTCAGAAATCGGATGTGCTGGCCTACTGGAATCTTCTTTTGTCATCACACTGCTACCGGGTTGTTGCCCAGTGTCGTGGTTTTCTGTTTTTGTCTTGCGTCGTTCTGGTGGCTTGAATTATGATTATTTTTGCTCTTTCACAGGATTCTGCTATACCATCTAACCATCTTTTTCGTGGTCTTTCTTTCCAGATGTTCTGTTGTGAAGACTCTGTATACTGTGGAGTTTGGATGCATTCTTATTAATGGCCAAACCACTTCATTCTTTGTTTCTCAGTGTAATTCAAGCAAGGTTCTACGTCCCAACTTTCTTTCTTATGCTGATGTTGGTGACTTTGCTTTCATAGTATGCTCGTCGACAACACACCCATAAGTATAGGTGCTTTCATAGTACGCTCGTCGACAACACACCCATGAGTATAGGTGCTTTCATAGTATGCTCGTCGACAACACACCCATGAGTATAGGTGCTTTCATAGTATGCTCGTCGACAACACACCCATAAGTATAGGTGCTTTCATAGTATGCTCGTCGACAACACACCCATGAGTATAGTTGCTTTCATAGTATGCTCGTCGACAACACACCCATAAGTATAGGTGCTTTCATAGTACGCTCGTCGACAACACACCCATGAGTATAGGTGCTTTCATAGTATGCTCGTCGACAACACACCCATGAGTATAGGTGCTTTCATAGTATGCTCGTCGACAACACACCCATGCGTATATGTGCTTTCATAGTACGCTCGTCGACAACACACCCATAAGTATAGGTGCTTTCATAGTATGCTCGTCGACAACACACCCATAAGTATAGGTGCTTTCATAGTATGCTCGTCGACAACACACCCATAAGTATAGGTGCTTTCATAGTATGCTCGTCGACAACACACCCATAAGTATAGGTGCTTTCATAGTACGCTCGTCGACAACACACCCATAAGTATAGGTGCTTTCATAGTACGCTCGTCGACAACACACCCATAAGTATAGGTGCTTTCATAGTACGCTCGTCGACAACACACCCATAAGTATAGGTGCTTTCATAGTATGCTCGTCGACAACACACCCATAAGTATAGGTGCTTTCATAGTACGCTCGTCGACAACACACCCATAAGTATAGGTGCTTTCATAGTACGCTCGTCGACAACACACCCATAAGTATAGTGTTTCATAGTATGCTGTCGACAACACACCCATAAGTATAGTTGCTTTCATAGAATGCCCGTCGACAACACACCCATAAGTATAGTTGCTTTCATAGAATGCCCGTCGACAACACACCCATAAGTATAGTTGCTTTCATAGAATGCCCGTCGACAACACACCCATAAGTATAGTTGCTTTCATAGAATGCCCGTCGACAACACACCCCAAGTCAGCGCCGGATTAGCCTAGTACAGGGTGGCAACCTTTGAGACGGAAGAGCCAAAAGTTATGATTTACAAAATTTCTCAGTTTTTAAAGAGCCACTAAAATTGTTGTTTCAATATTATGGTATTTGATTAGGATTAGGTATATAAATTTGATTTTTGATTTAAAATAAATGGCTTTAAATACGAAATAATATTTATTCATATAAAAAATTTAAACCTCAAATAAATGATTTTAATAGATCGCTACAATAGTTACATCGATGGGAGCATTGTGCTCATTGGCCTTGCATGCTTTTTGAAAGTTCGGTTAAATCTGGCTCATAACTTGTTATTTTCAGTTTCAAGCACGCCTCTAGATTTTTATTTGTTAGATGGCTTCTTACTTTACTTTTTATTATATTCATGCAAGAGAACGCTTGCTCGCACGAATATGTTGACCCGAAGATCGTCAGCACTCCAAATGCCAACTTCTTCACCTCACTGTAGCATTCTGGAAGACTATTCCATGCGTCAAATATGAGTGCCTCAACTCGAGGTATTTCTTTTAGAGCTGTCCACTTGTGCAGCGCAACGTGCATGCTTTTCTGTACCTCCAACTCTTCTAACTTGCTGTTGAGTTCTGTGAACTTGCCACTCCACAAGTGTTTGGTTTTCAAATCCAGCAATTGCATTTGAAGCGAACAGGCATCAATTCCAAATGGCTCAATGTTGATCTCAATTGTATTTGTATTGAGAGGATTTATTATGAACGCAAGTACTTGCATTTGTTTTGAATTGCTCAAATCTCTCGGCGAATCCATTCTTCATTTTGTTTATAACCATGCTGAAGTAATTCGTGTCAATAGTTGCTTTGGTTTCATCGCGATATTGCTTTAGATTTTCGAAATGAAGTAATTTACCACTCTCCAGGTCTTCGACAAAAAGAAATAATTTATTTTCGAAACAAACCACGTCCTCAAGCAAGACATAGGCTGGGTTTCCTTTTCCTTGCAGTTTTACATTTAGCTCATTTAGTTTCTTTGTGATATCCACCATGAAGTTGACTTCCTCAAGCAAGGCATAGGCTGGGTTTCCTTTTCCTTGCAGTTTTACGTTTAGCTCATTTAGTTTCTTTGTGATATCTACCATGAAGTTGACTTCCTCAAGCAAGGCATAGGCTGGGTTTTCTTTTCCTTGCAGTTTTACATTTAGCTCATTTAGTTTCTTTGTGATATCCACCATGAAGTTGACTTCCTCAAGCAAGGCATAGGCTGGGTTTCCTTTTCCTTGCAGTTTTACATTTAGCAGCTCATTTAGTTTCTTTGTGATATCTACCATGAAGTTGACTTCCTCAAGCAAGGCATAGGCTGGGTTTCCTTTTCCTTGCAGTTTTACATTTAGCAGCTCATTTAGTTTCTTTGTGATATCCACCATGAAGTTGACTTCCTCAAGCAAGGCATTAGGCTGGGTTTCCTTTTCCTTGCAGTTTTACATTTAGCTCATTTAGTTTCTTTGTGATATCTACCATGAAGTTGACTTCCTCAAGCAAGGCATAGGCTGGGTTTCCTTTTCCTTGCAGTTTTACATTTAGCTCATTTAGTTTCTTTGTGATATCCACCATGAAGTTGACTTCCTCAAGCAAGGCATAGGCTGGGTTTCCTTTTCCTTGCAGTTTTACATTTAGCTCATTTAGTTTCTTTGTGATATCCACCATGAAGTTGACTTCCTCAAGCAAGGCATAGGCTGGGTTTCCTTTTCCTTGCAGTTTTACATTTAGCTCATTTAGTTTCTTTGTGATATCTACCATGAAGTTGACTTCCTCAAGCAAGGCATTAGGATGGGTTTCCTTTTCCTTGCAGTTTTACATTTAGCTCATTTAGTTTCTTTGTGATATCTACCATGAAGTTGACTTCCTCAAGCAAGGCATAGGCTGGGTTTCCTTTTCCTTGCAGTTTTACATTTAGCTCATTTAGTTTCTTTGTGATATCTACCATGAAGTTGACTTCCTCAAGCAAGGCATTAGGATGGGTTTCCTTTTCCTTGCAGTTTTACATTTAGCTCATTTAGTTTCTTTGTGATATCTACCATGAAGTTGACTTCCTCAAGCAAGGCATAGGATGGGTTTCCTTTTCCTTGCAGTTTTACATTTAGCTCATTTAGTTTCTTTGTGATATCCACCATGAAGTTGACTTCCTCAAGCAAGGCATAGGCTGGGTTTCCTTTTCCTTGCAGTTTTACATTTAGCTCATTTAGTTTCTTTGTGATATCTACCATGAAGTTGACTTCCTCAAGCAAGGCATAGGCTGGGTTTCCTTTTCCTTGCAGTTTTACATTTAGCTCATTTAGTTTCTTTGTGATATCTACCATGAAGTTGACTTCCTCAAGCAAGGCATAGGCTGGGTTTCCTTTTCCTTGCAGTTTTACATTTAGCTCATTTAGTTTCTTTGTGATATCTACCATGAAGTTGAATTTTTGCAGCCATTTGTCTTCTTCCAATTCAGGATGGACAATACCTTTTTCATTTAAGAATGTTTTTATTTCACTCAAGCAAGAAGCAAAACGTTTCAATACGTTACCCCTGGAAAGCCATCGCACTTTATTGTGCAGAAGTAGGTCAGAATACTGGCTTTCTATTTCTTCAAGAAATTCCTTAAATTGGCGATGGTTGAGCGCTTTTGCCAAAATGCTGTTAATGATTTTAATTACCAAGTTCATGACCTCAACTATTTCGGCCGGAAATGTTTGGGCACAAAGCGCCTCTTGGTGAATTATGCAGTGAAACGTTAAAGTTTCGTGGTTTATTTTTCGCCGAAAAATCGTTGTTGCCCCTTTAACTATTCCTGTCATACTTCTGGCTCCATCAGTTGCTATGGAAACGATTTTATTTATATCGATTTCACAGTCTTCCAGGCATTTTTGCACAGCATTTGCTCGATCTTCTCCACGAGTTTGCCCTGAGAGCGGCTGCAATCCTAGCAGTTCTTCTTTTGGACCTTGGGACGACATATACCTGACGAAAAGGGTAACTTGTGCCGTGTCTTTTATGTCGCAAGACTCATCTATAGCAAGTGATAAAGCAGAAGCCAATTTGATGTCTTCCACTTGCATATGTGTTACATTTGAAGACATTTTAGCAGTTCTATCTTGTACTGTTTTAGCAGATAATGGCAAATCTTTGATTTTCTTCACTATTTCTGTTTTGTTTTTGAAATCACGAAACAGTTCTTCAGCTCCACGTATGAAACAATCTTTGACGTACTCACCATCTGTGAATGGTTTCCCTCTTTTTGCAATTTGTAGTGATATTGCAAAGCTTGCAAGATTTACATTATTTGAAGATTGCACCCAGTTTTTTAGCATAGACTGTTGTTTTTGGAAGACTTTTGTTTTTGAAGCTCTTTAACAGCTTTTTTTTAGCGAATTTGGTATGTTTTGTAGTGAAGTGTCTCTCCAAATTTGATTTCTTATTGTGTGCAAGTTTTTTTTGGCAGATGAGACAAGTTGGAAGGCCATCTGTGTTGCATATATAACGCAAACGATTTCGTCCAATTCTGATTAAATTCTCGATTTTCTTCTTCAGTTCGTCTCTTTTTTTTATCAGATGCCATTCTTGAAGCGGTACTGAAATTAAAAAAAAATTAAATTTTATTTAGCTATCTAAAATTGCTAATATGTCACTAAAAAGCCACTGTTACTTAAATAGCTAATAGTTAATTTCGTTAATTGCTAATCTGTTACTAAAAAAAAGTTAATTTCGTTAAACGTTAAAGCGTACATACCTTTGAGAAAATAATTCGCTTCTAAATCGTCTTCTTCTTGAAATCACGGGAAATGTTTGTTTCTCGCATGCGACCGGATATGGCGCATTCATTTGCCGCAAGAACAACGTGGCGTTGCAACCAGCTGCGCAGCTACATTTCGACAGTGCTTTAATTTGACTACTGGCAATGTATTTATTATAGGGACGCTTTATCCTCTCTCCTTCCTACATTCATGGTTCTTATCCTGTTTGCAATATTTCTTTGAGTTTTGAAAATAAAATAATATATTATTATTTTTTGCGCATGGAACTGGAAGGCCCCAATTTGACATCGAAAGAGACACAACTTGACATCGAAAGAGCCGCATGCAGCTCGCGAGCCGTAGGTTGCCGACCCCTGGCCTAGTAGCAGAAGTAGCAAATGCTACGGGCCTCGCGCTTCTGGGGGCCCCGCGCCTATGTGACAGAGCTAAGCTGTCACTAGTCATAAACAAGGAACCAAGGTTGGGAGGTGGGCAATAATATCCCCTTTCATTTTTTCTTATTTATGTTATTTATTTTTCTGGCTCAGCATATAAATACTTATACAAATAAAGGAAAAGGACATACATCATACTTATCAAAAGCAACATGTGAGGAATTTATCCATCTAATTGCATTAAGCTTACTGGATCATATTATTTGCGAAATTAAGAAATGCAAGTACTATTCCGTATTACTGGACTCTACTCCAGACATTTCGCATGTAGACCAGCTCACTGTAATAGTGCGCTATGTGTTACTATCTGAACCAGTGGAAAGGTTTGTGAAGTTCTTGGTTATGGAAGGTCATACTGCTGAACAACTCGCCCAAAGTTTACTTGATTTTTAAAGAAAAATGGCATTGATATCAAAGACTGTCGTGGTTAAAGCTATGACCGGAGACCCACCCAGAACTAGGGTTGTCTTTTTAACAATTCACAGAAAAAAAACTACCGAACATATTCTCATACAAGTTAGCCACATGATGAAAAACAACGTTTAGTGTATGCATTATAATTATTGATTAAAAAAATCCATCACTCCTGTTTGTTCGTTTGCTTGATAAAGGCATTGTTGGTCGAAATGTTGCTGTATGTTGTCATTGTTTTGTGTAATTTGTAAAACTACAGTACTTTGTGATTACGTGTTTTGCCAATCAAATAGTTTCAGTCTCGTCTATATTGTGATTATTCCCAAATGTAGAAATAGTCTTACGAATTTACTTGTCCTTAATGTTACTAACTGTAGCGGAGAACGTTCTTTTTCAACATTAAAGCGTATAAAAGTGAGTTAAGGAACACGATGGGACAAGATCGCCTAAATAACCTCACCTTAATGAACATTGAATGTAATTTACTTATAGAAATTGATTTGTCTAGTATTATATCTAAATTTGCTCACATTAAATCGAGACAAGTTTGTAAAAGTTGTGTTTTATTATTTATTATCATACAAAACCTAGGGCCCCCGCTAAAATTTGCTACAGGCCCCGCGCTGGCCTAATCCGGCACTGCCCCAAGTATAGGTGCTTTCATAGAATGCCCGTAGACAACACACCCATGAGTATAGGTACTTTCATAGTATGCCTGTCGACAACATACCCATGAGTATAGGTACTTTCATAATGTGTCTGTCGACAACATACCCGAGAGAGAAAACAGAGAGAGAAATTACGAAAGGCTGTTAGGATGGCAAAGTTCTCAGAACAAGCTATTTGATAATGTTTATTATGCAACCTAGGGGGAGAGAGAAGATCCTCCTCGTTCATTGGATTGTGATCGACAAATCTACTGATGTATTAGGGGCCATCCATAAATTATGTCAACAACTTTTAGGCAATATTTGACCCCCCCTCCCCTTGTCAACAACTGTCAAACTTCCAGCGACCCCCTAATAAAATTATGTCAACAAATATTTACTACCCCCTCCTCCTTCCAAACAGACGAACCGTATTTTATACGACTCGCTTAGTACTTAAATATTAATGCAGAAATCAAATAAAAGGTCTACACAAATTATTAATTAATTATATTACACTTTTTACATTGTTTAACATATTTCAAATTGACTAAACTTTGAATTTATAAACAGACTACTTTATAGGCCTATTTTGCCGTCAGTTTTTCAAATTTTTCTATCTTCTATCATCTTCCCACGGAGAAGCCAAATGTTCCTCTATTGTTACAATGGGCATTGTCGCTGATTTATCATTGATGTCACCTTCTGGAATCAACATATCAGACAAGTCTACATCATCTTCGTCTAACCATTCTGCGCTTAACATCTCTCTATGAGCAATAAATGCCATCAGTTCTATGTGCCCTTTTGCAGCCACTTGCACTGGCCGAATACGTTGTGGTTGAGGAGGTCCATGTGCTAATTGCCCAGGTCCAAGATCACGTTGTCGGTGCAGTTGAACATGCTTCTTCAACATGACTTGTGAAGCAACATAGAGGTGACAGATTTTGCAAATTCGTTCAACCAACGACGACTGAATGGAAGGACAATATAGATCATATGGAAGAATTTTGAATGCCTTTGCAGATCGAGGTAACATGTTATCAAGTTTCAAAGACTGGTTGAAGAAAAGAGAAGGAAATCTGTGCAAGTCGCTCTCAGATGCATCAGGTGCTTTAAGGCCTCCAGTAGTCTGGCAGACTGGAATTGGTGGTGGAAGGAATCTATCGGCAACAATATCAAAATATAAGCTTCGAATTGGCTGGCAACAATTTTCATTATGGCATTTCACAATTTGCAAAAAAGTATTGACTTGTTCTTACATGGTTTTTGTACCAATCTTGATCTTTAGTTAGCAAACTTTCTGTCTCAAGTTCAGACACTTCAGGCACAATATACTCTGCGACTGTTGGAAAATTGTCCAGAGTGACTTGTGTCCACACTTCTGACAATGTTTCACCAGCATATTTGAAATTTGATTTTTCCAATTCCTCATCAATTGTTCTACCTTGTGAGTCAAGGTGGCTTCCAAAATGCGCATGTGGCAGAATTAGACCTGACAGTTCTCGGCTCAAAGGAGCCATCCGCCTTTCTACTCGATTAAATGCACTTCTGCCAGGTGCATTCGTTGCAACGAACAATGAATGCATCAAGGTTCTGCTTCAGAAAATGATGAATTGCCACATCGATGACTTTTTGATACCTTGGATTTTCATCCGGTCCACCATCAACAGACAACATGAGAACAGGTTTGACCAACTTGTTGCTTTGATCTTTAGTTATAATGTCAAACTCTTCCAATTCAAGCAGCCTTTCATAGTCCAGCCCATGAGCATAGGCTGACGATGAGCAATGCTTGCCTGACCTAATGGCTATGTATGTAGGGCCTGAATAAGTTACAGCTTCAGGTTTGCCCAAACCATCTTTTTGGATTTCAATGCCAGCATAAACAGATGGGATGAGTTTGTGTTTGGCTGCTACAACCCAGTCATGGTCTGGCAAGGTTACGCGGTATTCGACATGCATTAAAAGTGGAGCCTGCTTGTTAGCTGCTGTCAATCCAATAGGGGACTCTGGCTTTGTCATCTTGGCTGATGAAGCATACTTCTTCCGGTCCCAACATAGAGGCAACTTCTTCAAGATGATTCAGAGTAGCCGTACAAAATCTTCCATCAATGTGCTTTGAGTGTGCATCATTTTGTGCTCTAATTAATTTCACTGGCACAGTTGTTACATGACGTTTTCCCTCCGATGATAAACTTCGTTTTGGCATTAGCCGAGTGTAAGCAGCACTTCTGTTTATTTGAAAACCTTCATTCTTTAGTTGTTCTGTTAAATCATCGAGAGTTCTGACACTGCGATAAATATCACTCTGTCTTTTCTCATGAGCAGCAGACCCATATAACGCAATGTCAACAATTATATATATAATAGCATTATTAATAATAGAAGACCATGCAGTCATCCGTTAAACATATTCAGATTAATACCATATGTGGTTAATCTGTCAGCAGTCTACATTGAAGATAAACACATAATAATATGATGCATTGATGTCAAAAGACTATAACTTCCTTGGAAAGAGCTCAATCCGGTTAAAATAAAAATGACATTGTTGACGTCAATTTATCTTGCCTCCCCCCCCCTCCCCCATGTCAACAATTGTCAAACTTTTCCAGACCCCCCTCTCTCTCTATTTTGTTGACGTAATTTATGTATGGCCCATTAGACATAACCAACCCACAAGACTCCAGCAAAACAAAAATACAACATGCCAGCGCTCCTCCCTTTGATTGCGTAGCATCAAAAGATATTGAGGCTAAACAAACAGCGATATTTCGAAAGGGTACGCTACTTGATGTAAAAGTTTTTTTCCTACTCTGCATCTGCCTTTACCTCTCTCCCTCACTCACACTGGCAGGAGTTCTCAACCTGTGATAGTAGATGGTCACACGTGTTGCGTCAAGCATAAGCCTATCAAGGTTGTATTTTTAAAATATTCTACGCGTCTCCTGGCCAGGGTCACTATATCCTGCGCATGCATCTATTGATGAATGTAACAACTTGTTGGTGGTTCCCCTTAATTGTTCTCCATTTTCCATAAAACTTGTTCACTGTCTATTTAGTGATCATATTCATTGACTCTGGTGCTTCCTATTATGGGGTTCTTAAAACTTCCTATTCTCTTCTACTGCTAAATAAAAGAATGTTATATTTTCTTAGAGTACCTACCATACATTAGAAATAAATAATAAAATACTTATATTTTCTTAGAGTAGCTACCATACATTAGAAATAAATAATAAAATACTTATATTTTCTTAGAGTAGCTACCATACATTAGAAATAATGAAAGTGTTATATTTTCTTAGAGTACCTACCATACATTAGAAATAAATAATAGAAGACTTATATTTTCTTAGAGTACTCCCACCATACATTAGAAATAAAATGTCCCCTAGGCATTTCAGACCTTTTTTGTATGAAGTCACTTCACTTCACATTTCTAGTATGCAGGAGGTAAGAAGGGCAAATTCATTTTCTCGCGTGTGAAACGTCGAGTGTTGGGTTGAACCCACAACTCCCCTCCCCCTCCCCCGTGTGTTTCCGGGGTCAGTAAAGGGATCAAAGAATAGTAACACTGCTACCTACCAGGTATGTCGTAAGAAACGATTGAGGTAGGAGCATAGGGAAGCTACCCTAGTAAATAAAAAGCGTATATAGAAAAATAGAAATAGGGTGTGCTGGCGTACATGTAGGCGAATAACTGGCACAACGTACAATCACTCTTAGGCTCATATCACATACAAATCACAAAGAGTGGTTTAACAAGTGGTTGATATGAAGTGTTCGAATAGGAAGAAGAACAACAACTCACAACCCTCCTGTCCGATTCGATAGGGAACACTTATGCATTACGCTAACCTGCCCCACTGCCATCCATTACAAATGTTTATTAAAGAACAAAATAGTGCGTAAAGAACAAAATAGTTTTTGTCCCTGGGCACGCAGGAGTTAGGGGTAATGAACGAGCTGATAGATTGGCTGGCTTAGCTACAATATCAGAGGAGCTGCAATGGATCGAAGTGACATTCTTCACGCATTGAGAGAGTCTTTCCGAACAGAGGAGTTTCAGGGCTGTGAATCCCACTCGCTGACCAGATTGAAAGAGATGGGTGTCAATATTGGTGCAACCCGAAAGGAACGACATACTAAATATGCAAAGAGATTGATTAATCAACATCGAACTGGCGTGTTGGGTCGCTGGACGCTGCTGGATTTGCTGAGGCGGAGATCGGAGCACCTATGGACATGTCCGGAGTGCTATGATGATAGTCCTCATATAACTGATAACTGATAGTGCGTAAAATCACGGTTTTTCATGGGCGTGTTAATAAGAGTAAAGGAAACACAGTGGATAAATATGTGTGAGATGGCTGGGAAGTCTAGTAGTTTCGACAGTCACTATTCCTCTTCCTCCTTCAGTGATCTCTGGTCATGCGATTAGTTTACTGTGGACCACAAACTAAGCAGTCGGCTTAGGCAGAGCCAACTATTATCTAGAGTTGGCGGTGGCTTAGGTCTGTCAGATTTCCCTAAAGTTTATTTTTAGGTCAGTCAACTGGGAGGCCACATGTTGCTTCTCAGCTCACCCAGGAAGAGGACATGCTCTGGTGAGCTGTTTTACTTATTTCTAGTCTATGTTAATGTCTGTTGAGTTCACAGTGTCAAGTATATAGGCGAATGACCTGGTCTGTTCAGCTTAGGTTGTTGAGAAAGTCTTCTCCATAATCATATCCAGTGTTTGTCTTCCAGTGAACTGCAGATTTTCTCTGTATGAGGGTTTTGACCTCCTGAACAGACAGTTGGTAAATTTGCTCTTTGGCACTGCCTTTCTTAGCCAAGACAACGGCACTCCATTGCATGCAATGCCACATTGAGATGGAATCAACTGCAAGTGAATTTCCGCCTGTTTTTGAAAGGTGAACAAGCTCCCTTACTAGGTTCTGTACTGAATTTGATTCAAAAGAATTGACAAGTGAGGTCAAAGTTAAGATAAGGATTCAGTAAAACCCAGGTCAGTGAGGATACGTCATAACAGCTGTTCTGGTTGTTATATCGGACGCTTCTGTGGCGTAGAGGTTAGGTGCTCATCTCTCGTGCCAAAGGTACCAAGGTACCTCGTGGAGCCAACTAGATATTTTTCCAGAGAACACTAATCTCAGTGTAGGTGAGATAGAGTTCCTAGTCCTATCGGAGACGGACGATAAACCGTAGGTCCCGTGTTAAATTTGAGAACGTAAAAGAACATTTGGCAGTTCAAAATCGAGAAGAGCAGGCTGGAAAGCCGCTGCTATGGTAAAATTCATTAGAAAAGATTAAAAACAAAATTCCGACAAAAATATCTTTACCATCTTCCAAATTACATCGGTGACCCTCCCTGGTGCTAAGGAATGTGTGCACTGCAGCTGAGATCTTCCTGTGCAAGAAAGAGATCGGAGCACACTCACCGAAGTGCAATGATGATGGTCCTATCGGAGTTATGAACAAATTCAACTTAACTGACACTCTGTTGGACTACAGAGGCAGAAAAAGGGCGTGAATTTCTTCGGTCATAAACAGGACCAGAATGAAAAGATAACCGCAATGATATTTGTGGAACGAAATTCTTGGTGATAGTACCAACAATGGAGAACGTAATTCTGATTTAGTAACAAAGTGGAGAATGTAGTAACTATTGTTATATATTTTCTGTATGTATCTTGATTTTAAATATGATATAGTTGTGTTCTGGTAGGCTCGCCGATGGAATCCCAGGGTAATAGCGTAGAGATAGGAACACCTGGAGGCAGAGTTGTGTTCTGGTAGGCTGCCGATGGAACCGGTAATAGCGTAGAAGACCTGGACACCTGGAGGCGGAGTTGTGTTCTGGTAGGCTCGCCGATGGAATCCCCAGGGTAATAGCGGTAAGGGAAGACCTAGGAACACCTGGAGGCGGGAGTTGAAAACAGAATGCAGAAAATGGAGAAAAGTGGAGAGATCTGGAAAAGATGGCCTTGGATAGGAGGACTTGGAAAACCTTGGTTGTGGACCTATGCTTTCGGAAGAGTAAAGAAGAAGAAAGAAGACGTTGTGTTCTGGGTTAGTATAGATTGATTGATTGATTTATTTTGATTGATTGAAATAAAACAACGTTATGATTTCACTGTTATGTTGTTTGGGTTTCCATCCAGAAGCACTTGAGCTTTCAGTTCTTTGGCTTGGTGCCATGGACATCATAGTAACCATTCGGTTCGGTACCACAAAAACCGTAAATCTGGATAACCTGTGGCTTTTCTGCCAGTCCACGGAATTAAACCGCACTCACAGGGGCTTGTCATCCGTCGTCCAACGCGCTACGAACACGCTGGGCAGGCGGGCAACTGTTATGTTTAATAAAGTTATTTCTTACAAATAATAAAACTTGCTGTACTGCGAGAAAACTGATATTCCAAAAGTGTAGCTCTGGAAAAAAAGTTGAAAACCCTTGCTCTTTGAAAATTCCCAGGGATTGGCAACTTGTGTTCCCATGACTGGAAGCACAGTTATACAGATGGTCGCGGGTTTGTTCTAAACATAATTACAGGTTAAAATAATGCCTACATTTCATCATGTGTGGACTGGGAAGCTTAATTACACATAATATTAACACTTTCAATTCGTAATTTGTATTTACTTCCGGACACACTCATCTTGCAATGTATAATGAAGACTTAAAATCAGCCAAGAGAAGACAAAAATACGGAGAAGCAACAACATACATCAAGACCCCATATTGATTGAGGGAAGGGGTATAGAAGATGTTGGTAACCTTGGAAGCAAGACCAACCAATCAGTATATCATTATGACGACATTAGTGCCAGGATTAGGAAAGCTTGACAAGCCTTTGATATCCTGCACACAGTGTGGAAATCTACTGCCATCACCACTAAAACAAAGCTCAGGATATTCAGCTCAAATGTGAAATCTGTGTTGCTGTATGACTCGGAAACATGGCAAGTCATCAAGTTAAATACAAATAAGATTCAGACCTTTGTCAACGGATGTCTTCGGCGGATTCTCAGACTGAGATGGTATGATAGAGTTACAAACACCGTCCTGTGGATAATAACAGGAAAGGAACCCATGAGACCCAGGTTGAAAGGAGAAAATGGCGATGAGTCAGGCATACCCTACGGAAGACACAGTCGAGTGTCACTATACAAGCACTTGAGAAGAACCCGCAAGGAAAACGGGAAAAATGACGCCCTAAACAGACCTGGAGACGAAGTCTTCTTGATGAACTGAAGGGTGCTCCACTATCCTGGGAGAACATCAATAAAACAGCCAGATACCGGGAAAAATGGCGAACAATTGTTTAAGTTCCTATGCTCCACGAGGAGCGGAGAGGAATACGTTAAGTCACGTATACTGGAGTAGCAAGTATTCTTATTTTGAGTCATCTTAAAAAAAGTAGAGTGTGCCAGTATATCTGCTTCGAAGGGTGAAGTGGTTAATACAATTATAAATCAAATCATAGAACAAATAATAGAACAAATGATAGGACAAATAATAGAACAAATAATAGAACAAATAATAGAACAAATCATAGAACAAATGATAGGACAAATCATAAGATAAATCATAGGATAAATGATAGGATAAATCATAAGATAAATCATAGGACAAATGGTAGGAATTTTGAAATGCAAACATGTCACCATGAACACTAAAAGAGCATTGTTCAACATAGTACTTCTCCCAATATTATGCTATCCGTACCACGCCTGGACCTGACATCAAATGATAAAAGAAAACTAGTCACGACAGAGATGAAGTGTATATGCAGAATGTTAGGAGTATCAAGAAAAGACCGGTTTAGAAATGAAGACATCAGGAAAAAAAAGTTAGTACAGCATCAGTACTGAACTTCATCAAGAAACAACAAATTAAATGGTTCGGCCACATAATCAAGATTACCAACAAACAGAGCGCCTCAAAGAGCAATGTTGCTTCGATACAGCAGATATGAAGCAAAAGGCTGTCCATGTAAAATGTGGACCTCAGAAATAATAGAAGCTGTGAAAAAACGCTATTTATGAAGCGCACACAAAAACCCGTTATATAAATCTCTTCTTATTCTGACGCTGTGAGACAAAACATGACCAGAGAACATACAAAATTAACACATTATGATGTTAGTGTCAATGAAACAATACTTATAATTTATTATTACAACAATATTTAAACAGAAAAAACAAAACAACTTAAATTAGAACTGTGTACCTGCATAAATTAGTAGCTATGAGACAAATGTGCTTGTGTATCTTAAACAAGATAACACGACGCTCGGTATCAGTTAACCAGTGGTCTCCTAATGAACATCTGCTATCTGTGTTTGTGCTTTCGACATATATTATCAATATAAGGAAGACTGTAGTAAAACTATGTAGCAATGGTGAAACACGTAAAAACAAAGTACTGTAGTTTTACAAAATATAAAAACAATAACGATACACAGCAACGTTTCGACCAAAAGGCCTTTATCAATCAAAGGATACAACATATGTGAAGAAACTGCTTCTTACATGGCACAGAACATATAGAATCAGAAAATAAATTCCTAACTGCCCTAAGATGAAAAGATATGACTAAATACGAGTAACGAAATAAATACGAAAAAGTAGAAGTGGAAAAACGAAGATAAACAATAAAAATCAAATATATAAATAACTTATATACATTTGACATATACACATATAGAATATGGAGCATAGGAATGTAGTACGTTGAGTCCATGAGGTCCGTTAGGAATATATAGTCTGATTCCATTTGATTTGTGTATATATATATATATATATATATATATATATATACACACATACAGTGGCGGCTCGTCATTAAGGGCCAGTGGGGTTGAGCCCCACCAAAAATAAGGTGTAACGTGTATAAATTAAAATATAACCTAACTCAATACCATGATTTTATACCAAAAAAAAATATGTCTGGCCCCACCAACAAAACTTAGCAGGAGCCGCCACTGTAGATATATATATATATATCTTTTCCATTCAACAGTCCTCCGGAACTTCTCTCTCACATAGGCCAGATGTCCTACCTCTGCAGCCGTCATGCTCAAACCATCAGTTACATATGCCCTACAGAGTAACCATCCATCCCTGAGAAAGAGCTCAGCAAGATCTCTACCAACAAAAGAGTTACACTTCAGTGGGTACCATCACACTGCGGAGTGCCAGGTAACGAGAAGGCAGACAAACTTGCTAAAAGGGAGCAGAATGTGAACAAATAGATAATGAAATCACATACTTTGAAAAAAAGAGCTATCATGGACATTAGAAAAGAACCTACACCATCCAACGATGACTACCACACACTTGACCGACAAGGACAGACTATCATCTTCCGACTCAGGATAGGTCATAACAGACTGAACAAACACCTACACAGGCTGCGATTGTCCCCAACCCCTCTGTGCCCCTGTGGCTCCGCTGAACAAACCACAGAACATGTCCTGCAAGACTGCCCCTGTATGTCCTCCCAAGAAAGGAATGCTGGCCCTACAACACAACACTACATTCAAAACTACATGGCACTAGAGATGAGCTCCAGACTACAGTCGATTTCATCATAAGAACGCGTCTAACAGTATAATCATCAAAAAAGCGATCGTAAAGAAGAAGAAGAAGAGAAGTTACATCCTGAATCCATCTTCTCCGTGGACTTCCTCTTCTTCTCTTTGCCGGTATGCCTCCTTCCATGATTGTCTTCTCCAGCCCTTCATGTCTTTTTATATGTTCGAAATATCTCAATTTTTCTCTTTCGTATTTGTAGCATCAGCCAGTTTTTTTTAATTTTCAGTTCTTTCTGGAAAGATCTATTTGTTCTCTTCCCTGTCCATGATATACGTATAACTCTTCTGTAACACTTATATTCAAGCACATGTTTTCCCACTGCCTTATTAAATGTCCATGGCTTCATGCCCATACGTTATATATATATATATATATATATATATATATATATATATATATATATATCGAAATGGACAAGGCATATTCCCTATCAGCTGCCCATGCTAGACTTAATGGAGAGGTTTTAATTGACTGTAAAGAAGAAAAAGGTCATACAAATATATATATATATATATATATATATATATATATATATATATATATATATATATATATATATATATATAATAAAAATAATACCTCTCGTACCGTTATACGTTACATAGGGCCTGCAAGTAATTTCTCCATACCGCTCTATTCTGGGCAACTCGCTCAATCTCCTCCATGGAACTGAGACCGATATTTCCTGCCTCTCTCAGCAAAGTTCGCTTCAGGGTCTCCTTAGGTCGACCTCTCTTTCTTGAACCCTTTGCATCCCACTTCAATGCCTGCTTTGATATTCGTTGATCATTTCTCCTCAAGGTGTGCCCAACATATCTCCATCTTCTCTTTCTTATAACAGTTGTCACTAGTGGTTGACCAGACATGTCTCTGATTTCATCACTTCTCCTGAATTCGTTCCATTTTATATTCATTATTTTTCGCAGACATCTATTTTCAAATGCATTCAACTTGCTTTCTATATCTTTAGTCATTTTCCAACTCTCGCTGGCATATGTTAGGATTGATACAACATTTGAATTGAAAATTCGTAATTTAGTTTTAACACTTGCAGTTCCATATTTTATTTAGACTTTTAAAAGCTGATGTTGCTTTGCTAATTCGTATCATAATTTCTTTTTAACATTTCCTGTGCAATCAAAATTGCTACCCAAATAGGTGAACTGCTCTGTTATTTTTATCATTTTAGATTCCAGTGTGATATCTGCATTACTTGCCATAGGTGTCTTCATTATATTTGTTTTTTCATAGCTTATCTGCAGTCCAACTTTTGATGCTATAGATGACAAGTTGTCTGTTTTTCTTGCATATCTTGGTTGTTTCTACTTAACAAGGCAATATCATCTGCAAAATCCAAATCTTCTAGTTGACTATTTTCTACCCAATCGATGCCAGTTTCGCCCCAGCAACATTTTCGCATCACCCAGTCAATGGCCACTCCAAACAATAGCGGAGATAGAATACAGCCTTGCTTTACTCCGGTTTCAACCATAAACCAGTCGCTGTGTCCACCATCAGTGCGAACTGCACACTGTGAACCATCATAGAGGCTCTTTATAATGTTTATTATTTTGTCTGGTATTCCATAGCATCTCAGAATATTCCACAGAGAGACTCTGTGTAGACTATCAAAGGCTTTTTAAAAATCGATGAAATTTAGTATGAGTGGTTGTTGCTTCTCAATATGTTCCTCCAAAATTAGTCGTAGGGTAATTATTTGGTCTAAGCAGCTTCTCCCAGGTCTAAAACCAGCTTGTTCTTCTCTCAGGGTTGTGTCCACTGCTCCTTTGATTCTATTAAGAATGATTTTGCAGAAAGTCTTGGTCATTACTGATAATAGGGTGATCCCTCTCCAGTTGTTGCAATCTTTGAGATCACCTTTTTGGGGATCTTAACAATTATTCCCTTCTTCCATTGATCTGGGACAGTTTCTTCTTCCCATACTTTATTAAATAGTTCTTGCACCTGGCTAATAGTTGTATCATCAGCCGCTTTGAGCATTTCTGCAGTAATGTTGTCATCACCCGCTGCCTTATTGTTTATCAAGGAATTGATTGCCTCCTTGACCTCAGCTACACTTATCATTTCTTCGTTAATTGGTAGGAGCTGTTTCTTGCCTCTTCGTCAAACTTGAGTAGTACTGGTGGATCAGGTCTATTTAATATTTCTTCAAAATGTTCTGCCCATCTTTTCTTCTGCTCGGTATCTGATGTTAGAACTTTACCATCTTTGCTCTTGATTGGGCCACCCTTTGAAACAAATGTTCCAGTAAGTTGTTTTAGTGTGTTGTATAGCATTTTACTGTTTCCAGTCTTAGCTGCCTTTTCCCTTCTTCGGCCAGTCGATTGACATTTGCTCTTTTATCTCTTCTAGCTGCTCTTTTCACTTCCTTGTCTTTTAGTCTATATTCCTCTTTAGCTTGGATTTCATCTGTTATCTGTTGGGGAAGACTGAGCACCTATGGGTCTGCCGGAGTGCAATGACGTCAGTTTAGTAACCAATAACCAATTTCATAACCAATAACCAATTTCATCTGTTGCATCCTTAGTATTAAATATTGCTAGTTTCATCTTTCTTCTTTCTTGAATACATTTCCAGGTGTCATCGCTTATCCAGGGTTTTCTGTCTTTCGTCTTTAATCCTGCGCTACTATTTGCTGCCCCCAATAGTGTGTCTTTTATCTTAGTCCATTTGTCTTCAATGTTCTGTTCATTTTCACCATTGAGTAACTCGAACCTATTCTTAAGTTCGAGCTGATATTCCTCTTTTATCTCAATATTTTGTAGTCTTTGACTGTCTATTCGCAGTTGTTCTTTTTAGTATGGTGAATTTTCAATTTCAGTTTCAATTTACCTATGCATAAATTATGATCACTTCCTACATCTGCCCCTCTGTATGATATCCAGCATTTCTCGGACATCCATATATATATATAAATAGGCACGCAGTGTGCCATGGGTATGTGCATAACTTGTTTTGAACACTGTGTTATAGTTTCGTTATTTTCATAGAGCTCTTCCTGAAGTTTCGTTTCTATTGGATATAAGCTTTGCGATAACCTTTTTTTTATTTTTGATTGAATATATAGAATATAATTATAAAGTTAGGATATTTGAAGAGACTTAGGGATGAGCTGAGAGACAAGCGAAAACTCAGAAGTTGTCACAGTGAAACACTTGACAATTGACCGTCAGTAAAGACGAAAAAGGCCATATATAGTAATGATATATAATAATGATAAAGTATTTCCTGTGTCCGAAGAGTTAAACATACCGGCGGGCCGAATAGAAACAAGTCACGGACAGGATCTGGTTCGCGGGCCGGGGTTTACCCTTTCTTAGATTAGATCACCAGCCTTCGCCCTAACTTTCTGCACCAATTCTGTAAGCCAATTGTGTTGCTGACGTCTGTCTATTTCATGAAGTTAAGTAAACGCCCATTAGCTTTTCTATGAGTTTCCCTCATCGTTGTCATGGTGATATATTAGTGACACAAAGATTATTTATAATAGTTTCCCTTCAGCTTAATTCCCACAAACAAATCAAATTTAGTATAGTTGGCTTTCCAGTTGACACACTTATGGCTGGATACCTGAAAGTAACTAAAGTTAATTACATATCCTTTACAGGACTTTGCGAAGCAACCCCAGTTTTTAAACGCTGTTTATGATTTTTCACGCTGTTTGTGATTTTTCTAGTCATTATTATGTTCAGTATTTTGCCATTGCTTTCTGAACGGGCGGTGCCATCGTCCTTTTGTAAAATCCACGCGAAACAATTTGCAACCAAATTGTCCGCAGCGTGATTCCAACTCAGAACGTCGGAGTTAATAGACCGAGTCACTATCCCATAAGCCACAGTGAAGGTTACTAGAAGAAATAAATTCAGCCAGATTCGTCGCTTGTCCTGTTCTGCTCTTTATTTCTGATCGGCATCTGCCATCTGATGTTACCAGGACTCCGAGGTATTTAAATTGCTGCACTTGTCTTAGATCAGTCCCATTTACTATGATGATGTATTTTGGCAAAAACTGCTTTTTGATATGATCTGCTTTTTGACATGATCATAACTTCTGTCTTCTTAATATTCAAACTGAGTCCTTGTTGTTACTTTCTGTCACAACCTTATCAACTAATTTCTGTAGCTCCATTTCATTTCTTGCTATTAAACAGTATCATCAGCGTATCTCAGGTTATTTATATGTCCTCCCACAGTTATTCCAGGAATATCTTTATAGACCTAAAATGCTTTCACAATACAGTGAGAATAGATCTGCTAAAAATGCTTTCACAATACAGTGAGAATATGTCTGGTGATAATACGCATCCTTGTCTAACATCCTTTTTGATCTTCTGGATATGGGTACCTCATGTTAAAATCTGCATCATAATATTGTTTCATACTCGCTTCAAAAATAGTGTTTTTCGCCACTCTGTTATCACTGAGGTAGCACGTCATCAGTACTGCGTAGACAAAGAGAAAGGCCAGTGCACACGAGTCCCAGACTGTAGCAACAATCTCATGCCCACACTGTCCACGACTCTTCAAGGCACGCATCGGACTGACAAGTCACCTACGTGTCCATTGACTGATACTACATTTTGTTTGTTGGATGAAATAACTATGTGGTTATAATCATATTTGATTGACGAACATTATACCACTGAGGTTCAATTTTGTGTGTGGACGGCTTTTTGCTTTGTATCTACTGTAGTGGAGTAACATTGTTCTTTGATGTGCACTGTCTTTTTGGTAATCTGCTTATATGACTGTGGCAACATATCGGTAATACGAGGCCGTGTGTTGACGAACCATTTAATTTGTTGTTTCTTGATGACGTACTGATCTTGTACCCATTTTCCCTTGATATCTTAATTTTTTTTTCTTTTCGTCCGCTTTCAACTCAGACGAAGTTTCATCTCTTGAAACTGATTTTTGCGTGAAAATCCGTTTTTCCAATTTCTTACAATGGCAGCAGTGTGCACATTGTAAATTACTTTACACTGGCAGCCGTGTGCTCAATGTACTCGTAATTAGTATTCCCTCGCCATACAGGCAGATTTTCTCCGACTTCAGAGGTACTCACGTTATCGTCCTGAGTAAGACCAGGGGCTCGAACAAATGCCGGACAGTAGGTTCGAACCGAGCTATGAGGCGTCTCACAGCTAGCAGGCCGAGCTACTATCAACTACTCTAGGCAGTCCCCGATATCTTAATTCATAAACCGGTCTCTTCTTGATACCCCCAGCATTCTGAGTAGACACTTCATCTCTGTCGTGACCATGAGCAGCATTCTGATAGACACTTCCTCTCGGTCGTTACCATGGACTGACGACACTTCCGGTTGTAATAATATATCGCAGCCATTGTAAATACGCTATTATAGAGGCCGTGAATATATACACAAAGCGAGAAACACATACGCAGGATGCGATGTGCATTTAACAATGGATATCTATAATTATAGACTGTGCAAGGCTCATGGATATATATATATATATATATATATATATATATATATATATATATATATATATATATATTCAATGTACAAAAGGTCATACACTACACACCTGTTGTAAGACAAAAATGGTGGGGTGGGATGTCCCTTAAGCAATGAAAGCTGTATCGCGCTATACATTACAAACAATTGTTTAAAGCTCCTCTTCCCCTAACTAAATTAGGGAACCCTGCTGCCACCTACCCCTATACAAAATTTTATCTTCTCTCCACACGGAAATGAGACCAGACCTTGCTGCCTCTATATTGAACAATTAATAGAGGTCCATATTACCATTGAATGCAAGTAATTAAAAAGTATTGTGGAAGTCTACTTTTGGAATTAACTGCACCACATGAAATTACATCAAATCAGTTTGAGTTACTAACACCCCACTGAGACAGTCAGGAAGCTAAAACAAAACATAAATTTCAAGGAGCGACAAAGAAATCCTAGACAGCAACACACCACAGAAAGCTCACCAGGTGCGAAATGAAATGCTTGAGGAAGGGGTGGGGGTCACCAGGAAAGATAGACTAGAAAACAGGACATCAGAAGCAGAGTATGCATAACCATCCACTTGGCAGAAATTATTGATTTTTACATTTTTATGTAGGTAACAGTGGCGACCTTCCTAAATTATTTTTGCCCACCAAAACCTTTAGTGCTGTAAGATTTTCATTATATGTAATTACTAAAATTACAGCGATGTTGATTTGGTATACTTTTAGAAATTTAGCAGCAGGATTGACAAGTTTGTCTATAATTAAGCATTTCTGTGTTCCACATGTAGTTCAGTGCAAATATCAGTGCAAATAAAATCAGGAATCCCATGGAATTATCAGTTCACAATGTATCCTAACAACTGTCATTGGCATATGCCCACACAATTTATTTTCATTGATAAAAGTGGAAGATATCATTTGTTCACTATGTCACATTGCTTTTGATAATATGTAATAAGGATAGGCCTTTGCAAACATTCACCACCATTTTGTGTATTACTGTAAATTCTAAACTTTATCATTTTGTTGTGCTTATGCAAAATTAATAAACAAAAACTTTTTTGCATCAACCAAGCTACCTACCAATTAGTTAAACATGTATTCGTAAAGTCATGAGGTATATAAGACTGCTTGCAAAAAATCACTGGTATCCATCAGGTAGATTTCGTACACATTAAACCTTATTGTGATCACGAATTTTGGAACAAACTTACACCAATAACAGCATCAATAAAAAGAGATCAGGTACTAAGGCCAAGGGAAGACCAAGAAAATGATGGATAGACAATATCAAGACTACACTAAATAAACACAGATATAACACAGGTGGGTCAAAGGCGCGAAAGAGACAACACCGTGCCAGGATTAGTGAGCTGGCACTAATCAAGATCTTACCCCACCTCCACATGGTGACCCTGGAAACAGACAATGGTTCCTGTCTGGCTAAGCGGGTAGAAATCAAGGGAGAGCTCTGGTATAAGTAGTGATGCAGACACAGTCACGTTGGATGAGACCCGCTCGCAATACAGACGAGCTTAATCCCAGAGTCACTATTAATGCACATCTCTACTGGCCGATGGGAAAAGCTGAACGGATAAACATAAAAGGATGAGGGATGCATCCAGAGAAGAGACGAGGGCCTGCATAGGGTGGAACTCAGACCCCCACCTCCAGGCCAGAGTTGAGTTGCACGTGGGCCCACATAGGGCAAAACTTGGAGCCCTGAGGTGGGGGCCCGAGTTGAGCTCCGTGTCCGGACAGTCTAGAGGCCTGGTGAATGTGTGCACGTGAGAACTAATAGACATGGTGAGCAGGCACCGTGGCAAAGCGAACACGCATGTGAACGATGCATGGGTGGGGCGGACATGCACGGCGCTGAAGGTGGAACGACGAAGAGGCATGGCAAGTGTTGGGGTGAGCGGACCACCAAAATGTGCAGAAAAACTGGAAAGCCCAACAGAGGCTTGAATCAGTGTGCTTTCCACTCACAGGAACTACTACTGCATTGTATTTAGATTGAGGACAATCAAAGGCTAGCGGAGCAAACCGTACACAAAACTGGACGGTAGGCAAACCAAGTAGTCCAAAAAAGGACAGGTAACCTGGGCAGATGACGCTCAACAACCTGGAAGGGCAGGTTGTCTAAGGGTCGCTACCCTAAAAAAAAATAGCAACCTGCTGCCTTGCAGGCTGGGGACAGAAAAAGGCTGACGGAGAGTGAACACAGTAAAAACTGGCTGAAACCGGACACATCGTCGAAGGATAAGCACCAGAGCTTCAAACGGCGCTGAATGATGTGACGTAAAAATATGTTCTGGGCAAAGGCTGTTTATATATCACAATAAGAATGATCAAAATTACCAAAACGAACGATCGCGAGAGAGAGAGAGATAGATATATAACACAAGGGCCACTCATCTGGCCCTGGAACGCAAATTAAAGCTCCCACCCATACTCTTAATGGCAAGAGTGGACAACCAATTCCATCATCCACCTGGGGAAACAAAATAGGCCGATAGTAACTACTACCACAGAAACACAATTGTTTTGACACAGCTTCCTGCAAGAACGACGACCTAGCAGTTGTTGCCGCCATGTTATTACAAACTAAACAATGTAAATCCAACTTAGCTGATAAATCTCTAACGTCCTAAAATGAAAATATGTGACTAAAAACAAAATAAATGTGAAAAACTAGATGAAAATGGAAAAAAGATGAAACAATAATAATAAAATATATACATAGCATATATACATTTAACATATACACATATATTATGGAGCATGAGAAGTGATAGTATTAAGAAACATACGAAAGTAGTGCGTTGCGTGCATGAGGTCTCAAGGTACCATATAAAGATATAAAATGATTTTCTAGAGCAAATCAACTCATATCGTCAGAGGAACATGATTGAATAGCTGTGACCTGGATATCCTAGTTCCCAAATAGTTCCCAATATAAATACGATATTTTGTTTATTCGATTTACAATTGCTGCCTTACTTTGTTGCTAATAATGTTGAGTTTGAATATTTTCTTCTTACTCCCCCTTCCCAACATTAGGTGCGAATTCTGTATGTCCGTAATCTGATGTTATCAACCGCTGAAGAACATCTCCAAGATGTGTTTGAGAAAGCTGTTGGAAAGACTGACTGTATAGAAAGAGTGAAAAAGTTGAAGGATTATGCATTTGTTCATTTCCGTCAAAGGGAAGACGCACTGACAGCCATGGAGCGTTTGAATGGTTTGTAATACTTACTAGTTTTTGTTTTTCTTATTCTAGAAGTTTCCCACAGCCTGAGAATATTGTTTACTATCCTAACACACAGATAATTCATTCCTGTCCATTTTCAAATATATAAACTTTTGGGGGTCTGCGGCAGCAAAATGTATTTAAAAGGGGTCTTGCAGTAATGCAAAGATTCAGAACCGCTGATCTAATTCATTGACCTACCATTTTTAATGAAATAACAGGAGGTTCTCATGCTGTAATGACACATTTTAGTTGTTCCTTTTTTTTTAAAAGGCTGCTACAGAAAATTAAATTTATTGATCAAATATATCTTTACCTCAAAGGTGGTTACTGAGAGGAACATATTGAAGACCTTTATATGTCATGAAGAAGGGTGTAATATTTGCATGTAAGGCTGAGATGAAAATATTAAAAACTCTTAGCCAAGGCTGATTTAACTGTAAAAATGGCAAAGGTCTGGGAGAATGCAAGCAATCTTCTCTGTTTTATATGTACAGAAATTACCAAATTGTTCTTTATTTTTTATTGGTTACTAAACTGATGTCATTGCACTCCGAGCAGACCCATAGGTGCTCAGTCTCCATCTGACAGATATAGAAGAATATACATACTGATGGTTCATGTGGCTCGCTGGTTAAACTAATGTAGTATAGTTTAGATGTAGTAAGCATTTTACATGTCAGACACAAATTTATTATTTGTTTTATTGTTTGTTTAAAACACAAGAACAATTTTAACAATTTATTCATTAAAAATTATGTTTCAGTTCACTAATCAAATTTACATAAAAATTTTGATGATCTGAGTACTTTTATCATCAGATGTTTCAAAATGTTGGTTATTTTTGTTATATTTTCTTTCATTAGATAGCTTGATTGAGGGCTCCAAAGTTGAGGTAGTTTTGGCAAAACCTGTTGACAAGAATGAATATAATCTAAAAACAGCAAAGGCAAAAAGTTTGACTCAGGTATGTTATATATAAATAGAAGTTTGAATCCTTTGTCATGTTGATTTACAAATAAATTAATTTTATATCATTGACACAGAAAGGAATAAAATAATTCCAGGAAAAATTTGAGAATTATTGAAAGCAATCAAAAATAGAGAAATAAAATAATTTGAACAAATAAAGAGAGATGGCATGAAGTGGGATGCAAAGGGTTCAAAACAGAGAGGACAACCTAAGGAGATCCTGAAACGAACTTTGCTGGAGAGAGGCAAGAAATATCGGTCTCAGTTCCATGGAGGAGATTGAGCAAGTTGCCCAGGATAAAGTGATATGAAGAAATTGCTTGCTGGCCCTATGTAACGTATAATGGTACAAGAGAAATTATTATAAAGAGACATGGCACTCTGCTGATAATGAAACTAGAGGGAAAAAAAAATACTGCAATGTAATTGGGAAGAAAATATTAACTCTTACAGTAAATCAGACAAACCATTAGGCAGTATCAATTTGCAGACAAGACACTTCATGTGCCAAATTGTTCTAATTTTTTTAAAATGTAATAAATTAATTTATAAAACACAGTTGTTTTCAAAGCATAGGACAAATGGCGAGAATTTTGAAATACAAACATGTCACCATGAACACTAAAATAGCATTGTTCAACACAATCTTTCTCTTAACATTATGCTATCAGTGCCAAACCTGGACACTGACATCAAATGATAGAAGAAAACTAGTTATGACAGAGATGAAGTGTCTGTGCAGAATGCTGGGAGTAACAAGAAGAAACCGGTTAAGAAATTAAGACATCAGGAAAAATGTGGGTACAACATCAGTACTAAACTTCATAAAAAACAACAAATTAAATGATTCGTCTTCATAAACAGATTACCAACAGACAGTGCACCTCAAAGAGCAATGTTAATCCAATACAGTGGATACAAAGCTAAAGGCCTACCACCCAAAAGGTGAACCTCAAAGACAAAAGAGGTGGTGAAAAACACTGTTTATGAAGCGCACACAAAAACTTGTTCTAGAAATCTCTTCTTATACTGACGATGTGCGGCAAAACAAGATTAGAAAAAAGATGAAAAGAAGCAGTTGTTTCAAGTTCTGTTAAGTTACGCACATTATGTTATGAGGAATATTGTGCTGGTGCTTAACATAAGAATGTTATAATAGATTTTGTTAGGGCACCAAATTATATTACACATAAATTGTATTTTAAAATGTTGCTTTTGTATGCATATACTAAGAGTTTTTGGATTTTTTTCAATCTAGAAGCACTTGAGCTTTCAGCTCTTCGGCTCGATGCCATGAACATCGTAACCCTTCGGTTCGGTGCCACAAACACCGTAAATCTGGAGAATCTATGGCTTTCCTGCCAGCCTGCGGAATTGAGCCAGGGGGCTTGTCACGCGTTGTCCAATGCGCTACGAACACGCTGGGCAGGCGGGCATAGTAAGAGTTAAGAACTGCTGTTGGATGGAGACACTAAAATTGATGTTGAATCTATCCAGCGATGTAAGGTGTTTATAATTGCATGTTGTGCACAAGTAGAACTGGATATCTGAAGGGAAGAGAGAGGAGTATATTTAATCAGCAAGTCACAGGAGCCTTCTGTATGTATACCCTTCGACATCTGTTGTGGGGAGGGGCTGGGGGAACTGAGCACCTGTTTGTCAGCCCAGAGTGCTAAGACGTCAGTTCAGTAACTAACAAGATTTAAAGATGGACAAAGAACAGTTTGGCAGAATACGTCACATCACACTGGCAAGAACTTGAAACTGTTGGAGAGTCATTATATTACATCCAACCTTTGGTGTGGATATCTTCTGCTTTGAACACTCTATATCTACCACCTGTTAAACTACTTTTTGTAATTTGTATGTGATCTGAGCCTAAGAGTGATTGTATGTTGTGCCAGTTATGCGCTTAGAAGTAAGCCAGCACATCCGATATCTGCAACCCTTTTTATTTGCTAGGGTAGCTTCCCTAGGCCCTTACCTCAGTGGCCTCTTACGACATGTCTTGTAGGTCACAGTGTTACTATTATTTGCTCCTATTGAGGGCCCTGTTAACATACAGGTGTGATGTGGATATAACACCTGCTCTGATCAGATGTTTTCTAGACACTTTCTCGGCGGGAGGTAGCTCTGACAACCTCTAATATGACAAATCAGGTCATGCTACAGTGTCAACTCAGTAGATGTGGTACTATAAAATGAGGGTTTTTTGTAAAATATTGACAGTAGGTCATATATAAATTTGTGAACTATTGAACAATATGCATGCACCCTCTGTGGAAAAGAAGCCAAATGGTGCGGACTCTACCTGAGGATCTTCTTCTTTTGTCATCACACTGTTACCATTGTTGCTCAGTATCGTGGTTTTCTTTTTTTGTCTTGCACTGCTCTAGTGGCTTGAGTGATAGTTATTTACAATTTTAAAAAAATATATTAATACAAAGTGTTGTTTTGTTTTTTGTGGAAAACAATTTTGCAGGGTTTTAAATATTTTACTTTTCTCACATATCTCTATTAAATAGGTGATTAGTTTTGATGTGGAAAATTCTGTGATCTCACCCTTATATGGACAACTTTTAACTGATGATGGAAGGTATGTTTAAATTATATTTCTACTTATATTATCATTTAGATATAAACTTTATTAAAGTTAGATATGTCAGTATTTTATTTATAATATAGTGCAGATATAGAATGGCAATGTTCTGCTGTATGGGTCAGAAAAAGAGTGAAGGACTAACACAATCACTCATAAACTTGCAAACATTCATCAACTGATGTCTGCACGTAGTAAAAGACTGAGATGGTATGATAGGGTCACAAATGATGAGCTTATGGAGAGAAGGAAACTGATCCTACTGAACAAGAGGGAAGAAAAAAGATTGGAGCTGGATAGAAGTTCAGAATACCCAAGGGCATTTGGGCCCATACAAGAGGGCCCTTTCCTGGATCCTGCAGGGAAATAAAAAGAAGGAAGCCTAGAAATACATGGAGAAGAGATTTGATGGCAGAAATATTCTTCATTTATTTTGGAACTTTTTTAACTTGTGTATGATGTGTGTCATTTACCAGCACTCACTACTGTATAATAACACTTTCGGCACACTGTTTGTATATATTTTATGTTTTGTTTTAAGACTCAATTCTTTGGCTTTCCAGATTTTGTTAAGTATTGTGAAAGTTTGATAGCAAACTGCTATACAAGTTCCTGTTTTAGGATGAACAAAGTAGAGTACAAATAATTTGTATAGTTGTCATACAATTAAATGCCGTTGATGGTTTTTGTTTCTATTACAGAGGGATTGTGAGACCTCCAGTTGCTGTTCGGGGTGGAAGAGGCCGTGGTGCTGCAGGTTCTCGTGGCGCTGGGGGAAGTAGAACCTATGTGCCCGCGTTGGTGAGAGGGGGCTTTAGAAGACATCCAGGAGAGGTAAATAATTGAATGTATTTCAAAGACAATCATGAATTGAAAAAAATGTTATCAAAAATGTTTTTTTTTAAAATAGCTTTAAAAAAAGTTCTATTGGACCCTTACCCAGTAGTGCCACAATGGGTGAACCCAGTTACATTTGAAATGTATACAAACTTGAAGCGTTATCATTCTTTCATATGAGAGTTGCTCTGACTTTGTGTGTATTTTTGGTTGCCGATTGGCTCTAAGAAAGCTCACACCCTATGACCGCAATCAAGTGGGCACTACACATTGAGCTTAGCCAAAAGGTAGAGAAGTGATAAATTGAAACAATGGCTTAGCATATTTGATCTTAGGAACCTAATAGTGTGATTTATTTATTTGATTGATTCTGTTTCTTACTAGAGTACGAGCTTGCAGTAATCTTTTCCTTGGTCTAGACTCCATGTAAATATTCTTCACCTTGACTTCTGTTTGACCTCTCCTTTGTAACATATTTTTACTGGGTGGTATTCCAGAGCTTTTACTAAAATCTCAGAAGTCTTTTTGACTCTATGCTGTGAATTGTAGAGTACTGTTAGACAGTCTTCTATTCCATATGGAAATAATCCGCTGCCGAGATCTTCCTGTGCAAGAAAAAAGTCAAAGTAGACATAGCTACTCACCAAAAAGCTCACAACAAATCATGAGGCTGAAAAATAAACAATGTCTCCCAGAAAATTAAAAGCCAGAACACCAGAGTTTCTTATTTCTTTTCATCTTATACTAATCTACTGTTTTATTTGCAGAAGAACACTTTTATAATTATAATTGATTTTTAAAATATTTTGGTTAATTTTTTTATATGAACCTCCTTAGATGTCCTATTTTATGTTACTGCAAAGCTCTATGTTTAAAACTATCACTGCTTACAAATGTATGATTGTTCTTCAATGTTTTAATTATTCCGAATTTATTAAAAACTGAGCCAAAGAAAGCAGTTTTAAAAATACATTGTGAATTTGATTTGATTTTCTATGTTAAAAAAATACATATTTTTGTATTCCTTTTCCCAAGTAAAAATATACATATTATTTTATTTGTTTTCCTCATTGAAAAAAAATGCATATTATTCGATTATTTTTGGAGTGAAAAAATACATATTAATTGATTTTTAGTGAAACTTTTCTTTTCCTCAAGTAAAAAATACATATTTTTTTATATATAAACAAAATACTTATTATTTGATTAGTTTTCTTAGTGAAGTTTTCCTGTTATACATACACAAACATACAATGCTTACAACAGAATATTGATAGTGTTTTGTGGCAGAGAGTAATAATTCATACTAACTCAAACTTTAGGATCGTCTATTTGATCTGCTACCTGGTGCTGAACTGACACCAACCAATCCCATAACACTGAAACAGCAGAGTATTAGGTCACCCACACAGGTAGGGGATCTTATAGAATCTCCTCGCTTTGCTTATTGCTAGTCATGGTTCCCTTGACCTGCTGATTCCCACCTTTCATGTATGACAATATCGCCACTTTCATATTTCGCTTCTTCAGCCATTTTATTTTATTACCTAACTTCCAGATAAATACGCTAGCTTCCATCTTCCAACTGGGTTTTGGCTGCTCCTATAATTTGCCACAAATGAAGAGAGCATGAAGTGTGATAAAGAAATAGAATTAACATTAACTTGTATAACACATCAAGTCGCCTGACAAACCGTTTGGACAGTAGCAATTCTCAGACAAGCCACTTCATGTACCAAAATGTTTTATGTCAAGAAAACAAATAATTAATAAGATCCATTTGACGCTATTTGTCTATAATTCTTTAGAGAATACAGAATATGAACTTATTAAAAAAAATCTTTTAGTTATGCATTTTACAATATGTGAAATAGTGCTGTGTTGTTTAACATGAGAGAGTCATAATAATTTCTGTAAGGGCACAAAATTATATTCTAAACAACAGCGCTTGTAACAGTTTTAGTTATTGTATACTAAGAGTTATGTCTGGTCAACCACTAGTAACAACTGTTATAAGAAGAGATGGGATATGCTGGAATACTCTGCGAAGAAATGATCAAAGAATAACAAAGCAGATATTAAAGTGGAAGGCGAAAGGTTCAAGAAAGAAAAGATGCTCTAGGAAACCCTGAAATGAACTGAGAGGTAGAAATATCAGACTCAATTCCATAGAAGAGATTGAGCGGGTTGAGTTGCCCAGGGCAAAGCGATATGGAGAAATTGCTTGCAGGCATATGAAACGTATAACGGTATGAGAGAAATGCATTATCCCCTTATAAATTAGAGAAGAAAGAATATCTTCATTGTACTCAGCAAAGAGGAGAAGAGGAAGACCACAGAGAAGATGAATTCAGGATGTAACTGATGGTTTTAGCATGATTGCTGCAGAAGCGGACATCCGGCCTATGAGAGAGAATTTTGAAGGACTGTTAAGATGGTAAAGTTCTGCTCCAGACAAGCTATTTGATGAAGATGATAACACTGCTAAGATTATTATTAATAGTTACTAATTAAGTTAATGCTTATGTTAATGTTGTTAGCTATGTATCTTGTGAAATATGTTAATGTTGTTAGCTATGTATCTTGTGAAATATGTTAATGTTGTTAGCTATGTATCTTGTGAAATATGTTAATGTTGTTAGCTATGTATCTTGTGAAATGTATCAGAGCTCAAATATGAAATCTGTGTTGCTGTATGGCTCAGAAACGTGGCGAGTCACCAAGTTAAATACAAATAAGATTCAGACCTTTGTCAACGAATGTCTTCGGCAGATTCTCAGACTATGAAGGTATGACAGAGTTGCAAACACAGACCTTTGGATAAGAACCGGACAGGAACCCATGATGACCCAGGTCAAGAGGAGAAAATGGAGATGGGTCGGACATACCCTACGGAACACACAGTTGAGTGTCACTAGACAAGAATTTGAGAGGAACCCGCAAGGAAAGCGAAAAAGAGGACGTCATAAACAGACCTGGAGGCGAAGTCTTCTTGAGGAACTGAAAAAGAGTGCTTGCCTATCCAGGGAGACCATAAAGAAAATAGCCGAGAAGAGGGACGGACAACTGATGAGGCGGTATGTTCCACGAGGAGCGGAGATGAATAAGTCAAGTCAAAGGGTTGTTAATGTTGTTAGCTATGTATCATGTAACAAAAGCTACTATTATAGAAGAATATAACATAGGCTTCCTGCAATAAGGCAGACCAAATTGTTCATTTTAGAGCTGAAAAAAAATGAATGTTGATTACTGTTATAAATATAAGGGAAGACTGTAGTAAAACTATGTAGCAATGGTGAAACACGGTTAGAGATTTATTATCTGATTGTAGGCTGAACATTTCGGATGCACCTGCCGTACACATGTAGGGGGCCTACAAACGGAGGCACAACGTATAGTCATTCTTGGCTAAGGTCAAACATGTCAAAAAGAGTGATCAAAGTTAAAAGAACGAATGCAAACAAACATTGTCTGATTGTATATGTTATGTCTGCTGTACAAAAGTCTGAATTTCTTCGCTTCTGGTGTATCTGTTGCTTGATGAAGGTCTTTTGGTTGAAATGTAGCTGTATATTGTTTTTGTACTTCGTAAAACTAGAGTACTTTGTTTTTAACATGTTTTGCCATCACTGTTAAAATGATACTGTTCATTAATATGTGCAATTCACAAACCAACCCAGTCTACATTTTTATACTGCTTGTAGTAAATATACATTATCACCATATGTTATTGTCATGATTTTGTATTCTTATATTTTTTGTTAGACAAATCCCTTGCTTATCCATTATTATAGCTTTGCTAGATACATCATTATTTATCTTTGCTATTTATGTTGTGTTATGTGTACAGAATGTTGGGAAGAAAATTTGTAGGACGTTAACCCCTTTAGCTGCTAAGGACGTATGTATACGTTTTCCCCCATTCACTTTTGAAGACGCATTAACATGCCTGTTATTATCTCTCCTCTGTGGGCTAAAGGCGTGTTAACACGTTATACATTGCTACTGTCACTGCTATAGGTGTACATTCATGTATGTGACCTAGAAACATAGAGTAACTATTTTTAGCTCAGTCTTTGGAAAGTATGTAGCAGCGAAAGGGTTAAGAGTATGGCGTAGGAAATAAAAATAGCTACTGTATTGCAGCAGTTAGTGTTCTTACATCCTAGATGGAATGCCAGGTTCTGGTATGAGTGGATGTCATCTATAGAGGTTTCCAACCCCCAGAGACTCACCAAAATCTACTGTTCTGGGCATACAGGTGTTCACGGTAATAAGAGAGTGGACAGGCTTGCATCAAAAGCATAGATTGTTAAGGAGTTTAGGATGCATAAGGAGGATGTTCTTCAGTATCTTGGCGACCTACTGTTGGATGAGGACACTAAAATTGATGTTGAATCAATCACTGATTTAAGAAGTTTGGGGTTACACGTTGTACAAGTAGAGCTGAATGCTTGAGTGGCAGAGAGAGGTTTGTTTAATCAGTATGCATACTCTTTGACATCTATATGGGGAGACTGAGCACCTATGGATCTGCCCGGAGTGTCGTGAAGTCAATTCAGTAACCAATAACCCAGAACGGTGTTTGAGGTTCAAAATCTCCAGTAGAAATGGACATTTTTATAACAGCAAAAGTCTCTCAGGTCGACCCAGTCTCAATTTGGTATCAGAGAAACACTGAGAATTGATGTTGGTTGACATGATTATAACTACATCACCCGTAGTTTGTCATTTGTTAAAGGAAACACTACTGTCCTAACGCTACATTCCCCAATTTGCCACAGGGTATGAAAACAGATTCTTTACTATACCAAAATTATTTGGCTATTTATGGGAACAGAAATATAGATGCTTATTAAAAAAGTATAAGGAATTCATAGAAAATTATGACTTGTGTGCAGATTTTTGAGTCACATCATTTACAGTAACAGCTTTTAGTTTCTTCTAGGTAAATTGCTTGTGTTATGCTTTTGAATCTGATATTCAAAGTCTGTTATAATTATTGTTTTGCTACTGCCACCTGCTTACTTTCTTTTTCTTTTTTGTTTTACTTTTTGTGCCCATACTCTTTAGTGCCTCAGAGGGTAGTACACAGTCACGTTTTAAACATGTAAAATCCAGAACATTGTCATCCTTTCGAACAAGAGCTTGCTCGGAATTTTAAAATTTGGTTTAGTTGCCCATTGGCTCTATGAAGACTCCCACCCTTTGCCACGATCAAGTGGGCACTAGCACTTTGATCTTAGCCAAAAGGCTGAGAAAAGACCACCTGTTTACTTTATACTTACATGCATTGATTGTATCATTAGCAGTATATCTTCTACTTCTTCTTCGAACACTCCATATCGACCACTTGTTAACCACTGTGTGATTTGTATGTGATCTTAGCCTAAGAGCGATTGTACATAGTGTCAGTTATGCACCTACAAGTAGGCCCACACATCTGATTTCTGCAATGTTTTTATTTACTAGGTAGTTTCCTAGGTCCCTACATCAGCCACCTCTTACGACATCCCTTATAGCTCACAGTGGTACTATTCTTTGCTTCCTTTCAGGCCCCAGCACCACAAGTTGACTTTAAGGGCTGAAAAGGCTATGGGAAATTTTATTATATTTATTATTGTAACCAACGGTATGAAAGAATTGGGATACAATGAATTACATTTACTTGCAACATAACCCGATAATGGTGAGGTCGGTAAATTGGCAAAACAGGAATGGGGTGGTTAGTAAAGAGCAAGATGACCTCAGTCTTGATACAAGTATAAATTATGAAGAGGCCAAGAGATTTGCCAGTAGGAAAATACAGGATCAAGTGCAAAATAGAACATTTGGGTCACAAGATAAAGAATACATACTACCAGCTAGACAGAATTGTTATCTGCATTCTTAACACAGGCTACAACATGCTTAAATATTATCTAATCAGAAATCTAAATATAGACAATTCTGATACGTGACTATGGCACTGACAATTTGACTAGTGAACATTTGTTTTACTGAAGTTGTCAAGTATTTGAAAAGCTGAGAAAATTCAAAATGGCAGACACCAGTGCCTTTGTAGGGCTTTTAGATGATGCTGATAACTGGATGCCTCGCAAATGACTACACCATATTGGCATGGTACAAATGACTGCACCATATTGAAGTAGTACAAATGACTGCACCATATTGAAGTAGTACAAATGACTACACCATATTGAAGTAGTACAAATTACTACACCATATTGGCATGGTACAAATGACTGCACCATATTGAAGTAGTACAAATGACTACACCATATTGAAGTAGTACAAATGACTACACCATATTGAAGTAGTACAAATGACTACACCATATTGAAGTAGTACAATGACTACACCATATTGGAGTTGGACAAATGACTACACCATATTGAAGTAGTACAAATGACTACACCATATTGGCATGGTACAAATGACTGCACCATATTGAAGTAGTACAAATGACTGCACCATATTGAAGAAATGTTTGCTCTGCCACCTCAATTTTAGACTGCTTCCACAGTTTTTGTATCCATTAAGAAAAACTGAACAAAAGGATTCATTACTAAGTAAGGAGGTTGAAGTCCTCGTGAAGGACAATGCCAAGTAAACCGAGGTAGTTTTTGGCAGGTTCTGAAGAAACAAATAATAAAAGAGGCCAGTCCACCTTGGTGCAGATCTTGGTGGTAGTAGCTTGTGCGTTAACAAACGTAGAGGCATTGACACGGTTGACATCCCATAGATGAGTATGATTTTTAAAAAGTCAAAACAGGAATTGGAAGACAACACTGGGTGAAGGTGCTGGGACAGACAGGGATCAGAGAAATCACCATTATTTTTGTCCCTGGACAGGGTAATGAACGAGCTGATAGATTGGCTGACGGTTCCTTCATAGGTGCTTTTTCCCTCTCAGATCTTTTCAACTGACTGAATAACATCAGCGGCAGAGTACACATTTACACAGTTTGGGTTACCCATTTTCATTGAGATCTGCCATAGATTTGAGGTTAGTGCACTGGCCTTCTAGGTGGTGGTCTCGGTTTGGTTGGTGCACTGGCCTTCTAGGTGGATGGTCTCGGTTTGGTTAGTGCACTGGCCTTCTAGGTGGGTAGTCTCGGTTTGGTTAGTGCACTGGCCTTCTAGGTGGTGGTCTCGGTTTGTTGGTGCACTGGCCTTCTAGGTGGGTGGTCTCTGTATGGTTAGTGTACTGGCCTTCTAGGTGGGTGGTCTCGGTTTGATTAGTGCACTGGCCATCTAGGTGGGTGGTCTTGGTTTCTTTAGTGCACTGGCCTTCTAGGTGGATGGTCTCAGTTTAATGCTGAAGTGTATAATTTTTGCACTTGCAAACAACTTTCAGGTTGACACAGACTCAATTGGGTAACAGAAACATACTGGGAAATAGGGGTGGCCTGTTTTTATGTTGACCAAAATCACTGATGTATCCTGTTGTACAAAGGAAAACTTCTGTCATTTAATTTTTTTCCTGCTTTTCAATGTTTATTTTTAATAGCTTATATTTTTCCTGTATATGAAATAAAAATTGTGGCATATCCAAGGACGTAGCCATCAACCACAGTAAACGAGTCGTTGATTTTTTAGGCACCACTTATATGTTCAGTAGTTTGCCATTGCTTTCTGAAAAGTGAGGTCTATTTTTACCTTTTGTAAAAATCCCACGGAAACAAATATGCTTCCAAACTTGCCCACTGTGGGGTTTGAACCAGGTACGCTTGGGTTTGTGATCGAGCTCACTACTGCTTGATCTACAGACACTCACATATATATGTATATAGCTGTATATATATTCCTGTATATAGCTAGTGCAAAAGTATATTGTTAAAAGCACATTATTTTTCTTCTTTTGACATATACTTATTTTAGTAGTGTTAGATATACTATTTTAGTTTAACTTACTTATGTGTTCAATAATAAACAAACAGATTGAAAAATCTCTGAGGGCCACAGAGATGTGGTTTTACAGAAGATTGATGAGAATCCCATGTACTGCTAAAATGACTAATGTGGAAGTGTTGAATAAGGTCAAGACACAAAGCTTATCATCAATATAAGAGAGAGGCAGTCATTATTTTTCGGTTATGTGATGAGAAAGGAAGGTTTAGAACACATTGTAACAACCGGTAAAATCAAGGGAGACGAGACAGAAAATTTTTGATAGACTGACTTAACACCAGAGACAGAGATTTGTGGAGATTCACGATAGTCTATGCCAGCCGGTACTGCACCTGATAACGATCATATGTGCAAAAATATTTTTATTATTAAAAAACCCTCAATATTTGTTGAACTCATTTCATACTAACTGTTGCAGGGTGTGCCAAGATTGATTATTGTCTATTAAAATAACCCAACAGCCGCACGATTTCACTGTTTTAACCCAACATTGTTTCAAAATTAGTGCTAAATTGACATCAACTCATTTTGATCCAGTTTGCGGTTTTTATTTACAGCAAAAGCTATCTATTTCTACATTATGGTCTGATCAGGAGTTTGGTCACATTTTTTAATTAGCTAAAGAAATTCGTTTGGCCATATCATGTTTTTCAAGTCTGTAGCGAATGTGTTAGATAAAAATAAATGTTCTTTCCAAAAACAAAAAAACTTGTAGCAACCAGTTATGTAAATTATTTTATTATTAGTTAATTCATTAGTAGTAGTAGACAACCCAATATAACAAATACAACCCCAAACTAACACTACATTAGTAGTAGTAGACACCCAAACATACCAACCATAACAAAACTATCATTAGTAGTAATAGACAACCCAAACTATAACATTGGATGGAGCTGACATTCTGAACACTCTCATAGTTTGACCAGCATGAGGATTTTCATTTAAAACAGTCCACGACAAATACTAGATTGCAGGAGCTGTGATTGAAAATTGGAATAGCAAGAAAGGAACAGCACAACTGGTGTATGTGTAGGCTCATCAATCAAAATTGAACTGATACGGTCAGTCACTGGACACCATTGGAGATATTGTGAAGGAGATTAACAGCCTACGGACATGTTCGAGTGCATTAAAGATATTCCAAAATGAAACTGAATTGAAAAATTGTGGGACAAAAAATAATTAAATTGTATAGTATATGATGTACTAATTTAATAAAATTACTTCTTTGTTTTTATGTTCATAAAAATAGTAACAAGTCTCAGCATGACCAGTAAATGTTGTATTTTTTATACTAAAAATTTAGTTTGGTCAAAATTGTTAATTTTATTGTCCAGATTTTGGAAGAAGTATGTCAAAAAAATCATTGGGGCTTGCCTGTATTCCAACTTCATTCTGCTATACAGCGTGATTCTGCAACCAACACAGACACACAGTTTTTTCTATTTAAGGTTAGTGCTAGTCAAATGTTGACTTATTAATTAGAGTGTATTTTTCCAGAGACCCCTAGGTGTGTTGCAGGAGCTACGGAGTTCATGCTTTGGACAGTACTCTAAGCAGATGTTTTGTCATTACTGCAGAGAGGGTTCAAGTCATATGGCATAAAACTTGGTTTCAATGACGTCAATCCTTTGACTTTAGAAGCTTTGAAAGAATGATTGATATATTCTGAACTTCTCAAAATTTTGTGTACATGATTGACATTTGTACACAATTGATACTACTGAAATCTGTTTTTATTAATTTCATTGCAATGATTGTTTCTTGTGCAGCAAATAATTGTTACTTGGTAATCATTATTTAGTAACTATCAGTTATTACCATTTATTGTTATCAAAGATGCAGTGAATTATATAGTGTAATTAAACATCAGGGTTAGTGATCTGACGCTGATCAAAATCTCGCTCCACCTCTGTGTGATAGCCCTGAAAACAGGCTATATTGTTGCAACTGGTAAAGAGAGTAGGAATCAAAGAAAAAAACTACCCTTGAGATGAAAGTAACAGAAGACTAATTCGGTATTTTGGGTATATAGGAGATCTTCTTCTCTTTGCGCTGTCCTTGATTAATTTAATCACTCTTTGAGATATGTTTGATCTTGCCAAGATGTATACGTGCACATTGGTTTCTGGCTAAATGCATAGCTTTACACGTTTAGGACATGCGTCATTTCAGCCAAACCCCTTGATACCCTACGGTATAATGGCAGGTAACAGTGGTTCTATTCTTGAATAAATTGGGCCTGTAACCACTGGGCATATAGAGACATGAAAATGTTATATTTGCAGATGTACCTTGTATTAGATTTACTGAGATGACTGGAACATCTTAGGACGAGTACCCACATGGCTTCTGGTCTAAGTATACACATATGGTCAGACAAAATTCCCACTGGGGATTGAACCCGGATGAAGTGCCTAAGAGCGAGTACATCAACTATGCATCTCTCTGGGAATACAGTGTTGTTCTTTGACCAATGGTACATGATAAGTGATGTGGTCAATATCACACCGGCCGTCTTTACTTCCGAGCGTTTCTCTGGCACTCTGTTAAATTTGGGTCAATCTAAGATCCATGACAGTTGGGAAAAATCCTACCTCAGCTGAGAGATTTAATCCTGGGACAACACACATAAGAAGCAAGTGCTCTACTACACTATCAGGGCTTTCTCTGGATGTTATATCATCATCCATCATATACCTGTCCTGAGCAGAACTTTGTGCCACCCTAACAGTCCTTCTGAATTTCTCTCTCTCACAAGCCAGATCTCCTGCCTCTGTAGCTGTCATGCTCAAATCATCAACTACATCATGAATCCATCTTCTCAGTGGTCTTCACATTTGCTGGGACTCCAATTTCCATAATGGTCTTCTCCAACCATTTGTGTCTTTTTACATGTCCAAAATACTTCAGTTTTCTCATTCATATTTGTAGCATAAGCAAGTTTTCTTTGATTTTGAGTTCTTTCTGGTTAGGACCACTAAACTATCATGGTTCTCCCTGGAGTTTATAAGCATATATATATATTCACTCATATCTCTCTCGCGATCCCATATTCACTCATATGAAAACACTGACTATTCTTAACCCTTCAAAGCAGAAAAATGACTAGTCGACGTAGTTACAGAGATCCATTAGAGGGCAGTAGAGACAGCCTCAATCTCCATTCCTCATTTTGTTACATTATAAAATTGTGCAGACACTGCTTTTAATTTTAACTTTTTCTGATTTGTATTTATTTATTTAGGTGTCCATCCCGGCTATACCTTCTCAGACAATACAGCCTAACAAACTTTGCCGCACAGTTGAAGAAGCAAAAATATTTGCAGCAGAATATACTTTGATGCAGCTGGGCATACCTATTGAAAGTATGATTTTTCTATACTTTCTTCTTGCTAATCTCTGGAATATACATCTGAAGTCTGAATAAGGCTCACCTGAATGCAGGACACTGGTGATAAAGAAAGCAAGCTTTCATGCAAAAATTAATAGGAGGTGCCATATTAGGTGCCCTGACTACGTTTAAATTCATAGTGGACAATAAAAAAAAAAATATGAAACCAATGTACATTGACATGTTACAGAAGTTAATCTGTGTTAACTTGTATGAAGATATTGTATTCTTCCAGTGGGGCCATCATTAGAGCACACTTGTTAATGGTTGGTTAGTTGTAATTTAAGGAGGAAAGAAATATGTCACTTAGCTTTTGCAAACTGTTGTCTAAAGCTTATAAAGCTGAAGGATTGACTTCATTGCACCAGAGTTTATCCCCATATAGTTCGGTCCCATTCCGCAGAAGTGGCACGCCACCTGCCGAAAGTATTGCAGAAAGCACTAACTCTGTAGTTCCTGCAACAATCCTAGGGATCTTGAAAAAAGATGCACTTGTGAACAAAACAGCACGGTTCGGATTCGAACCCACGACCTTTGACTTTAAGCCATACAAAACGTGTCTTCTTCGACTTCAGAGGTACAAACATTTAATTGAAAACATATTTTAACTGTTAAGTGATAAGGTGTAATAAGCTGTAAAAGCGGTATTACGCAGGCAGCAAAGACAGTTTTTTTTTATACAACAGTAATTGCAACATAACAGATAATGAAATTTGTGCAGTAACCTTCAGTACTTCAATGGTTTTTTTTTTTCCGATCCAGAAGCACTTGAGCTTTTCAGCTCCTCGGTTCGGTGCCATGAACATCGTAACCCTTCGGTTCGGTGCCACGAACACCGTAAATCTGGGGAATCTGTGGCTTTTTCTGCCATCCGCGGAATTGAACCTGCACACACAGAGGGATAGTCACCCGTAGTCCAACGCGCTACGAGCACGCTGGGCAGACTGGCTACTTCAATGGTTAAAAACTGACATTTTTACACTCCTGGCTGACCCGTAGGTGCACAGTCTTCCTCTGCAGATTGCAAATTTATGTATGCTGATGTTCTCATCATCTGATGTTGCAATCTTCATATCAACACTATGCTACCAGTGCCAAACTTGGGCACTGACAAAAGAACAGGAAGGGAAAATTACCACCTGTGAAATAAGATGCTTGAGGAAAGTGGTAAATAAAACAAGAAGAGACCATATAAGAAATGAGGGAATTAGAAGAAAGTCAGAACACCTGTTGTTAGATTCATTGATAAATAGACTTGAATGGTTTAGTCACTTGGTGAGAATGAACCTGACTACCCCAGTTGCAAGAGCGCACAACCTGAAAATGGAATCATCAAGAGGAAGGGCAGACCAAGAAAAAAATGGATTGATGGAGTTTCAGACATCTTAAAACTATTGTCTACAATACCACAGCCTATCAAGTGACCAAATGTGCACTATCTTGGAAACCAAGAAACCGAATTAAACATGCGACACCTAATGGCAAAAAGCAGAGAAGGACAAAAGATAATAAGAATGAAAGATGTTCTCATTGCATGGTGTTTACTGTCATTATATATGCTGTTATTATCAAACAAAGATAAATTTAAAAAAAAACACAAAGACTTAACTTGAAGTTTAGACGATTGGAGATATTATACCTTCATTTCAAGGACATCTGCATGCAAGATATGACACCGTAACCATGTCAGTGTCACTGAGTGTCAAGCTCAAACTTGATCATTGGTTGGTTCTGTTTAGTCATGTGTTGTATTTTTCTTCCTTATGACTCAGAAGAATGACATCTCACTGCTTGTTATGTATATGTTAGTTTAGAGGACAAGATGGATGAGGGAAAGACAACAATTATTAGGAGATAGTGGAAGACATAAATAAAATAAAAATGGTATGATGTTTCTTCTTCTTCGAACGCTCCACATCTACCACTTGTTAACCACTCTGTGTGATTTGTATGCGATCTGAGCCTAGGAGCGATTGTACGTTGTGCCAGTTATGCGCCTACAAGTAGACCAGCACATCCTATTTCTGTCATGCTTTTTATTTACTAGGTGTCCAGGTCCTACATCAGTTGCCTCTTATGACATCGCTTGTAGGTCACAGTGGTACTATTCTATGCTTCCCTTGTGGGCCCCTGCAACATACAGGCGGTTTGATCTTTGTTTCTTCTCAACCAGTTTAATCACTCTTTATGACATGTTTTGATGTTGCCAAGAACAACTAGATGTTGTGTTGCGCCTTGGCTTATACACATGTAGGACAGGCGCATCTTTAATTTTTGGTTTAAAATTGTATGATAATTCTGAATACCTTTTTGTACGCATATTTTATTGTTGAGCTGGCTGTGACCACTTCCTTGTTTGAACTTAGTTCTAGTTGCTAGCAGGTCATTGTGAGATATAACAAGCTTAGTGTAACAATCTCTTCCTTATCTAAACTTAAACAGAATACATTTTACATAAGACCAGTACAGACATAAGTATGTTTTTCTAGTAGACTTAAATATAGTCTCTTCTAAAACTCATGTCAAGGCACAAAATGTGTTGCACATTGAGTCACAAAAACTGCAATGAGATGGACACCAGAGGGCAAATTAAAATGTGGAATACTAAAAATCACCTGAAGGAGAACAGAACCTAAAATAAATAAATCTCAGCTGAAACACAGTACAGAAGACGGCCAAGAATAGAGAAGAATAGCGTACATTTTTTGCTCTACTAAGAAGCGCCAACAGTGTCACAAGCTAGAGAGAGAGAAAGGAGTGTAGCATCATTATCTAAACAGCAAAATAAATTGTGGTCTCTGTCCCACATCTTTCCTCAGACACTAGCTCTAGGTTGAAATAAAACTGGGGTCCATGTCCTAAATCTTGTCCTCAGATGACCCTAGATTCAAATAAAATCATGGTCTGTGTTCAAAATCCGCTTGTCATATGTTCAAAAATGTTATGGTCCATGTCCCAAATATTTTTCTCAGACAGCCCTAGGTTCAAATAAAATTGTGCTCCATGTTCAAAATCTGTTTGCTGTAGGATTCAATAAAGTTGTGGTCCATGTCTCAAATCTTATTTCAGACAGCCCTAGGTTCAAATAAAGTTGTGGTCCATGTCTCAAATCTTATTTCAGACAGTCCTAGGTTCAAATAAAGTTGTGGTCCGTGTCTCAAATCTTATTTCAGACAGTCCTAGGTTCAAATAAAGTTGTGGTCCATGTCTCAAATCTTATTTCAGACAACCCTAAGTTCAAATAAAGTTATGGTCCATGTTTCAAATCTTATTTCAAATATCTCTAGGTTTCAATATTTTACATTACTTAGATTCACCTACACAGGGTAGATAAGAAACAGCCCATTACTAAATCTAAGCATACCTCTACTTCCCCCCAATTCAGTGTAACACAACACATTATTGTGTCTGCAAGGTCACTTTGTTATCATCTTGTACTACACAGTAGGTAAGTCTTGCTTGTGTAGTCAACTTCAGTAGGTCATAGTTCTCTTGGTTGAATATGTCCTTACTTCCAATCTCTCATCATTTGTTTCATTGAGAGTGATATGCTTACAGTTTATGCACTTTGTTATCAGATAAGAGATTAAACATGTTGGGGAAAAAAAGTCAGGCTGTTTCTGGTGTACATGTAGACCAAGGAACAGTTTGCATTGATTTTTGTTAAGACTGCTGCTAGTCTCTCCCTTTCTTGTGCATTTTTTAACCCTGGTTTGGGCATAGGCCCTCAACCAAGCCTTACTTCTTTTCTTGAGCTATCTCTTGCAGCTCTTTCCAGCTCTCTTTTATATTGTTAAAATAAATGGCTGCTCAGACTCCTTGTGACCTTCCCAGCATCGATCATACCTCTTCTAGACTTGCTTCTTACCTTCCCTCTTGGCTGGCACAGTTATTTTTCTGTATTTAAATTGTTCATTGTTGGTTGGAATTTGTAACTATAACTTTCTATTTTGTAAATGTCATTTAAATTTTTTTAATGTGGGGGGTTGGGGGTGGTGGGTTTGTTTCTGTTCTCTGTGGTCTAATGGTGAAGCAGTTTTTCTTACATTCAAATGGTAATGGATTCGAACTCAAACCACTTAGTTCACATATGCATTTTCCCCCCCAGAGATCCTTTAATATTGTTGCTGGAGCTATGTTTGTTCTATATACAATACTCTTGGTAGCAGGTAGCGTACCATTTCTGCGGACATTGATCAAGTCATAATGAAGTCAAACCTTTACCTAGGGACCCTTTTATTACATTTTGAACTACATTTAAAAAAAATTATTTTCCCATCTTCATTAGTTTTCTTTGTCTTCTCTTCCTCCATTTACTTCTTTATATGGAAGGGGAAAGGGTGGGGATTAGTGATTTTGTGTGTGCTTGTTCTAAGGCATTTTGTAAGCTGTTATTAATATTCTTAAAGAAGTTCTTGTATTCACTCCATCTTTTGTGTGGTCTTCCTTTTGCTCTATACTCATACTTTTTCACTGTGGCTCTCTGTGGTAGTCAATGCTAGGGCATTCTTGTCAGGTGTCCAAATAATTTAATCTGTTGAATCATTATTTTTTGCTCATTAAAATTTTTCAGTTTTCTTCAACACTCAAATCCGCCTGTGTGTTGCTGGGACTCGAAGGGAACAAAGAAGAGTATCACTGCAACCTACATACAAGGCATGTAGTAAGAGGTGACTGTGGTAGGAGCCTAGTGAATGAAAATCGTGGCATATCCCAAAGGACGTAGCCATCAACCACAGTAAACAAGTCGTTGATTTTCTAGGCACCACTTATACGTTCAGTAGTTTGCCATTGCTTTCTGAGCGGGTGGCGCCATCGTCCTTTTGTTAAAATCAACGGAAACAATTTGCAAGCAAACTGTCCGCAGCGTGATTCGAACTCAGAACGTCGGGTTAATAGACAGAGTCACTAACCCCTAGGCCACAGACGCCACAGTGAAGCTACCCTAATAAATAAAAGCGTCCGAAAAATCGGATGTGCTGGCTTACTTGTAGGTGCATAACTGGCACAATGTACAATCTCTCTTAAGCTCATATAATATGTAAATCACAGAGTGGTTTAACAAGTGCTCAATATGGAGCATTTGACGAAGATGAAGAAGCACCCATGTCATTTGTGCACAAGTTTACTAACATTTTCTATCACAATAAAAACTCTAGGCTCTGAAGTATCTATTACACAAGTACCAATGAATGCCTACCAGGGCAGAGGCCTAGCACCAGTCATTCCTATTGCACGCGAGGTTCAAGTGCCTTTATCATCAGCTGCTCCCTCATTTATGGTTGGAAAAGTTGTACCAGGTACGTATGTCAGAAATATGTAGCTTTTGTTGGAAATAAAAGTCAGTGGTCTCTGTAGCATAGAGGTTAGGTGCTCACCTCTCATTACAAAGGTACTTAGTTCGCTCCCTCGTGGAGCCATCAGGATATTTTTTCCAGAGATGACTGATCTAAGTGTAGACGATAAAACATAGGTCCTGTGTTAAATAAATTTTAGCATGTAAAAGAACCATTGGCAGTTAAAAAATCAAGAAGAACAGGCTGGAAAGTCGCTGCCCTTTCAAAATTGATTATTGGTTATTATTGGTTATTGGTTACTAAACTGACGTCATTGCACTCCTGGCAAACCCATAGGTGCTCAGTCTCCCCAACAGATATCGAAGAGTATGCATACTGATGGTTCCTGTGGCTCGCTGATTAAACACACCTCTCACTCTGCCTCTCAGGCATCCAGTTCGACTTGAACAAAGGGTAATTCCAAACTGCTGAAATCGTGATCGATTCAACATCGATTTTAGTGTCCTCATCCAACAGAGAGTCTCGAAGAGACCGAAGAATATCCCCCTTATCCATCTTCAACTCCCCAACAATCGATGCTGTTGATGCAAGCCTGTCCGCTCTCTCATTACCGTAAACACCCGCATGCCCAGGACAGTATATCCACGTAAGCCGCTGGAGGTTAGAAACTTCTATAGACGACATCCACTCATACCGAAACCTGCCCTTCTGGATCTTGTGAAGCATCGACTGAGAGTCAGATACAACAACTGCCCCAGTAAATGAAGTCCCAGAAATCCAATGGAGGGCAGCAGTAACGGCCTCAACCTCCATCCTCATACTAGAAGTAGTTGTCCTGTATGCCCCACTTCGCTCTGCAACAACCCTACCATGCGCATTAGCCAAGAAATCCCAGCCGGTTCTCACCACGTTGAACCGACCCATCGGTATATACAACAACATCATCATCCCTTGCATTATCTTCTAACAGCTGCTTAACTGCGAGATCAGCCTTCATGTTGCCCCAATCTCTACATTCTCTTCCAAGAGTAATGATAACGTTGAGATAGTTCATCATGCTTCCATCTGTTGGGATCCATTCTTCCCCTTTTGGTAGAGTCGCAACCGTAGTCACCTGGCCAATCGTTCTCTCAGCCTGGGCCATCCACGACATGCCACGCTTGATTCTCGTGCCCTTAACATCATTAGTGTTCCTGTGAAGTGGATGTCTCTTATCCGAAGATAAAAAATTGATTAGAAAGATTAAAAATAAAATTCCTACAAAATATTTTCACCATCTTCGAAATTACATCGGGTACCCTTGCCGATGCTATGAGTTTGTGCACTGCCACTGAGATCTTCCTGTGTAAGGAAGAGATCGGAGCACACATGGTTACTCACAGAAGTGCAAGGATGATATCAATCAATCAATAAGACAAGATGAGTGGGTCACCTGTACCAAGTAAGAAGGGGGTGGTCACCTGTACCAAATAAGATGGATGAGTCACCAGTACCAAATAAGATGGGTGGGTCACCTGTGCCAAGTGAGGATAACTGGATCTTTATGAATATTTTATATGGAAATGTTATGTTAATATGATGATCTTTAGGGATATCTTATTTGAAAATTTATGTTAATGCAATCAGATTCACTGTTCATAGGACAATTCCATATATGCTTCATGCTAGTGCTGTAGACGTTCTAGAAACATCACTCATTGAACGCACTTGGCAATTTGCATGTAAGTATAGTCCACACTGTCACTTGTTGACCACTCTGTGACCTTTGTGTGATTTACGCCAGAGTGTGTACTGGGCGACCACCTGTTAGGACAGATGGAGGGTGTGTATGTTCACTCAAGGGATCAATTTTTGGCCGTCAGGGAGTGTTTTGCATGTTCTGAACATTATCCTACACATGTAAGACAAGTGCATCAGAAAAGTTGTGCATTTTAGGAATGTTTGAGTTCATCTGAGCTGACAATCTTTTGTATTCTTGGCACTTACTTTTCTGGTTTCTGTGAGGTTGTTCCGGATTACAAACATTCTCAACTGCTCTGGAATACTTGTCGGCAGCAGGTAATTTGAAGTTTCTACTTTACATTTTCCCTTCATTTCTACAGGGGTGCATGTACAGTAAAACCTTGATTAACCGTCACTTGTTTCACCGTTAGTTTCTTTTTTCCATCATCGTCTAACAAAATGAGTTTCTTCTTCTGCATTCTCACAAGATTGGGATTTCGGATTCTCTAATAAAGGCAGCCATATGCCTCAGATTATCAGCCATGTCATACAGTTTGTCTTGGACGCTAGTGTAAGTGGGCCACCTCTTTCTTCTCAAGTCTGCGTACTGGGGGCAGTTCTGTAGGATATAATTCCTATGATTTCTGCTTCCTCGTTTGTGCCTACCTCTTCCTGCAGTAAGTTTTGGCCACTCTCGTGATGGTAGGTCTGACATTCTTACTGCGTGACTAAATCTCAGAGGCAGATTGGCGACCGTAGAATCCGTTATCCCATTCCTCATTGTGAGGGGTCGTGGCACCATATTATGCGCCTTATGGCCTGGTGCATCCGTTTTCTGCAAGCATTTGTTTCAGGTTAGCATTCCCTAGCGGACACGTGCATCCGATTTCAGCCAAACCTTCTTAGTCGCCTCTTACGATATGTGTGGCAGGTAACAGTGGTTCTATTTTTACACCCCAAATTTGGGCCGCGGTAACCACTCTGGCGTAACAAAATGAGTGAGTATCAACAAACAGACATTGTTAAAATTGTCCATGGATTACTTTTACACCGGACTGTATAAAGCTGAAAATGACTGTGCTGTATGATGACAGACTACGACCAGCTCCCCCATCACCCCTGTCATTGAGAAGTGCATTCGGGACTCAAGAATAAAAATGACGTAGTTACCCAGTGAGATACGCAATAACAAGGTTTGTCAAGAACAGTATTGCAGGCGACACGGCATATTCGTTTGAACTTGCATAAACAAGTCTTACCAACTCACTGTCTAGCTAAATTTAGCCTTCGAAGTCTTGAGTTACCGAAAGTGAGTAATTTGCCGTTCTTAACCAAAAACCTACAACTAGTCACTCAAAAGCAGAAACAATGTTATCAAAGTCCATCAATTGGTTTGAAATGCAACACAGATCCTACTTCTGCGTAAGATGGGAACACCGCCGCGCAGAAAGCTCGAGCCTCAAAGACACAGAAGGAGATGACAGTTTATTTTTAAATATTGACCCTTTGTAAAATTAAATACAATACATATATATTCACTTTTAAAGGATTTTATTTTAATTTTCGTCCCAAGCCTGAGTGAAATCACTGTACACATGTATTAAGAGATTTCCGTCTATTCAATTATCCGTTACAGTCCTGGTCCGGACAGTGATAGTTAATTGGGGATCTACTGTATATCATTTCAACAGGTTTGCATGTATATCATTTCGACAGGTTTGCATGTATATCATTTCTGCAGGTTTGTATATAATTTATACAAGTGTGCATGTGTTTACTTGCAGGTGCTGAACTGTATTACCAGCAGTACTAGTATGCCAACAAGCTCAAGCTATCACACACACTGGTATTGCCTTCAGAACACATATTTCATATATTCATGACATATGTTCTACATAACGTTTTGTCTCAAGTTCTTTCACAAAATCTTCTTTCACTTCAGTTCTTTTTCTATTGTTTCAAAATATTTTATTAAAGAAATTATAGAATATATATGTAGGACTGACATGTTACTGGCGTAGAGGTTAGATGCACGCCTCTCGTTCCAAAGGTACTCGGTTCACTCCCTTGTGGGGGTCATAGGGATAGTTTTTCAGAGATCTCTAATCTCAGTGTAGGTGAGATCGAGTTTCTAGTCCTATCAGAGACAGGACGATGAAACATAGGTCGCTTGTTCAAGTTGAGCATGTAAAAGAACCCCCTTGGCTGTTCAAAATCGAGAAGAGCATTTGGGAAAGCCGCTTCACTAGCAAACTTCATCAGAAAAATAAAAATAAAATTCCTACAAAATATTTCCACCATCTTCAAAACTACATCAGGGACCTTCACCTGTGTTACGGAGTTCGTGCACTGCCGCTGAGGTCTTCCTGTGTAAGAAAGAGATCGGAGCACACATGGTTACTCACCGAAGTGCAATGATGATGGTCCTATCAATCAATCAAGTTCTATAATTGAAACGTTACTGGGTTGGAAGTTTTTTAATGCTGCATTTCATTTTCTTTAATTTTGTTTGGTTTGTATGTATTTTTATGTATTCCAGAGACATTTGATTTGTATTTAAAGCTATTTAAAAGTGTATCCATCTGTCAGTATTTATTTGTAGGGTTGTTTTGTGTGAGAAATTTATGCTTACATTGCTGTGAAAATCTGGCATGGTAAGTGGTTTGAAACTATTTAGAAGATGGTATCCTTATCTAGGAGCGTCTGGTTGAATGGATTAGAGCGCGGCTCCAATGCGGGAGACCTGTGTTCAATTTATGGTAAGGCCAAGGATTATTTTCTGTTGTGGGCACAAATGAAAAATCCAAACCTGAACAGCTTCACAGTGATTGCACTAGCTATGTGGTCATTAAATTCCTCAGGTTCACATCCCACCTGTCCTAAAAGCGATACTACAGGCAGTAACGAAAGATCCTTTAGTTTGATTGATGGAAATCTGATGCATGCAACATAAACGCAAGAATACATTGTAATTGTTTTTGTATTTTGTACAACTACAGTACTTTGTAATTATGAGTTTCACAAGTTTATATAGTTTTACTGCAGTCTCCCCCTATAACGTGATTATTCTAATCTTATGTTACTGGATTGTAAGTTCTTGAATTGAAATATTACTGGATTGTAAGTTCTTTAATTGAAATGTTACTGGATTGATATTTACACTTTCGCTGCCACGCATTTTTCAACAAAGTCTGGCCCAGTGCCACGCTATTTTCGGTATGATCAGTTTTCAGAGTGACAATTTCAAAAATCGTAAAAATAAACTAATAAACTTAGGACTTTGAAACTATGGAATAGTGTTCATATATTAATGAGCTACTAACCTGTCTATATGTAGAATATATTCCTTATAATCCACAAGCTATTGTAGTAACTGATATCCTCATACCTATCCACAGTATGATATGCTGTCATTTTCGAGATAGGTGTCCGTCATCTACTCCCGTAACCGTGACAATATCTGCTATCGATCTATAAACATCGTCAGGTGAATCACAGTTCAAATTCATATCACATTCAGAGATCGTTTTAACACTCACTGGCTAAAAAGTCCGAAAAAGAGTCATTTTAGATATCACTATTCATCAGCTACGTTGTCCATTTTGAAAATGTTTGTTTACTTATGAAAAATCCGACAAAATCGGACTTATACCGACGTTTATCGCGTGTGTGTTAGATCCGCCATTTTGGAGAGCTTGTCGAAACAATACAGAAGTAGTAGTGACGGACCCCGTTTGCAGCGATACTCCCGTTTAAAAAGACATCGCGATGGCACATGTCCGTCGGCGGCAGCGAAGGAGTTTGTACTTCGTCGACTTTTGTCGTCGTGTATAATGCTGCATAATATGCTGCATTTCATGGTTTTAAAATTTGTTTGGTATTTGAAGTTACTTATGTGAAGTTTATACAAGAGACAACATATATAGACAATATTTCAAGCAAACGAAAGGAAGTAAGGAAGCTACTTGTATCCATCTGCCCATATTAAGCTCTAGTAGGGCATGTACTGTTGAATTCTTTCTTATTCCTCAAGGCATTTTATTATTTCAGATAACAACAGTTCCCGTCAGTTTCCTGATTGAATCGTTATATCTGAATGTAAAATGTTAGCAATGTTTATGAAAACATTTATCTGTACGTTTCGGTATGTTAGCAATGTTTATGATATCATACATTCCGGCCATATGTGCTCAAGCCCAGTCTTACCTCATGTACACGGATCACATAATTCATGCTGTAAATATGTCTTAACTTTGGCGTATTGACAAGCCTTCAATTTATATTTATAAACTATATATTTTTTAAAGTTTTGAAGTTTTTTCTTGCTTTTCTAACTGCAGCTTGCTTTATTTTCTAAATATTGTTATTTTGTCTTTTGTTTTCTTTATTTTGTGGTTCATTTTTTAGAGAACAGCAAGAAAATCTGGTAGATATATTTGCATTTCTTTCTGTTAAATTTGCAAAATCGTTTTAATCATCACTAAATGGTAAAGAAACTTGTTTGAAATTAATTTCAAACTTAAGTTTAAGTCACCAGAAAACGTAAAACAATGAGAAATTCTTAAAAACTAAATTTTCAGAATCAGATTCAAGTTTTTGTTTGTTAAAATGTTATGAATCTCATGGCCCAATATGGAGTCAGAGGCAGACATAAAAATTGACATTACTGATCATGAACTCTTGAAATTGTAAACAGAATAATTTTTTTTTAAATATGGAAACTGTTGGGATAATGTGCAGCAGCTTCTGAGTTCGCAGAAAAGACTTTTACTTAGAGGTTAAATATTATTGAGAGATGTACAAAGTAGCGATAACTGCATAAAAATAATTATTATAACATAGAATTATTGTTCAAAAATAAATATGAAATTTCACAATTTTTTCCCCACATTTTTATTAACTTGATCCATACCATTTATAGTGGCATACAAATATGCGTCAATGACAAAACCATCCACTATAGTGGCTTTTCACATTTAGCATTTTCTTTCTCTTTGTACTAAACCTTCCAAGTTTTTATTGTAGCTATAAATAGTAAAACATACATATATAAATAGTATAGCATTTTGAATGTTAGATATTAATGTAATACCTTCTTCAAACATTGCAAAAACAAAATCTTTGCGTGTTCACAGATTAATTATGGTCAGAACTCAGTAACCTTCATGGTAAGGTAATAGTTAAAACATACAAAGGAGACAGATTTTGAAGATAATTTATAAGTAAATATTTTATACACTACATAAACATTGTTTTGTTAAAAAGTAAATTCAATAGAAATGATTCAAATTTGTTTTTTTTAAATATCGTAACTAAGAGAATACAAGTATTTTTTATATTTTGAAGCATAGATTTCTTGCTGTTGCCAGCTAATCACACAGAGATTTAAAATATAATTTCTACCTAAGATATTTTGTACACTATATTAACAAATCAGTTCAATTAAAAAATCAGTTACATCAGAAACGATTCAAATTTGTAAAAATCAAAAAAGGACATTTGTTCTATTGTAATATTAGAGATCTTAAAGCTGTTTTGAGATTATGTAATACATGTAAAACACAAACTCAGTATTTTTGTTGCAATAACATGACCCTGGCCTTCCTTTACAAAGTGCTATTGCACATATATATACACAACTGTTTTCTCTTTAGCAAACTCACTATGTAAATGTTAAATACAATTTGATAAGACAATCGAAGAAAGAAAATCATTCAAAAATGTTTGCAATCAGTGGTCAAATGCTAGCATTGTATTAAAAATCCCTTTTATTTTGATTTGTGATTAATTCTCGAGTCATGTGCCTAAAGAAATGATATATATGTTTAAGGAAAAACATGGGTGCAACACCAATACTGAACTTCATCAAGAAAAAACAAATTAAATGGATCAACCACATAAGCAGATTGCCAACAGACAGTGCACTGCAAAGAGCAATGTCATACCGATACAATAGATACAAAGTAAAGAGCTGGTCACACAAAAGGTGGACCTCAGAGATAAAAGAGGCAATCTTCTTCAGCGATCTCTGGTCATGTACTTAATTTACTGTGGACCACAAACTGGGCAGATTTCAGACCTAATACACAAATAAGACAAGAGACCAAGCAAGAAAATGTATCAAATTTTATAAGAAAGCGTCGCTGGAACTACATCGGCCACACACTTAGAATGGATGAGAGAAGACTCCTTACCAATCCCTCATATGGACACCAGAGGGAAAAGAAAACGAGGAAGACCAAGAGAGACTGCGTAGAACCATCATCAGAGAAGGCTCAACGATGGGCCTAGCAAACATTAAAGACCTAAAACAGATAGCAACGAACCGCGAGACATTGAGAGCTATGACCTCTGCCCTATGCGCTGCCCACAGGCCCAAGAGGAAAGACTAACTAACAAACTGAGCAGTCAGCTTCAGGTCTGTCAGGTTTCCCCAAAGCTTAGTTTTCAGGTCGACTAGGTGTGGCCACATGTTGCTTCTCAGCTCACCCAGGAGAGGACAGTCTTGCAGGATGTGCTCCGGTGTCTGTTCCGCCTGCTGACACTGACAGAGAGCTGTTTGACTTGTTGCTAGTCTATATAAGTGTTTGTTGAGTCTGCAGTGTCCGGTGCGTAGTCGAAATATAATGACCTGATCTGTTCTGCTTAGGTCTTTGAGGGAGTCTTTTCCATAATCATATCCAGTGTTTGCCTTCCAGTCTACTGCAGATTTTCTCTGTATGAGGGTTTTGACCTTTTGAAAAGACAGAGGTTGGTAAATTTGCTCTTTGACACTGCCCTCCTTAGCTAAGACATCTGCACTCTCATTGCCTGCAATGCCACAGTGAGATGGAATCCACTGCAGTGAATTTCTGCCTTTTCTGAAAGCTGAGCAAGTTCTCTTTTTAGGTTTTGTACTGTGCTGTCAGCTGATTTAGCCTCCAGGGCTTGTATAGCTGACAGTGAGTCTGTAAGAAATACCATCTTGCCTGCAGGTGCTTGCAGCTTATTTATGTGTTGTGCTGCCATCAGAAGGACAGAGGCGATGAAAGACACTGTTTTTGAAGCGCACACAAAAGCTTGTTCTAGAAATCTCTTCTTATCCAGGTGCTGTAAAAGAAACAGGATTGGAGAAGAATAAAAACCAAAAGTATAATGACGTCCGTTTAGAATATCAGAAAATCGAACTTCAATAATGAACAACTGGTGTTTAAACAACAATGGAAAGTGTTGAATCTAGCAATCATCTATGATGATTATTAAAAGCAGCAACTGAAAGTCATGAATCTTGTTGTCTTTTATGATATGGACAGGCATTTCAGTAATAACTGTAAGTCTTAAATCTTGAATCTTTTCATGTTGCAGCTGTCCCAGTATTATATATGGTCTGTATTGACAAAATGTCAATTTAAAATTGTTTGTTCGCTCACTCTCACTGGTTATAGAGTGATGTAGTCCAGAAAATGTAGCTGTGGTATCTTCCCCTTTCAGTCTGACACATCCAATTTCAACATATACTTTTTTGGGTACTGGGTTAGCTTCTACCTCTCCGATCTCCACAAACTTAGCCAGACTTCTTGGTAGTCATCTGTCTCCGGGGCCGCCATAGGGTTGTGGAGTGGAGTCTTGGCAAGTTTTGTTGTTTTACTGACGCTAGCAGTTAGCTATGAGTTTTCTTCATCCTTCGCCCCTAGGAAGGCATAGATCCGCAAACTGCCATCTTTTTCAAATCTCTCCACTATCTCCCCATTTTAGCCTAATTTCCTTTTGAATTTCATCGGGTCATTTCATAAGTCCTTCCTTGCTTGGTCCCTCTCGTCCTCAAGTGGCAAGCTATGAATTTACCTGGTTGTGGTTTCTGTAGCTATCTAGTGTTTTGTATTGGATGGGGTAGCTAGCCACACACCCCACCCTCCTAAGTCACCTCTTATGATATGCATTGCAGGTAACAGTGGTTCTGCACCTCCTAATTTCAGCACCGGTAACCACTCTGGCATCAGCTATGAGTTGCTGACTGCTAATTGCATTCAACAAATGTTTTCTTAAAAAATTGTTCTAACAAACACACATGACTAAAACGTTACTGAGCAGATTCATTGTGTGACTTTTGTGTGACATTTCTTCCTTCAAAAAGTCCAGAACTTTCAGGTATTTCCAAATAATGGTCATCAATGTGCTTTCTAATTTGTTATACTGACGAAGGTACATCTATGAGAAAATGTTCTTTCTATCTGTATCCTCTTCATGTCCTATTTGACACATCAGGTTTCTACAAAAGATTTTCATTGTTGCCATTCTGCTGCCTTACTACTACTTGTTTCCAATGTCAAGCCACAATCTTTAAACTGTCTTCTCCATGTTTCCTTTGGATGTTCAGACCTTCTTTTTTCATCTGCTGTCCATCATAGAGCTGTCCGAGTAAATGTCCCCAATGTCATACAACATACAACTCATGCTGTGCAAGGTTCAGAACAGTTGACTGCGACATGAGTTTATGGTGGCCATAGTAGCCTTCAGGATGCAGGAGTTTGGGTTTATGAGCAAGTTGAAATGCTGGCTTTGAAAGTTTCTATAGTGGGCACATATAATCTGGGTAGAAGTTATATATTATGGTCTCTCTCTTGAGAACCTTTTTCATGATTGCTCTGCTATCTATAAGGATGTAATGGCAGGAGCAGAGGAGGAATTTGTCAAGAGCCTTTGTAAGGACAGAGAATAAATTTGGCAGAAGCTCCCGTGAGGACACAGGTGAAATTTGGCTGGAGCCACTGCAAGGACAGGAAAAATTTGGCAGGAGCAACTGCTACGGCAGATGAGATGTATGTATAACCAAGAGCACCGTCTGCATAATCTTCTCCATCAGCTGAATGACTCTATAACACCCATGGGTCTTCGTGCTGACTCTATAACACCATGGTCTGTCATGCTGACTCTAAAACACCTATGGGTCTGTCTCAAGTGCTGACTCTAAAAGACCTAGGGTCTGTCTCAAAACACTTATTGGTCTGTCTCAAGTGCCGTGACATCAGTTCTGATAACTAACTAAAAATGAAGTGTATTTCATTTGTTTAGGTAACACCTCGTCTTCTACACCAACATTTACAAATTATATATATATCACTGGAGGGGACACACACATTCTTTTGTAGATGATAAAAATTATATTAGCCTGATCCTTAAGTTTATTGCCTTCTGTAATCCTAAAAATGAACTACATAATTATGTTTGTTTAATATTTACGAAAACATGTTACATATTCTATATTATTTTTGTAACATCTTTTACTATACCATTTGTTGCCATTATCCTTTTTAAACAATGTATTTTTTAAAATTTGCTCATGGTGTATGCTTGTTGGTTTAATATTTAAAACTTATATTCATTTGTATGAAAATGATGTATATTAGATTCAAATCTTTGCATAATGTCTTTAGTTTCACATTACTATGATCATTGATAATTATTTTATTAATAAATGATAAAATTCACAATTTTTATCAATCAGGAGGTTTGATTGTGTACTGTGTGTTTTTTTCTAGGAGGAAAACAGCACATTTTATTTTTTGACTGAAACCTTGATTGTGAAAAATGATTTGATAGATATTCAACAAGAAGTTGCATTGTTAGTGTCATGTTATGTGGTGGGAGGATTTTAGTACTCATATCTTCTTCTTCTTTGCGTTCGTTCTTTACGACCAATTTTAATCAATCTTTGTGACATGTTTGATCTTTGCCAAGAACGTGTATACGTTGCACATTGAGTACTCATATGACTCTCACAGCTATGTCAGCAGGAACCTTTTGCTCCTGGCAGGTTTAACTAGGTCTGACAGGTCTTGATGAGAGGAGACAGACTAAACTAATACCTTAGACTAAACTAATACCTTCATCCTCAGATTGGGAGTTAAAGCACAGTGATAACAATTTTATGTAAAAAGATTTACGAGTACTGGAATTTACTTCTGAAGTCTAAAAGACGCCTGCATGGCGAGGACACCAATAAAATGATAAGCAGGCTTTCACGCAAAATCAGTCCGAGCGCCATTCCAGGTGCCATGGCCACACCTGAATTCATAGCGGGCGAATGCAAGAGTAGAAGCCTTTTTTCCTGTCAAGTTTAACCAAGCCAGACAGGTCTTGAGTAGATGAGATTGACTAAACTAACGCCCTGGTTGTCCAAATTACCAAATTATAGTTTCTTCTTCTTCGAATGCTCCATATTGACCACTTGTTACCCACTCTTTGTGATTTGTATGTGATCTGAGCCTAAGAGCGATTGTACGTTGTGACATTTATGCACCTACAAGTAGGCCAGCACATCCGATTTCTGCAATGCTTGTTTATTTACTAGGGTAGCTTTCCTAGAAATTATGGTTTAAAGCATATGTTAACAACTCCATCTATGTAAGAAAGCTTACTATTGCAGAACAACAAGAAGATACCATATTTTGCTGCCAGGTGGACTACCAGAGCTTGGAGCTTGCCTGACTGTCAGTGGTGAAGTCGCAGCAAAATCCACTGACATGGAACATGGCGATGCACAGTGTATCTCATTCATGGGACCCCCCTGTGAATGAAGGATGACTGTAGGAGGAGTTTGCACAGTGTAGCTTATTCATGGGGCTCTATGTGAAGGATGGTCGTAGGATGAGATGCATGGTGTAGCTCATTCATGGGGCTTCCTGTGACGGATGGACAAACACAATGAAGAGATTTTGTTGTTTTGTACTATAAGATGCCACAAGGCTTGCCTTCCACTGACCGCTCTGTCTGCACATATCCATGAAAATAAAGAAAACTAGAAATTAATCAGACACTTTTGAAAGTTTAGCATCTGTTTTCTTAATTACTATGATTTATTTCTGCAATTTTTTAAAAAGAAATTAACTACAGATATTGCGCCATTTTATTTATGAAATATGTAGATGAATTTGCTAGAAGAGAATATACGAGATATAACATTGTTTTTTATTGAATAATGCAATACTTTTTTAAATTAAACTACTGTAAATATAACTATGTTCTTAGATGTGTCTTATAAAAGTTGAAAATAAAACAGTAAAATAATCATAATATTTTTAATGCAGTTTTTTCTTCAGACAAGGGGAAATAATCTGCAATGTTTATCATGACATGGGGAAACAATAATTATGCCATTTTGTTTTGACCTGAGAAAACAAAACCAGGTTATTTCCCAGAATGCAATCAGTTCTTTTGTGTGCTGAAGGCGAAAAGTCAACTGGTCATTTCTGTTACTTTTCCTATATTACTTTATTAGATGTTTTCCATGAATTGTTTTGTATTTTTATTTCAAATCAATCTATCGAATTAACCCTTTCTTGTTAACCCTCTGTAAAATGTATAATGCCATGTATACTGAATTAGCTTGTATACTGGCTTTGCATCAACTTAAAATATCCAGCAAGCCAGTATATCGGCTCAGCAGAGTGAAGGGATTAATCATATTTGCAGTTTTTTATTGTCATTTATTCAGGTGAATTTTTGCAAGTTTTACTTCTTGCTAGCCCCTGCCATTTTATGTTATTAGTGTCATTATTATTTTATGTTTGATATCACAAAAGTTATTGGAACCAGAGACTATCTTGTAATTTGTCAGTACATGTACTATGATGTTTAAAAAGTCATTTAAGTCAGGAAACTAACTGAATGTATCAGGGATACTTTAAGTATTAACATATCTGTTCTAGTCTGCATGTTTGTGTTATTCAGTCAACTGAACTTGCTCATTATTTTTAAAAATGACTGTTAATAGTTCAATCTTAAACTGGCAATTGGTCACCTCTGAAGCTGGAGAAGGCATGCCTGTATGGTGGGAGAAGTTCAATCTTAAACTGGCAATTGGTCACCTCTGAAGCTGGAGAAGGCATGCCTGTATGGTGGGAGTTCAATCTTAAACTGGCAATTGTTTACCTCTGAAGCTGGAGAAGGCATGCATGTATGGTGGGAGACAATGATAAAAAGGAAAGCAGGCTTACACAAAAATCAGTAAGAAGTGCCATACCAGTCGACCTGACTATGCCTGAATTCATAGCGGACAATCGCAAGAAGAAAAAAAAACCAGCAAGTAAATTTGTCTTTCTAATTGTATTCTTCCCCATTGTTGACATATATTATTTCAGGTAGATATCTAGTCTATCTATATTTGTCCTGATAAGCAGCATTTGAATTCTGATCGAATCGTAATTTGAAGAAAATTATGTTCAAATTAGTTTACTAAGTTTGTTGAAGTAAGTGATTGAGTGATAGATAGTATAAACATGCTAGTGAAAGAATGCAAATGGATAAAAAATGCTTGGATTTTCCAAAAAGAGTTAATTCTGATTTTTTTATCCTGTTTGTTTTCTGATGGTTCCAGTGGCTCACTGGTTAAGGACACTCCTTACTCTGTCCTTCAGACATCCAGTTCTACAACGGGTAAATTAAAAATTCTTGATTGCTGGATGGATTCAACATCTATTTTAATGTCCTCATCCAACAGGCAGTCATAAAGAGACCAAGAACATACCCATTGTCCATCCTTCGTGATGATCAATGCTGTTGATGCAAGCCCTATAATTGCCGCGAACATCAGCGTGCCCAGGACAGTAGATCCATGTGAGTCCATGGCTCTGTCAGATGCGGAAGCAGATCATCGTGGAGCACACTGCAGACGCGGAAACAGATCATCGTGGGCTTATTCAGCACAATGAAATGGTAGCACACTTCATGATGACTAGTGCTTTTGAGACAACATCGAGCATGACTATGGAGATCGCCGCTGCCTCCAGGGATCTCTTATGGGTGGCTGAGCAATAGGTAACCCATACGATTATCATATCAGACTCGATGAATATGTTTCAAAAGATTTAATCTGAAAGTCTGCGTGTGGAATGGGTGGACAGCATTCTGAGATCGCATCTCAAGAAAATGACTTGGATGTACACACCTGGACATGCTGGAGTGCAAGGTAACGAGCGTGCTGTCTTTCTTGCAAACAATGCCCCGACTCAAGCGGGCAGGAGTATGGACAGAGTCGATGTCATCAATGCAGTATGCTCTCATTTATGTGATATGGGCGAGGTGCAGACACTGGAACGGGTGCGAGAATTAGGAGTTAAGTTTGAATATGTCAGACAGTGTCTTCGTGGTAGAGAGAGAAGATATACTAATCAACTTCTCATGGGTATGGTGAGCAAGTGGATGTTAGGATGGCTGCTCCAGCGGATAACAGAGCACGACCTGAAATGTCCAATGTGCCATGATGTCGATCGCATATATTTTGAACCTTCTGAAGTATCAACCTAGAGTCAGGGCACAATAAGCAAGCAGAGCTCTTGCAATAAGCAAAGGAAACAGTGACAAGAATATAAACCAACAAATTCTTTCTGAAACTCAAAGAGGTGAAAGAAAAGTGGGACTTAAAGCAAAGCTGAAGAAAATGGCATAGATCTCAAGAAAATGACACGACAGAGCTAAAAACCCAGCTAAATGATAATCTAGTATGGCAGTCGTAGCATAATATTCCACAAGAAACAGAACAAGGAAAAGTGAAGCCTGCATCAATAGGGTAAGTATTAACGAGCCAGTGTTCAAAGCAACGAAGAAATGAGACATAATTATGTGCTGAACTACTGTGATATTAAACTTCATAACTTTCCGTCTAATTGATAAACATTCCTAGAAATATTAAGACACAGTAAAAATATAAATTTGCAAAAATTATGATAATTTTAGCATTCATGATTATGAAATAACATTAGGTGTTGATACTTGTTTGCTTACTATCAGTTAGTGTTTAACAATTTATTGTTGAAAACCTTGTATGCTAAATCTTGTATGGGCATCTGTAGCTTAAGTGGTAGTGAGCTTGATCACAACCCAAGTATACCTGATTCCAACTCAGCGGTGGGTAGTTTGGAAGTAAATTTTCCCACTTGGTTTTTACGATCGCTTAAAATAGACCTCACCATTCAGAAAGCAATAGCAAACTACTGAACATATTATAAGTGGTGCCTAGAAAATCAACAACTCATTTACTGCGGTTGATGGAAGTATCCTGTAAAGGATATGCCACGATTTTCATTCATTCATGCAAAACCACATTTTTGTATTATTTGTCAAACCACATTTATATTCTTTTTCAATTTTTGTTGCTGCTTTAATATTTCTATAATTAAATTGAGGATATATAAAGCTGAATGCATTTAAAATAGATGCCTATGAAAATAATGAAATAAAATAGACGAGTGATGGATTGAAATGTCTGAATGCCCACTCTTAACACAGACCACTCACTGAAGCCATAACGCATTCTCAACCATAGACCACTATTCCAACATAGATACTTATTCTCAACCATAGACCATATTCTCAACCAAGACCACTCACTCTCAACCATAGACCACTTATTCTCAACCATAGACCACTTATTCTCAACCATAGACCACTCACTCTCAACCATGACCACTTATTCTCAACCATAGACCACTCATTCTCAGCTATAGACCAGTCTTTACAAAAATCTTATGGACATTATATCCATTTTAAAATGCATGCACTGAGTACAGGTTTTACTTCTTGTCTAGTACTAAACATGCATAAGAGAAGCTTGCAACTAGATGGAATAAATGCAACAACATGCATAAGAGAAGTTTGCAACTAGATAGAATAATGCAACAATATCCATAAGAGAAGCTTGCAACTAGATGGAATAAAAGCAACAAATGAATGCATAAGAAAGCTTGCAACTAGATGAAATAAAAGCAACAAAATGGAATAAATGCAACAACATGCATAAGGAAGCTTGAAACTAGATAGAATAAAAGCAACAATATCCATAAGAGAAGCTTGCACTAGATGGAATAAAAGCAACGAAATGCATAAGAGAAGCTTGCAACTAGATGGAATAAAAGCAACATAAATGCAATAATTACAAGTTCATGGTCAACAAGAAGAGCTATTGTGTATGTGGTAATTTTGGATTGTTTTTCCAATACCATTTTTTCTAAACTTTTTGTTTAGTATATTTTCTTTCTTATCATTTTTTGATTCATGGAAAATTAAACAGAATTGCTTCAATGTCAAATTATGGTAATCATAATAAAACATTATTAATCTCTGAATTTGTTGTAGTTATTTTGGCGATGTGTAGTGTGGTTGATTTGATTGGTGTAAGAATCACGGTTTCTATTTCACAAGGGGTTTTCCCATTAAATGCTGCTTGTGCAGGTGGAAAAACCCTACAAAATGCTGCTCATTATTGTCTCATGTGCACCTGTGAGGACACAGAAGCTCTGACACAAACCCGCAGCTTGCACACTCTTTAACCCTTTAGCTGCTAAGGACGTATATATACGTTTTCCCATTCACTTCTAAAGACGCATTAACACGTCTGTTATTATTTCTTCTCTGTGGGCTAAAGACGTGTTAACACGTTATATATTGCTACTGTCACTGCTATAGGCGTACATTCACTTTGTGACCTAGAAACAAAGAGTAGCTATTTTTAGCTCAGCCTTCAGAAAGTATGTAGCAGCGAAAGGGTTAAGTACATAAGGCAGCCGAAAGAGTGCAAACTTCTTTTCTTTTATCGCTCATTGTTACCGGGTTGTTGTCTAGTATTGCAGTTTTCTGATTTTGTCTTTTGCTGCTCTTGTAGCTTTGATGATAGTTATTTTTGCTTTTTGAGTGGTTCTATTTCATCTGTACATCTTTTTGTGGTCTTTCTCTCACCTTCTTGATGTTCTGTTTTAGAAGACTGTGTACAGTGGAGTATAGTTGCATTATTATGAAGTGGCACTTCATTCTTTGTTTCTCAATGTAATTCAAGCAAGGTTCTGTCCCAACATTCTGCCTTATGCTGATATTCGGGACTCTTTTCTGGTGTTGTTGGCAACTTTTCATAGGCATTGCATTTCACATGTTATTTTTACGACTGTGCATAAAATAACAATAATAAAATAATATGCATTGAGTCTCTTCTGAATGTATTTTTTCTGTTACCCTGCTTTTCCTAGTTGCTGTAAGTTGTGACTGGGTATTTTGCTTCTTAGACATGCGTCCCCAGGATCAAATTCCGTAGTGGGAGTGAGATTATTTTGATTGTAACAGCTATCATGTATCAATCAATCAAGTGCTATGACTGCAGGTGTAAGCGATCAGGTCTCTCCATAACTCTCTATTCCTGGTGCAGTTAATCAGTTCTGACATTGATCTTTTGTCTAACCACGATGTCAGACCAACCAACATCTCCCTCTATCTTCCACGATATCTCTTTCCCCTGTATTTTACTTGCCGTCATCGACATAACCGACAACTAAATTAACATGGTACTCACTTAACAATAGAGGTCAAAACCAAAATAGATCACCTGAAGATTAATGGTTGCTGACGAGCCAAACATGGACATTGAGCAAAGCGCAGTCACAAAAATAACTACATGTGAAATGCGTTGCCTGAGAAAAGTTACCAACAACACAAGAAAAGACAGAATCACCAACATCAGCATAAGAAAGAAAGTTGGCACAAAACCGTGCTTGAATTATATAGATAAACAAAGAATGAAGTGGTTTGGCCACTTAATAAGAATGCATCCAAACTCCACAGTATACAGAGTCTTCTACAACAGAACATCGGGAAAGAAGGCAAGAGGAAGACCACGGAAAAGATGGTTAGATGGCGTAGCAGAATCCTGTGAAAGAGCAAAGATAACAATCACACAAGCCACCAGAACAGCGCAAGACAAAAACAGAAAACCACGACACTGTGCAACAACCCGGTAGCAGTGTGACGACAAAAGAAAGAAGAAGACGATGGCAAAATAGATTACATGAAGATTAATGGTTGCTGACGATGGCAAAATAGATTTATCTGAAGATTAATGATTGCTGACGATGGCAAAATAGATTACCTGAAGATTAATGGTTGCTGACGGATGGCAAATCAGGATTGGAGAAGAGAAAGAAAGACAAGGTACATAGAAAGGCTCACTCCAGGTGTCTCCTTTTTCAACCTGACGCTGAAAGGCAAAACAGGATTAGAGAATAGATGGACAGATAGACAACTCTCTCTGCTAGATGTTGTGGTCAAGAGAGTCGTAGATGCTCACAGCGACACCACCTAGTACAATGCTTACAGCGACACCACCTAGTCACAGCTTACATCAAACTTGAAGAAAACAGGGCAACAGAAAACAGTCAAAATAGATTTGATGTAGATATACTAAAAGACGTTGAAGTAAAAGATACTTTTATACTTCGTATAAAGAGCAAATTCCAAGTCATAGAATGTTATGAAAACGCAGGTGAAATAGCAAACATAAATAAAGCATGGAAAAATATAGCATCCATATATAGTTTTCTTTCTTTTGTCCTTCTTGCTTTTTGGCGTTAGGCGTAGCAGGTTTAACTGATGATCGGTTTCTGAGATAGTGCACGCTCTGTCACTTGATATACTGTGGTATTGTGAAGTTTTAAGATGTCTGTAACTCCCATCTTTTTCATGGTATGCCCTTCCTCTTAATGATTCCATTTCAGGTTGTAATGATTCCATTTCAGGTTGTACGCTCTTGCAACTGGTGTATTTGGGTTCATTCTCAACAAGTGGCCAAACTTTCTGTTTTTCAATGAATCTAATAGCAGGTGCAGATATAGCAAGAGCAGTAAAATGTGTCTAGGGTACCGTCAGAGAACAAGAAAAGAAAGGATAACACCTTCAACATGGAAAGCCTGAGTGCAATGGAGATATTCCAAACTGAAGAGCTGGAAGAAGCTGCAAGAAATAGCAAAAGATAGAAAGACTTTCCATGAGTTTGTTGAGAGCCTCTGCTCCAATCAGGGTTAAAACGGCTCAAGATTGTGGGAGAAGTGAGAGAGATCATCAATGATCTAGATACAGACAAAAGAACACACAAAGTAAGGCTTCTCTACACTGTTGTTAAGTATACTAGGTTTTAATATCTTTTCATTTGTTCACATCTTTCTCAAACCACATTTTCAAAACAATCGAACAATAAGTCCTAAATAATTGGCACCTAATATTCTTCTTCGAACGCTCCATATTGACCCAAACCACATTTTGTGATTTGTATATGATCTGAGCCTAGGAGCGATTGTACGTTGTGTCAGTTATACATCTACAAGTAGGACATCATCTTCTTTTTAGCCTGCTCTTCTCGATTTTGAACTGCCATGGGTTCTTTTACGTGCCCAAATTGAACATGGGACCTACATTTTATCTTCAGTCTCTGACAGGACTAGAAACTTGATCTCACCTACACTGAGATTAGGGATCTCTGGAAAAATATCTTGATGGCTCCACAAGGAGCGAACCAGTACATTTGAAATGAGAGGTGAGCCACAGAGACATATTTGTTACAAACCTCAAGGAAGTACACAAGTTTCCACTCTTTACGAAAAGCAGCGATCGTGAGGTGTTTCTATATCTTTCCTCCATCTCACAAAGTATTGGTATCTATATTTAGCTCTGGGTAACTATAGAATCCCTCCATGTGGTTTCCAGGGTAATGAAGAATAGAACTATTATATCAGTCTGATATTTTTATTAGTTTATTTTCTCAGTGACTCCATGAGTATGCTCAGGATGATTGAGGCAGGCTGGGTTCAAAGACAGTGGGAGTCTCTGAAGAGGTCTTCATATATCAGACTATTCTGACAAAAAAAGTTTTATTTTGTACCAGGGCATGAAGGTTAAAGGGGAATGAATGCGGCGATATGCTTACATGTATGGCGGCTGCTGTAGAAAGCGAGCGAGCAATGGGCCAGGCTGATAATCAGAATTTCCTAAGGTAGAGAGGATGTGTCAACAATTCAATGAATGGTGAGGAATCTGCGACACTAACCAAACTGTATGAATACCATATCAAATGTGGTGTGGCTAGATAAGAACACTATAATGGAAACCAAAGAAGAATAGTAAACCAACACACAACTGGTGTTGTTAGTTGCCACACTCTGAAACGCATACTGAAGAGAAGCTTGCAGCCCTTATAGACTAATTGGTTCAATGTGCAGTGATGATGTTCTAATGACTAAACTAAAACTAACAGAACTACCATATCTTCTGGCATGCCGTAAAAGGCAAACTAAGAGGGTCATTGAGGTCAGCAACACCACACCTTAACAAAAAATACAAACAGCGACAGAAACATTAAAGCCCAAGCTCCTTATGAATTTAGTGAATATTTGTTGTCCCTGCCTTATACTCCTTTGGGTGCGATGAGGATAGACTGGAGAATAAACTGTACTAGACATTGAACACTGCCTCTTCATGTAATACATTATTTGCAAAACGTTGCTTTCATAACCTGCATGAAAGACCCTCGGTCTCTAACCAGTACTCTTGCCTCCTCCATTGTCATGTTCAAGGCTTCCTAAACATTCTACTGCCACCGTTATCTTTGCGGTCTCCTGTCTCACCTTCCAGACATTAGTCCCACTATTGGGGTCGATGAGAGCGAATAGTGATGTTGATAACACTCTGTGCTAGTGACCATGTGCTGTAGACATTCTGGGGTTCGAGAGGAGCTTGGTTAAGAATTCTTTGTGTGCATAAGTCACATGGTTGGACTACAGGAGACCATGATCCTTTACTTGGGGATCTAAATTACAAGTATCTCTGAAGGTTCGCCGGAATGGCCAAGAGCACTGGTGATAAGGAAAGCAAGCTTTCAGGCAAAAATCAGTGAGGTAATAGATCAGGCATCACTACTATGCCTGAATTCATAGCAGGTAAACAAGATAAGTCTCCCCATTACTGATCTCTCTAATCAAAAGACTCTTGTCGGTGCTACAGAGTTTATGCTCTGCAGCTGACATCTTAGAGTATACGAAAGAGATTGGAGCACCCATGGTTACTTACCAAAGTGCAATGATGATGGTCCTATAAATCTATCTAACCAAAAGAAAGGTTTCGTTTTCAAGCACAGCCACACTCAAATGCATCAAACTGAGAAATTAGTACTTGACTTTCTGAGTCCAGGAAATTAAAAAAAAACTTGACAAATCTGCCATGCATATCATAAGAGGCGACTAAGAAGTTTGGCTGAAATCTGATGCACATGTAGTAGTCTATGCGTTTAGGGGCCTACCAAACCAATGTGCAACGTGTACACGTTTTTGGCAAAGATCAAACATATCACAAAAGTGATTACAATTGGTCGTAAAGAACAAACGCAAAGAAGAAGAAGATATATGCTACTGCGATCACTTTCATCTTAAAATATTCATAATAAGTCATATAGCCTATCCAAAACCTTTTATTTACAAATAAATAAGCAACATTTCACACTTAAGATTTCATTTTAAATGCAATGTTCTTTGTTTTGTTGACAATTGTCACAATCTGAAGGAAGAAAGAAAGAATAACAATACACAATATAATTAGCACAAACACTTTTATAAATGAAGAATCGCCTGTGTTGCTGGGGGCTCACAGGGGAGCATAGAATAGTAACATTGCGAATTATGAGGCATGTTGTAGGAGGCGATTATGGTAGGGGTCTAGGGAAGATAACCTAATAATAAAAAGTGACACATAAATCGGATGTGCTGGTCTACTTCTAGGCGCATAACTGGTACAGTGTACAATCGTTCAGATCACATGCAAGTCACAATGAGTGGTTTAACAAGTGGTCGATATGGAGCGTCAAGAAGAAGATATATGAAGTATATTCTGAACTTTGAAAAGTAATTTGACGGTATAGTCTGCACAATGTCTGGCCAAATGGATTAGAGTGATGGCTTCCATACAGGAGACCCGGTAAGGCCAAGGAGTTTTTCAGTTGGAGGGCACAAAGAAAAATCAAACATAAACAGTTTCACAGTGACTGCACTAGTCATGCTATCATTTAATTCCATAGGCACATGTCACCACTGTCCTACACTGCTCTAAAAAACGGTATTACAGGCGGTGACGACATTGATATGGAAAATGTTCGGACATTAGAAGGTCAAATCTGAGGAGATCTGACGAAAAGAACAGGGTAAGAACCCATGACGACCCAGGTCAGAAGAAAATGTAGATAGGTCTGGTATACCCTGTGGAAGACACAGTTGAGTGTCACTAGACAAGCACTTGAGTGGAACCTGCAAGGGTAATGAAAGGAGGGGGGTGTCCTAACAGACTTGGAGATGGAGTCTTCTTGAGGGACTGAAGGATGCTGGACTATCCTGGGAAGCCGAAAAGAGACAGAGATAAGTGGAAGGCAACTGTTGAGGTGCTATGCTCCATGAGGAACTGAGAGGAATAAGGAAATAAGTAAGTTACAAACAAAGAAGTTCATACTTAATCTGTATATCTGTATTCACTGCAGGTTTATAAAATATATTCTTTTTTTTAAAAACCCACACACACATACACGTAGAGAGGCTTTCATATGTACTATTTTTACATGTATTTACAGCATAGCACAAGAAAAATACAGATATAAGTTTTATGAATTTAAAGGATAGAACAAATAAAATTTATGTATTTAAAATTATTATCTAATGCTTTATAACATGAACCAAGTGTCTGTATTGTGGTCAACTCTGCAGAATGCACTATGACCTGGAAGTGGTACTAGATTGTTGGGGAGACTGAGCACCTATGGGTCTGCCCAGAGTGCAATGACGTCAATTTAGTAACCAATAACCAAGTGGTACTAGATATTCAAGACTGTCAATACAACCAGCGTTATAGGTTATTGAACGAGGTCATAGGACTCTGGGCGGCCGCATATGTGTTCAATGTCCTGGTGATATTGTGAGAATGTAAAGTCTGTAATCAACCACAGACATAACTAGCTGATGGAAAAAGAAAGATAAGTAATTGCTGCTCCCCGTGTGTGACTATCAGAACATTGAGAGCTGCAAAATCATGTCTGCACCGCTAATTGTTTATTCAACATGATATTTGAAAGATAGACTGCTGTCAAAGGATATGCCAAGATAGCGAGTCTTCACAATGTTTAATAGTCTGCCCATCAAAAGTGACTCTGGGTAAGTCAGCCATGACTAATTATTTCAAGAATGTGTCCTGAAACTATGGTCTCTATGGTCTTCTGTATGAAGCAGAAACATGGAGAAAACTAAGGGGAACACCAAAATTGCAGACATTCATCAATAGATGTCAATGCAGGATACTCCATCTGTGATGGTATGACAGGATCACAAACTTGGAACTGTGGGATAGAGTGGGACATGGGCAGGTGGAACCAGAAATAAGAGGTAAAAGGTGGTGATGGATAGGACACACACTGAAGAGACCCCTTGACAGCATCACGAGACAGCAGCTCTTTGATAGAACCTCCAGGGTAATAGAGGTAAGGGAAGACCCAGAACACCTGGAGGTGGGAATTGGAGACGGAATACAAGAAAATGGGGAGAGAGATCTAGAAAAAATGGTCTTGGACAAGAAGGCTTGGAAGACCTTGGTTGCAGACGTAGGCCTCCCTATGGGTGAAAAAGAATGGTCTTTATACCGCACTGATCTGATCTGTGGTTACATTTACAAAATCATTACTATCATCATATATACCTATAACAGTGGTTCTCAAACTTTTTGAAGTCGTGGAACACTTGAAGACAAAAAATCGTAGGCGCACTATACACAAAAACTTAATAAGTAAAATGCAAAAATACATAAATTATTGGAAAATGCTATGTGCCTTTATTCTATATTTAACTGGCTTATGTGATACATGGGTTGATGTTTCTTATGATTTTCTTACCCTGGTTCCCAACTGGCATGCGGCCTTGATCAAGATTTCCTAGGGCATCCTTAAGGAATCATAGGGCACACTCATGCACCTGGGCACACCCTTTGATAACCACATACCTACAGTGACAATCACTTCTTTCCATGACCACCTGACCATGGAGACATCCATCATGTTATATGCTGGATGTCTTAGATATTTTCTCTGTTTTTCTTTGAATCTATTTATACCGAACTATCTAAAGCCGAAGAACTGACTTCAGGTTTTACCCCATATGGCTAAGTCCCTCTCTGCAGAAATGACATGCCACCTGCCGAGAGTATTGCACAGAGCACAAACTCTGTAGCTCTGGCAACAATCCTAGGGGTCTCTGGAAGAAATGCACTTTTAAACAGAGCGACACTGTCCAGATTCTAACGAATATCAGTTTAGAACGCAAGGCAAAGTCTTAACCACTTAACTACAGAAACCCCCAAATTGATACCAAACTTTCCTGTTGTAACATGTATTTTCAAGATTTCATTTTTAAATACATGTGTTTCATTACCATCAGTTCAAAGACTATCGATAAAGTTCTAGCTATTATGTCTCTCCCCTGTACCCTATCACCATCGTCAAGTTAGTTTGAAAATTGGTGATAAATTCATCCGATTATGCCCTTCTTTGTACCCTGACCGTGGCAGCTCTCTTCAGCCCAGCATATATATTTTTTTTCTTCTCCGGCAATGAATACAGACATAGCCATGGTGCCTATGACTGATTTTTGCATTAAGGCTTGCTTTCCTTATCACCAGTGTCCTTTGTAATTCAGATGAACCTTTCATCCACTTCAGAGGTACTTGTAATTTAGATCCCCAAGAAAAGGATCAGGGTTTCCCGTAGTCCAAATGTGTACTATGTTCACATAAAAAATATTTGGTTCAAGCTGATCTTGGACCCAAGAATTTCCACAACACATGATCATTAGTGCAGAGTGTTATTAACTTTGATATCGGCAACCCCAAGGACAATGTACGTGCGCTAATATCTTTCCTTATCATCATCATCATCAAATAGTTTGTCCTGAGCAGAACTTTGCCACCCCAACAGTCCTCTGGAATTTCTCTCTCTCATAGGCCAGATGTCCCACCTCTGCAGCTGTCAAGTTCAAACCATCAGTTAGATCCTGAATCCATCTTCTCCATGGTCTTCCTCTTCTCTTTGCCAGTATGTCTCATTCATGTCTTTTTATATATCCAAAATACTTCAATGTTCTCTTTCTTATTTGTAGCATTAGCCAGTTTTCTGAGTTCTTTCTGTATAGATCTATTTGTTCTTTTCTCTGTCCATGATATACAAAGAACATATAGTCAAACACTTATTGTAACACTTATATTCAAAAGAAAAAGAAAGGAATGTTTCAGAAATAAATAATCAATATATTTCTTACAGTGTTTAAACAATATAAAAAAATATGAAATTGGCTTATTTTATGGAGAACAACAATAGACAATATCTGACAAATAATTTAAAAAAAAACACAAGATAGAAATACAATTTGTGAAACAGCCACATAAAAAAAAATTAAGTAAAGCTGTTTTGTTTGCTGTTGTCCCTTATAAAACTAGCTTTTCCAGTTTTAATCACACAACTTCGATAGATAGTTATAATACAGTCTATCTTATATTGTACTGCCTGTACAACATTGTCTGAATGATAATTTAATATCAATACAAAGGAAGACAGTAGTAAAACTATAGGGTGTTTTTAAAGTCTCACTACACTTTATATGTAGAACTTGAAAAAACAAAATACATGATGTCATCAAAAAATGTGCTAAAACAAAGTCATGAAATTAGTAACAATAGCGCCAGTGTGGTGCCTGGTGCCCACAAGGTATGCAAAGAATAGTACCACTGTGACCTACAAGGCATGTCATAAGAGGCAACTGAGGTAGGGACCTAGGGAAGCTATCCTAGCAAATAAAAAGTGTAGCAGAAATCGGATGTGCTGGCCTACTTGCAGGCACATAACTGACACAATGTAAAATCGCTCTTAGGTTCAGATTGCATACAAATCACACAGAGTAGTTAACAAGTGGTTGATATGGAGTGTTCGAAGAAGTAGTAACAATAGTCACTGCTAAGGTCTACTGTTGTTTTTAGTAAACTGGAAAGAACCAATGAAATATTTTTTCTTCCATTGAAAACACCATTATGTTTTGAGTGAAAAGAATTACTCCAGCAGACAGTCATTCACTGCATATTGCGTCACAATTGACTATGGAGCACATTTTGTTATGTCATGTACTTCGTTTTTCAAATTTGTTCTATATATAAAGTGTAGTGAGACTTTACAAACACGCTGTATGTACCAACTGTGAAACATGTAAACATTTTATGTGATAGATTTACAAAGTAAAACTTGTGGCCTTTTGGTAGTAACATCCATTTTTGGGTTTTTTGCTACTTTGTAAATCTACCGTACTTTATTTGTACTTATTTTTCCTATGATAATTTAATTTCTATTTCTTTTTCTAATCTGTTTTGTTTCCCAGTGCCAGGATAAGAAAAAATTCCTAGAACAGGCTCTTGTGTACATGGTGTCTTTCACTGCCTTCATCTTTTTTTCTCTAATCCTGTTTTGTCTCACATCGCCAGGATAAGAAGAGATTAACTAGAACTGGCTTTTGTGTGCGTCTCATAAACCCTGTCTTTCGTTTATAATGGAGTAACATTGCTATTTGAGGTGCACTGTGTGTTGGTAATCTGCATACGTGGCAGAACCATTTAATTTGTTGTTTCTTGATGAAGTTTAGTGCTGATGTTGTACCCACTTTTTGCCTAATGTCTTTCATTACTAAACCAGTCTCTTCTTTCACTGCCTATATTATTCAATTTAATATTTGTTTTAATAAATAACCGTCATAACAACCAGTGTCTAATTTATCTAATTTATCAACTTTCATTTGTTTGGTGGAGAATGTTAATAAAAAAAAAAAACAATTGTCAAATGATAACAAGAGAAATGCAAATTATTCAAAATGCTGAAGAAATTTCATGTTTACAAACAAAACATAATGATGAATATTTGCAATGAAGCAGTCTGTTATATGTAATACTGAAATATTTATGTCACAAACATATTATTATTATTTGTGAAATAATTGAGTTAAAATAACATTAAAATTATGAGACTCAGTAGAAATTATTATACTTAAAACTCATTCATAAAACTCCCAATAAATTAATAATTTGACAGTTAAAACTCACCACAAATTGTTATACTTGGTGACAAAAACTGATCACAATTAATTCAATTCTTCGGTCAAAACTCAACACAAAATATGAAACATATCTGTCAAAACTTGCCACAAATTATTACAGTTTTATGTCAAAACTCACCACAAATTATTAAACCACATGTTTTTGTAAAAACTTGCTAAAAATGATTAAAATGTAAAAACTCACCACAAATTATGCAACTTACCAGCTGAAAAACTCATCACACTTAATTAAACTTTCGGCTAAAATACAACAAATTATGAAACTTGCCGGCAAAAAAATTGACCTCAATTTATTAAAATTATCTGTCAAAACTCACCACACATTATTAAACATTTAAAAAAAAACTCATTATGATATATCAGAGCAAAACATATTATTATTATTATTATTAACTAAACAAGAACTCACAATAACTATAAAATTGCCACAAACTACCACCTCTTGAATCATATCATTATTATATATACAATATTGTTGATCATGGTAAGTACATAAACATTCAATTATTCAAGCATACTTTCAAACAGTAACTTTTAGAAGAATAAAACTATATTTGGATTCATTCTATAATGCTGGACTGATGATGATGCTCGTCCAGCAGGGTGATGATGACCACAATTTTCATCCTGAGGAATGTAGTTGTGCCATGTTTGTCCGTGTGTGCGCAGATGACCACAGAGCCCGACGGGTTCCTGTACAATGCGGACAAGGAACACCTGCACCGTGAGGATCCTGACTATTCTGACATCCCCGTTTCATCCATGCAGCTCTATCTGCTCTGCAGGCCGAAGAACCGTGTCGAAGATGTGTGCGTCAGGCTGGACTACAAGAACAGGTAATCATCATGTCGAAATGGGTCCAAAGGCGAAGGATTTACTTCATTGCACTGGGTTCCCCATATGGCTCCGTCTCTGTCGGCAGAGATGGCATACCATCTACTGAGAGCATTGCACAAAGCACGATCTATGTAGCTCCGGAAACAATCCTAGGGATCTCATGAAAAAATTGCACATGTGTCTCTGTCTGGATTCGAACCCACAACCTTAAGTACAACAGACAAATGACTTAACCACTATGCCATTGAGACCACAGTATCATTGTGTACTCAGGTTTAAACAAGATGGAGTAGGCTTGATAAACTAACCAGTGACCTGAGATAGTAACTCAGTTATCAATCTGAGATATCATTCTGAACTGTTGGCAATCGAAGACGGGAATCCGAGCCAACAAACTGAGCAAGCAATCCAAGATATTCTTAAACACTGAAATTCAAACCAGCAATCTTAATCAGCAATTTCAAATAGCAATCTCAGCAATTCGAGCCAGCAATCCACCTCATTATTAAAAAAAGCCTGTCATCACAAAAATAACAGGATACAGCAAAATCACATTCAGACTTGGAAAAAAGAGTATTATTTTAATGACCCTAACTATTTTCTTGAGTCCCTGTTGATCCTATTTGTTAAGTCACTTTTATGGTATGTAATACTTTCTATCAACCACCATACAAGGGTATCACTGAACCAGCATGTACCCTTGAGAATTCAAATCTACAGTTGATATTTACAAGTCACACTAACATATTAAACTCAATAATATTTGACAAAATCTCATGCTCAATGGTTGCTGAACTAACGTCATAGCTAAGATTTCATCCTCAGTATATTCATCAGCACACATCGGATGTCAGTTACAATTTTGTGTTGATTAATGAAACATCATCTGCTCCTCCATATAGTGTTGAAACTAACAACACCACACTTGACTTCAAGTTCCTGCGGTCTGAGTTGTTGGGGAGCTTAGGATGGATAAGGGGGATGTTCTTCAGTCTCTTGGTGAACTACTATTGGATGAAGACACTTAAATAGATGTTGGATAAATCCAGCAATTTAAGCACTTTGGAGTTACTCGTTGTACAAGTAGGACTGGATGTGTGAGGGGCAGAGTGAGGAGTGTGTTTAATCAGCGAGCCATGAGAACCATCAGTATGCATACTCTTCTATATCTGTTGGGGAGACTGAGCACCTATTGCACTGCCCGGAGTTCAATGACCTCAGTTCAGTAACCAATATGTCTATGAGGAAGATGGATATTGTCAATGTTATGTTTATAGAGGAAGATGGATATTGTCAACATGTTATGTCTAGTAGGGGAAAATGGATATTGTCAATGTTATGTCTAGTAGGAAAAGGGTATTGTCAATGTTATGTCTAGTAGGAAGATGGATATTGTCAATGTTATGTCTAGTAGGAAGATATTGTCAATGTTATGTCTATGAGGAAGATGGATATTGTCAATGTTATGTCTATGAGGAAGATGGATATTGTCAATGTTATGTCTAGTAGGAAGATATTGTCAATGTTATGTCTAGTAGGAAGATACTATTGTCAATGTTATGTCTAGTAGGAAGATGGATATTGTCAATGTTATGTCTAGAAGGGAGTTAGTGTCAATGATAACTAAGACACAAAGAATGATGTCACCAAGGAGAAAGCATAATAGACATAGAAACTGCATCTTCTCATATGACTTAATAGCTGAAGAAAGTTCACTACAGATACACAATTCATACCAACCTTCAACTCTACAACTCATTTACATAAAATATAAATACATTTCTTAAAGCATCATAATTTGCTGCACTAAAATATTCCAATCATGAAGACAATCTGGCATGTCACACAGAAACATTACATCTCCTATTTATGTTATGATAAACACATGTCCAGTAGTTCTCTCAAGTTTGATGTCAAAGGCAGTTTTGACCAAACTTTTTGTGAATGTGTCCTCCCTGACTGATGGTTTGATGAGAATCCAGTTGTTAGATTCATGTTATGAGACAAAACTTAATGTGTTAGAACTGGCTTCTGTTTGTCTTCCAAAATATCTGCAGGATAGATAACAATGATAATGAGTGGTACTTGACTGTGTAAATTTATCCAAAGTGGTATTTTAACCTTCTTCGTTTCTCTAATCCAGTTTTACTTCATAGCATCAGGATAAGAAAAGATTAACTAGAACTGGCTTTTGTGTGCGCCTCGTAAACAGTGTCTTTCATCACCTCTGTGGTTCACCTTTAGCGTGGACAACTTTTTTCTTTATATCGGAGTAACATTGCTATTTGAGGCTATTGGAATAACATTGCCTGTTGGTAATTTGCTTATGTGGCATAACCATTTAATTTGTTGTTTCTTGATGAAGTTTAGTACTGATGTTGTACCCAATTTTTTCCTGATGTCTTCATTTCTCAACCGGTCTCTTCTTGTTACCCCAGCATTCTGCATAGACACTTCATCTCTGTCAAGCCTAGTTTTCTTCTATCATTTAATGTCAGCGTCCAGGTTTGGCACCGGTAACATAATGTTGGGAGAAATATTGTGTTGAACAATGCTTTTTCAGTGTTAATGGTGACATATTTGCATTTCAAAATTGGTGCCATGAGTGCTAAAAGAGCATTCTTAATATTTGGGAATTCTTATGCAAGACTGCTTCTTCTTCAAACTCTCCATATTGACCACCCCTTAACCACTCTTCGTGATTTCTGTGTGATCCAAGCCAAAGAGTGATTGTACATCATGCCATTTATGCGACTACAAGTAGGCCAGCACATCCGATTTCTGTGGCACTTTTTATTTACTAGTGTAGCTTCCTAGGCCGATACCTCAGTTGCCTCTTACTACATGCCTTGTAGGTTACAGTGTTACTATACTTTGCTTCTCTAGCAGGTCCCAGCAACACATGGACTGCTAAATGCTGCACTGCATCATCATAAGAGGAACCTGCACAACCGAGAATCATCATACTGCTGAGGCACAGAGAATACAATGTGCCTGAAAAAGCAGAACACTCAACACATACATGTCCAACTCCAATGGTCCTGTGGTAGAGAACTTCTGCGTTCCACGATGGGACTCTTCCCTCCTCACACACCAGAGAAATGCAGAAACACATGTTTATAGCTGTTATTATTGCTTGTGATGGATGTCTGGTGGACCTCAGAGATAACAGAGGCAACAAAAAACACTATTTATGAAGAGCACATAAAAGCCCGTTCTATAAATTTTTTTATCATAAGGATGTGAGGTAAAACAAGATTAGAGAAAATAAAATGGATGTCTATTATTATCCTATATTTAAGAAGTCTGTCTAGTCCACCCTTACCCCATAAGTTTCAGACACTATTTAATGCCAAACAAAAATATACGGTTCCTTCTCAAAATTTGTGATTTCATGAATTTAAGTCTACCTATTTTCTCTAATTCTGTTTTGCCTTACAGCGTCAGGATAAGAAGAGATTTCTAGAATGGGCTTTTGTCAGTGTTGCGGGCTCACAAGGGAGCAAAGAATAATAATACTACGACCTACAAGGCATGTTGTACAAGGTGACTGAGGTAGGGGCTTAAGGAAGCTACCCTAGTAAATAAAAAGCGTTGCAGAAATGGATGTGCTGGCCTACTTGTAAGCGCATAACTGGCACAGCGTAAAATTGCTCAGGCCCAGGTCACAAACAAATCATACAGAGTGGTTAACAAGTGGTTGATGTGGAACATTTGAAGAAGAACAGGTATTGTGTGCACTTCATACATAAGTGTTTTTCACTGCCTCTGTTATTTCTGAGGTCCACCTTTTGCCTTTTGCTTTGTATCCACTGTATCGGAGTAGCATTGCTTTTTGAGGCGCACTATCTGTTGGTAATCTGCTTATGTGGTCGAACCATTTACTTTGTTGTTTCTTGATGAAGTTCAGTACTGATGTTGTACACACTTTTTTCCTGATGTTTTTATTTCTAGGAGAAATCACAGTGATTAATAAACAGTAGTATTATCATATCAATGGTTTGACCACCTCAGCAGAATAGGTCTACCTGTTACAGTGACAAATATGGGAAGTCAGGGATGTCAATCTCCAGAATAACCATGAGTGCATTATCATTAGTACTTGTTATGTCCAAGAGTGCATAATGCACAGATAAAATAGTTTCACTCAAACAAGCAATTTGGAGTTTTCTGTCTCTGTACTGTTTGTTCTTTTACAGTGCAAGTTGACAGCACCATGCCAAACATCTTTCCAACATGAGAGCAGACCTCTGTTTCTGTAGCTGTTTGTTCTTTTACAGTGCGAGTTGATGGTACCATGCCAAACATCTTTCACAATATGAGAGCAAACCTCTGTTTCTGTTTGTTCTTTTACAGTATGAGTTGACGGCACCATACCAAACATCTTTCACAACATGATGAGAGAAAACCTCTGTTTCTGTAGCTGTTTGTTTTTTTACTGTGAGTTGACGGCACCATACCAAACATCTTTCGCAATATGAGAGCAAACTTCTGTTTCTGTTTGTTCTTTTACAGTTTGAGTTGACCGCACCATGCCAAACATCTTTCACAACATGACAGCAAACCTCTGTTTCTGTAGCTGTTTGTTCTTTTACAGTGATCTGACGGCACCATACCAAACATCTTTCACAATATGAGAGCAAACCTCTGTTTCTGTAGCTGTTTGTTCTTTTACAGTGATCTGACGGCACCATACCAAACATCTTTCACAATATGAGAGCAAACCTCTGTTTCTGTAGCTGTTTGTTCTTTTACAGTGCGAGTTGAAGGCACCATGCAAACATCTTTCACAACATGAGAGCAGACCTCTGTTTCTGTAGCTGTTTGCCTTTTTTACAATGCAAGATGAAGGCACCATACCAAACATCTTTCACAACATGACAGCAGACCTCTGTTTCTGTAGCTTTTTTTTAATGGTGCGAGCAAGATGACAACACCATGACAAACACCTTTCACAACATGATAGGAAGCAGCGATTCTATTCTTGACAACCTCAGAGATCACATATTTTTCTTCGCTCCCTCGTCGTTCTCATGCTCCCGCTGGTTATAGCAGAATGCAGTCTGGAGAACAGAATGCGTTGTGTTGCAGTTTTCAGTGTTAGCTGTGGTATTTGCACCTTTAGTATAGCCTATACACATCCAATTTCAGTATAGCCTTTTTGGGGGGTAACAGGCTAGCTTCTCCCTCTTTGATTTCTCCAAACTTAGCCAGAACTTCTTGGTAGTCATCTGTCTTTGGGGCAACCACAGGGAGGCAGAGTGGAATCTTGGTCAGTTTTGTTCTTGCACTGACCATGATGCTAGAAGACAACTATGAGTCACTGACTGCTACAAGCCCATGCAACTTGTGTGTAATCCTCCGTAAGGAAATGGAGAGTCTGGACCTGGAGACCACATATGGGACACTGAGTGTGATGAAATGATAGAGATAAACAGTCCCTGAAGGGTGGAGGCTTGCACTGGAACAGAGACAGAAGAAAGATAGCTCACATGATTGTGTCTTGTTCTCTCTGAATGACACCTACATCCTGGGATAGAAGAAGAGACTGTAGGTAAGCAAGTGTCCTAGATCTGTCAGCCCTGGACAGAACCTATCTGTGTGTTGAATGAAATGGAAATTGTGGCAAATCCTTTACAGGATGCTGCAATAAACCACAGTAAACAAATTGTTTATTTTCTAGGCAACATTTATATGGCGATTTGTCAAATTGCAACAACTGGCGCTGAATAACTCTGCTATCAACACCTGGCAAGCTATTCTGCAGTATTTTGATGGAGAGGCTGAAAAAGCGTCGACCTAAGGCTAAGAGAAGAACAAGCTGGCTTTCGTCCACATCGTTCTTGTACCGATCATATCTTCACGCTGAGATCCATTATAGAAGAATCAATTGAATTCCAGTCACCACTAGTGATAAATTTTATAGACTTTCAGAAAGCATTTGATAGTCTTCATCGCTCTACTCTCTGGGAGATTCTTAAGACCTACGGCTTCCAGGAAAAGTACATCAATATTATAAAAGCCTTCTATTCTGAAGCATCCTGCTGTGTAAGAACAGATGCAGGAAACTCAGACTGGTTCACAGTCAATTCAGGTGTGAAGCAGGGCTGCATGATGTCACCTATGCTTTTTGGGATAGCTATAGACTGGATCATGTGCAAATGCACCCAAGATGATCAACTAGGCATCAAATGGCTTAATAACAGCAGACTATTTGATCTTGACTTTGCCGATGACGTGGCCATATTGAATTCAACCACACAAGCAACCCACAAACTAACAAGCAATCTTTGCACACTTGCAGAACAGGTTGGTCTCCAGATCAATTCTGCCAAGACCAAAATTATGGACCTCACGAACTCGACAGACAACATCGTAGTAAATGGCCAAACACTGGAGAAAGTTGAACATTTTACATATTTGGGTAGTAAAGTGTCAAACAACGGAGACACGATGAAAGAAATAAACCTCAGATTGATAGCAGCTAGTGCCTTCACTAAATTAACGAATATCTGGCAATCTCAAGACCTTAGTATATGCACAAAAGTTAAATTATTTAGGTCATGTGTGATTCCTGTACTGACCTACGGTTGTGAAAGTTGGAAATCAACAAAGAAAATTGATAAGAAACTGGACAGCTTTGAGAATAAATGTCTACGAAAATTATTAAAAGTAAATGGAGTGATTTCGTTCTAACAACACAGTGAGAGATAGAACACACCAACAACCCGTATCAAATTTTATAAGGAAACGAAGGTGGAAATATTTAGGTCATGTTCTTAGATCAGACGAAAAGAGACTAAATCGACAAGTCCTATGTGGTCACCAGTTGGGAAAAGAAAACGTGGAAGAGCAAAGACCACTCTTCGAAGAACCATCCAACAAGAAAGTGAACTATTGGGATGTAAACCATACAAGATCTCCAACTGCTAGCAAAGAACCGTATCACATGGAGATCTAAAACCTCTGTCCTATGTGCCGCCTTTGGCTCGAAAGGAATAAACTAACTAACTAACTATTTATATGTGCAGTATCAGTTATATGAGGACTATCATCATAGCACTCCAGACACGTCCATAGGTGCTCCGATCTCTGCCTCAACAAATCCAGCAGCCCAATACGCCAGTTCGCTGTTGATTAATCAATCAAGCTTTACATTCCGTAGTTTGTCATTGCTTTCTGAAAGATGGTCTATTTTAGCTCGTAAAAATCCACGGAAAAATGTTTTTCCAGACTGTCAGCCACAGAGTTTAAACCAAGTACTCTTGGGTTGTGATTGAGCACACTACCACTCAATACCTCTGAAGTCGGAGAAGGTTCGTCTGAATGGCGAGGTACACTGATAATAAGGAAAGCAAGTTTTCGTGCAAAAATCAGTCAGAAGTACCATGCTGGACGCGCTGACTACGTCTTAATTCATAGCAGACAAACGAAAAGAAGAAGACTACCACTAAGCCACAGATGCCCACTGTTACTAACCTGCAATTATTCTGTGCCAAGGTAGCATGACGTATGTCAGATTGGCATTTAAGGCCACACAAGAGGCTCGCTTTCTCTCTTGAACCAGTGCCATGCCTGGCCGAAAGACTTGCCCCAAAATCCATTGTACTGCTCACTGTCGGCTAGTTCTGGTGAAATATTGATATATCTGAACATGAAGAAATGCAACAAGAATGTATGATATAAACAACAAGTTAGCATGTCCAATGAAGATTTAAGGTTCACGCAATTTTATGAAACAGCAGTAATCACAAAACAATATGAGTGTTGTCTAATCCACATATGCCATGAGCATCATTGGGAGGTTTCAGTTTTCTATTCTGTGCCAAGTGCGTTGTATGTGTAGTTGCTGGTCTTTGATGTCGCAGGATATCTGTGATAGTATCTATCCATCAGGTTTTTGGTATTCCCCTGGCTCCGAGTCTGGTCTGCCGGCTCTGAGTCTGGTCTGCTGGTTACTATAGGCACAATGTGGTAATTTTTATGATGATAGTCCTCATAAAACTGGCAGCAAAATATTGAAATCTAGATTATTCACTGTCTACAGCTTTGATAAAAATCTTCAATAAGCAGATAATAATATACAGTTATGGCAAGTAGTTTTCTGTGGATCACATAAAGGTTTCTTCTTCTTCACAATTTTTCTCCCTGATTGTTTAAGATGTGCGTAAAGGCAAATGTTTCACCAGATTTGTCCTTGCTCTACAGCCTCATTAGCACAGAAAGAATCAGAGTGAAAAACTCTCCAAGAAACACCCACTGGTTACCATGAAACAAAATGTGTGTCAAACAGTGTAGTCTTTGTTGATCCATTTTGTCCATTAAAATATTATTAGTGGGCGTCTATGGCGCAGCGGTAGTGAGCTCAATCGTACAACCCAAGAGTACATGGTTCAAACTTCGTGGCGAGCAGTTTGGAATCAAATTTCCACGGATTTTTACAAATGGTAATAATAGACCTCACCGTTCAGAAAGCAAGGGCAAACTACTGAACGTATAAGTGGTGCCTCGAAAACCAATGACTAGTTTACCATGGCCGATGGTGATGTCCTGTACAGGATATGCCACAATTCTCATAAAATATTCAAACAAAGTAGTGTAGTTTGGGTATTTCTTTCATTTGTTTTAACATTTGTTCTATATAAGTATATTTGTAACAGATACAGGATACAGCACACCCCCATCTCATTCCTCTTTATATCAATATATGGTGAGACACATCAATACAAGACACCCGTCTCATTCCTCTTTATATCAATATATGGTGAGACACATCAATAAAGACACCGTCTCACTCTTCTTTATATCAATACATGGTGAGACACATCAATACAAGACACCAGTCTCATTCCTCTTTATATCAATATATGGTGAGACACATCAATAGAAGACACCCGTCTCACTCTTCTTTATATCAATACATGGTGAGACACATCAATACAAGACACCAGTCTCATTCCTCTTTATATCAATATATGGTGAGACACATCAATACAAGACACCTGTCTCATTCCTATTTATATCAATATAAGGTGAGAACATCAATACAAGACACCCGTCTCATTCCTCTTTATATCAATATATGGTGAGACACATCAATACAAGACACCCGTCTCATTCCTCTTTATATCAATATATGGTGAGACACATCAATACAAGACACCCGTCTCATTCCTCTTTATATCAATATATGGTGAGACACATCAATACAAGACACCCGTCTCACTCCTCTTTATATCAATATATGGTGAGACACATCAATACAAGACACCCGTCTCATTCCTCTTTATATCAATATATGGTGAGACACATCAATACAAGACACCCGTCTCATTCCTCTTTATATCAATATATGGTGAGACACATCAATACAAGACACCTGTCTCATTCCTCTTTATATCAATATATGGTGAGACACATCAATACAACACACCCGTCTCACTCCTCTTTATATCAATAAAAAGTGAATAGCTTTTGTAAGATCTTATTGCTGCTGCCTGTTCCCATTATAAACTACTGATCAATCTAATGCCTCTCCCATCCAAGTCTATTTCTTCTAGGCCTTCAATTATTCTTTTATGATATACTATGTTGAATGTCTTTCTGCCATCAATAATCTTTTTTTTAATCTGTTTTATTCTGTGAGGGGGTCTATGTGGCATAGAGGTTAGGTGCTCTCCTCTCATTCCAAAGGTACTCGGTTTGCTCCCTCATGGAGCCATCAGGATATTTTTCCAGAGATCCCTGATTTCAGTGTAGGTGATATTGAGTTACTAGTCCTATCGCAGATGGACGATAAAACATAGGTCACATGTTCAAGTTAAGCACGTAGAAGAATCCCTTGGCAGTTTAAAATTGAGAAGATCAGGCTGGAAAGCCGCTGCCGGGGCAGAGTTCACTTAGTTAGTTAGTCTTTCCTCTTGGGCCTGTGGGCGCGCATAGGGCAGAGGTCATAGCTCTCCATGTCTCGTGGTTCGTTGCTATTTGTTTTAAGTCTTTAATGTTTACTAGGCCCATTGTTGAGCCTTCTCTGGTGATGGTTCTACGCAGAGTCTCTCTTGGTCTTCCTCGTTTTCTTTTTCCCTCTGGTGTCCATATGAGGGATTGGTAAGGAGTCTTCTCTCATCCATTCTAAGTGTGTGGCCGATGTAGTTCCAGCGCGCTTTCTTATAAAATTTGATACATTTTCTTGCTTGGTCTCTTGTTTTATTTGTGTATTGGGTCTGAAATCTAACCATTTGAGGTTCAGTATTCTTCTAAGACATTTATTCTCAAAGTTATCTAATTTTCTTTCTAGAGCTTTTTGTTGCTCACTAGAAAGAAATTCACTAGAAAGATTAAAAAATAAAATTTGTAAAAAATATTTTCACCATCTTCTAAATTACAGCAGGGACCATAGCTGGTGCTAAGGAAGTCATGCACTGCCGCTGAGATCATCCTGTGTAAGAAAGATATCGGAGCACACATGGTTACTTACCAAAGTGCAATGACGATGGTCCTATCTATCAATCAATCTTTTCTGTGATCTTTAGACCCAACCATTGGATTTTTGTACTACATCATCATCATCATCAGGTGCTGTGCCGGCTGGTGTAGACGACCATGGATCTCCACAAATCTCTAAGGTGTTTGCTATCAACTCAGATGTTGACTCTCTACCGTGCCATGAAGTCAGGCAATCCAAAATTGCTCTCTTTCTTCCTCTGTCTCGTCTACCCTCGATTTTACCAGTTGTCACAATGTGTTTTAAACCTCCACTTCTCATCACATGTCCGAAAAATAATGACTGCCTCTTTCTTATAATGATAAGCTTCCTTTGTGTTTCTAGATCTCATTCAACACCTCTACATTAGTCATTTTAGCAGTCCACAGGATTCTCATCATTCTTCTGTAAAACCACATCTCTGTGGCCATCAGAGATTTTTCGATCTGTGTTCATTGTCCATGACTCGTATCCATATGTCAGTATTGGTTCTATGTAGCACTGAATAACTCGAATTCTGATCGCAATTGTACTATAGTTCTTTCAAAAACACAATTTCTCATGACTAACTTGTTAAGTATATGAAATAAGAATACTGAATACAATAATTGGAATATTTAGTATAGTTATAAAAGATGTTAGTAACATGTAGGTAGGTTAGTGAGTTGGTATGAGATAAATATGTTATTAAAACAAACACGCAGGGTAGGCTATATATATCATATATAAATCTACATTATCATCAGTTCAAAAACATAAGGTCATCTGATCCATTCAAAGACTGGTCATAAAGTCATCTGATCATATCTAACCAAGAAATAATAGTCTACATTTTCATCTTATGCTGATCCCTTACATTTTAAAATAATATTTTTGTTTTCAGTAATTGCCTATGTGCTCTGTTGTTGTTAAGAACGTAATCATTTGATTTCTTTAAAGCTTAGTTGTTCTAATCTGTGAGATACTACTCATCTTAAATTCACCAAGATCTCTTTTTGTTTTGGCTCTAAATAAATGTACTTATATTTACATAAATCAACATTTCTGTTAATATACTTGATTAGAATGTCATATCTTACTTCTTGTTTTTTCACCATTGATAATCTACTACAAATAACATCACAATTTTTGCCCACATTAAGAATGTGAGTAACTACACTATAAAACTTAGTTTCTGCATAGTCACAGATGCCAACTAGTCAGAACAGATAGTGAAACAGAACATGCAGATATAGCTTTGAGATAAAACATCTAATAAGGAAAATGCATAAATCAAGTATAGCAAAATACAAATATCCACTGAAGAATAAATGTAAACCAACAAGTAAATTTAACATGAATAGATGAAAGCTTGAATATTCATTCCAACAGTAAAACAAAATAAAGCTTCAAGGAAAAAAAAAAAACTTAATTTCTCAACAAAAATCAGTCAAATACTTGTTGCCATTAAAAAAAACTGTCTTTACTGCCTGTTACCGCTTTTTAGGGCAGTGTAGGACATGGGGGACATGAGCCTGCAGAATTTAATGACTGTATGGCTAATGCAGTTGCCGCAAAGCTATTTAGGTTTGGATTTTTTCTTTATGTCCTCGACAGCATAAACACCGTGGTCATACCGAGGATTGAACCCGGTCTCCGACTGGGAACCAGTGCTCTAATCCACTTGGCCAGACACTCTACTTGTTTTCATAACATGATGTATATCAGGGATTACGGTTTTATACCTGTAGTTTTGTGTGACCAGTGGCATATGATGAGTGATGGGGTCAGAATCACGCCGGTCATCCTTACTTCCCAGTGTTTGTCTGGAGCCTAATTGAGGCTTAGAGGACATGATATATCGAAGTCAAAAAAATCTTACTCCCACTGTGGACTTTGATCCTGTGACCATGCTCCTACGACGCAAGTGAACTAACCACTACACTAGCACAGTTCTCAATTTTTGGTTACAAAATGATAGCTACATTCAGTCCTCCGCAACAACTTAAATTTCATTTAAAAAAATCACCAGTGTGGTGCCAGGATCCGCAAGCGAAGCAAAGAATAGTACCACTGCGACCTACAAGGCATTTCGTAAAGCAACTGATGTAGGACCTATGGAAGCTACCCTATTAAATAAAAAGCATCGCAGAAATCGGATGTGTTGGCCTACTTGTAGAGCATAAGTTGCACAACATACAATCACTCTTAGGCTCAGATCACATACAAATCATACCGAGTGGTTAACAAGTGGTCGATATGAAGCGTTTGAAGAAGAAGTATTTTTAATTTACAAATTGTTGAAACAGTTAAGTAGTACTTGTTCATTCCTCTGTTACTTACAAGGATAGTATAAGCATAATGAAGACATACTAAGAAGAAGATGGAAATCTGACATAAGAATGGACAAAATAAGGTGCCCTCTTGGACACCAGAAGAAAAGGAGACATGACACATGGAGCATATGAAGAGGGACTGACACATCTACGGGCCTGCGCTGAAGTGCGACAGAGGATGGAAAGTCTTTAAGTAATAAGATATAAGATATATGCTTTTGCATATAAAATATTACATTATAATATGGACAGAGAAGAGAACAAATAGATCTATTCAGAAAGAACTGAAAACTAAAGAAAATTTATGCTACAAATAGAAAAGAAAACTGAAGTATTTTGCACACATAAAAAGTTATGAAGAACTGGAGAGGACAATTATGGAAGGAGGCATATCAGCATAGAGAAAAGAGACAAACAATGGCAAAGATGGATTTGGGAGGTGATAGATGATTTGAACATGATGGCAGAGGAGGACTATGGGAGATATTCTAAAAGATTGTTAGGGTAACAAAGTTTTACTCAGAACAAGCTATTTGATGAAGACATGGGGGGTCAGATCCCTGTCGAAAACAAGAAACAATGGAAATACAGAAATTTTTTTTATATTTTAGCTTACAAATTCATTTGAACAGCCAAAAAAACGTAGATTATGCGCTGTATTATACATTCCTCGTGCATCATGCAAGATTTAAAAAACAAAAACTTTATATATAAAGCTACAGTAAAATTAACAAAAGAGCACCTGTAAATACATTAAAGTTTTGTAATGCGGAAACGAAACAGGTCAAAAGCGTGAAAGCAGGATGAATGTATGAGCTCTGGTTATTGAATCTGCAGATTTTTTTTTTAAAGGACAGCATAAAAGCAGATGTCTGTAAAAGAAAGAATGTGACAATTTATTGTTTAACACTTTGACTGCCACCGCGACAAAAGTCGGCGAAATACCAACTCCCTTTCCTGCCGTTGCGACTTTTGTCGACCGACATGTGCCATCGACAATGCCTTTTTAAAATGGGGAGTGTCGCAAACGAAGGGTCCAGGCGTACTACTTCCGTATTGTTCCGAAGAGCTCTCCAAAATGGCAGATCTAACGTGTACGCAGTAAATGTCGATATCAGTTCGATTTTTCGTAAGTAAACAACATTTTTCAAAGTGGCCGACGTAGCTGATGAATAGTGGTGTCCTAAATGACTCTTTTTCTGACTTTTTAGCCAGTGTTAGTGTTAAAACGGACTCTGAATGTGATATGAATTTGAACTGTGATTCACGTGACGATGTTTATAGATCGATAGCAGATATTCCCATGGGTACAGGAGTAGGTGTCGTACACCCATCTCGAAAACTGCAGCATATCATACTGTGGATAGGTATGGGGATATCAGTTACTACAATAGCTTGTGGATTATAAAGAATATACTCTACATATAGACAGGTTAGTAGCTCATTAATATAGGAACACTATTCATAGTTTAAAAGTCCAAAGTTTATTAGTTTATTTTTACGATTTTTGAAATTGTCACCCTGAAAACTGATCATGCCGAAAAAATAGCGTGGCAGTGAGCCAGATTTTGTTGAAAAAATGATGGCAGCGAAAGTGTTAAAATGGGGAAACAGAAGGCCAAATTATTGTGTAACCATTATTTGCAAGGAGTATATTATTTGTTTCTAAACTAAAACTAGTTTCATGTGACAATATTTGCATATCTTTCAAATATATCACTTCCCTCCATAATAAACGTGGCTGTCACTTCATACTTCTAGACGCTAGATCTGACATGCAAATGATGTGAACTAGTAGAGTTATAAATAGTTACTTTAAAGTTATTCCTACTAGCTCATGGCTATAAACATTAAATTTTCATCTGTAGTTTTTAAAAAAAAAGCTGTAATAAAGGTGAGAAACAGTTCAAGCAAAGATGGCAACCCAAGCAAAGATGGCAACCAACTTTAAGCTGGAATAATGGTTGCGGAAAATGGTAGCACAGCTTACAACAGTAGCTAATTGCAGCAGGACAGATATCAATAATGGTTCTACCGGGATCTGCAAAACAAAAACAAACAAAAAAAACTTCTTCCCCATACCATCTTGTAATGTACCTGCCTCCACCACTGATCCATCCTCGTCTGCAGTCGCATCAACGCCTTCTGTCTCTGAGCGAGATTTTTTCATACTGAGAGCGCGACGGAAGCTGCCACGTACATAGTTTGTGATGCCTTGACTTGGGTCACTCATCCTACGATGTGAATATTGATCCTGCAGAAAGCATAGAACAATCTCATTCTCAATAAACAATAAAAAAGAACCCTTTTTCATACCATGAGGAATACAGTGTTACACCCGTAGTTTTCCTTGACCATCGGCACATGATGGGCAACATCACGCAGGCCACCTTTACTTCCAGAGCTTTTCTAGTACCTAATTAAGGATTGGTCTGAAAATCAAAATCTTTTGATTGTTTTCATATTAATATAAAATTGTATAAGCACTTTTTGAATGTATGACTTAGATAGCTAAAGAATTAGTAAAAAATGTCAGTGTGCCATGGAAACATACAAAATGGCCGCAACAAATCCATTTCTGAACTAATGAATGTAATATTTTTTACTAGGTAGCATTGTAATACTAAAATTACCACTATTTTAGGATATATTAATATTTAATTTTATAAATTTTTGAAAATCCTCAAAATGGGTCGAAAAAGCTGTTTTTGGAGGGTGTGTTTACAAAATTCATAAAAAGTATATTTAAATATATCCTAAAGGATCAGTAATTTGTAGACAACATTGACTTATAAGAGTAAAAAATATATATAACTTCAGAGCCTTAGATTTAAATAGCAGGTTCATTCTATATTTTCCCACTATTTTAATTCTACATACTAAGTCATAACTTTCAGTTATACAATTCACATTATCAAGCAAGAATAGTTTCCAGAAGTCCCTTAAGACTGGGTCTTCTTCTTCTTCGAACGCTCCATATCGACCACTTGTTAACCCATCTTTGTGATTTGTATGTGATCTGAGTCTAAGAGCGATTGTACATTGTACCAGTTATGCACCTACAAGTAGGCCAGCACATCCGATTTCTGCGACGTATTTTATTACTAGGTAGCTTCCTAAACCCTATCTCAGTCGCCTCTTATGACTTGCCTTGTAGGTCGCAGTGTTACTATTCTTGACTCCCTTAGCAGCCCCAGCAACACATGGAGGCTGGATCAACATGAGTGCTGTTACGGTTGGAAACAAGTTTTACTCCTAGTGTGAAAATTGAACCCAGACACCGTACTTAATAAGCAAGTAAATAAATAATAAACTGCAGCTAATTCATACAATACAAGTTCATTCAATAATATTTTGCCCACTATTTAACTGTGGCACAATAACTGTACCAGTTATGGAAGCTCACAGCTGGTGTGTTGCCAGAGCTCTCAAGGGGAGCAAAGAAAAGTAACACTGCGACCTACACGGCATGTCGTAAGATGCGAATGAGGTAGGGGCCTAGAGAAGCTACCTAGTAAATAAAAGCATTGCAGAAATTGGGTGTGCTGGCCTACTTGTAGGCGCATAGCTGGCACAGCGTACAATTGCTCTTAGGCTCAGATCACATACAAGCTCACCGTAAAAGAGTATAGCTATACAAGTAGAAAAGTCAGATTTTTCAATTGTTTGACACTAACTGAAAGGGGAACTATGACAACTGTGTGTCTTAACTCTGGAATCATATTTCTACCAGTAACTGTATCAGAGATACCAGTTCAGAGAGTTCACAGTAAAAGGTTATAACTGTACATGTACACAAATCTTGGTAGCCATCTCATTATTGATTTATTCCTCTCTGCTGCTCATGGACCGTAGGGCTTCAATAGTTGTACTCCAGCTTGTACCCGGTATCTGGTCATTTTCTTTATAGCTTCCCAGGATAGTCCAGTATCCTTCAATTCCTCAAGGTGACTTCATTGCGAGGCCCTTTTCCATTTTACTTGCAGGTTCCACTATAATGCTTGTCTAGTGACACTTGATGGTGTCTTTCGGAGGGTATGTCTGACCCATCACCCCTTTCTCCTCACCATCTCAGTATTAGATACACAACAAACAATTGGAACTTAAAGAAATGGCCATGAGCAAGCACACAAAATCATTAATCAATAGCTGCTTTTCATTTGAATCAACTAAAACACATCCCATCCATTCATTCATACATAACTTCTTCTTCTTCTTGCAATCGCTATTTGGATGATTATACCACCAATGGTGTTCTTATGATGAAGTCAACTGTTGTCTTGGGTTCATCTCTGAAGTTGTGTAGTTTTGAATGCAGTGACGTAACTACTTGAATCTCGGTAAGTTGATCAAAATCATAAGTTTTACTGGATGGTATAATCATCATATATAAGCGTTATGTGCATGATGCGATGGCTTCTGGTGCGTCTTCTCGTCTAGTAACACCAACATTAGCACCATTCGTACATAACTAGAGACTAGTGAAGTAAGTAATCAACCGTCATCGCTATTAATATTGTTCTGTAACCAAGTAACCTCATTCATTGGTTACTATTTCTGTAAGAACTTAATTTATTTACATAAAGATAAGTCAACTCTACTGGCCTCCTTATAAGCGACAGATCTGATACCATGCTACAGTATAAATCAGAAGATGTGGTATGATAAAGTGGGGTTTTCTTACCAGTAGCCCATATCTGTGTCATATTGAACACAATATGCATGCACCCTCCGAGGTTGGCAAGTAGCCATAATGATACTGACTAGATCTGAGGACAGAGAACCAATATGTGCAACTTTCTGATGACTGATATCCATGACAAAGACACCAGTGACTCAGGACTTGGTGATCCTCTTAACTTATACATTTGGACATATGTCTACACTGAATAAATCACATGAACAGAATTCAACAACACACACCAGACTGCCAGCTGTGTGCACATCATCATGAAACTGTTCACCACCACTTCTTCAGGTGCCAAGCACTGGATGATGTCAGATAGATCCTTCTTTCTACAAGGCCAGATAAATGGAACACTTACAGAACAAAGTAGCAACTTACAAATACATGCAGATACCACTACATAGCATTGGGCCGAAGGGCAAGAGCTCAAGTGCCACTGGACCATTGAAGGACATATGTCTTAAGTATAATAGAATTTTGTATGATCTGCTGGTAATTTGTTGTTATGAGATGAGCACAGTGGACACTGCCTCTATACTGTCTTGATTCAGTAGCACAGAGAGCCCCCTCCTCCCCTCTAAGTCCAACCCCTCATTCCCCTACTGCTCGATAAGTCCAACCCCTCATCCCCTAGTGCTTGATAAGTCCAAGCCCTCATCTCCTAGTCCTCGATAAGACCAACCCCTTGTCTCCTAGTGCTAGAGCAGTCCAACCTCTCGCCTTCTAGTGCAGCCTAACCCATTGTCCCCTAGTGCTAGAGCAGTCCAACCCCTCATCCCCTAGTGCTAGAGTAGTCCAACCCCTTGTTCCCCATGTGTTAAAACAGTCCAACCCTTTGTATCCTATCGCTAGAGCAGTCTGACCCCTTGTCTCCTAGTGGAGTCCAATCCCATGTCTCCTAGTGCAGCCCAACCCGTGTGCCCTAGTGATAGATCAGTCCAACTCCTCGTCCCCATGTGCTAGGAAGTCTATATATATATATATATATATTTGATAATAGAAATTTCAAATACTAATTGTTTTTTTTTTTTTTTTTATATATATAATTATATAATATATATCATATGTATTTACAGTCTATTATAATATATATATATATCTGTGTATGAAATTTCACACAAGCAATTGGTATATGATTTCTTCAACACAAATTTATCAATGTATTTACCAGTCTTATTTAGCAAACATCATTTTTCCATTGTCTTACAATCCCAAGTAAAAATTAGAATGCTACTTAAATAACAAAATAATTCATAAATACTCAGTTTCTCCATCTACAAAATCTGTAACTGGAAAATCCCCAAGGTCTGGTGTCTCTGACCAGATCTTGAGTCTGCTGACACCATCTCTGCACAGCCTTTTCCTCTTGACCTCTTCATAAATTCCACGTTTGTTCTATAAACCCATGGTCATTCGTTGTGTCAGTTTCTGTGTTAAGCTTGCCTGTGTAGAATTGCTACACATATTATTTTTTGTTTTTGATAATAGATAGTAGAACACTATAGAAAGTGGAGTAGAGAATAAAGAGATTTAAGAACCTCAGGGGAAGTGCCGGAGCCAATGAATATGATCAATAAATAGACAGTGAATAAATATTTGAGGCTTCGGAAAAAACAAATTACCAAACACAGGACTCGGAACACAAACCGTTATTTCTTACAGTACCCATTGCCTAGCCCTACAGATGAGCGTTTTTAAGAACACAGGTAGCTAACTCTCCCAACAAAAAATATTTTTAAAAAGCTTTACTAAACATTGTTCTATCAAATCTGATCTGACTATTTTGTGTTCAACAGACTATGCTGTTTATGAAAGACACGGCTTAGAAAAGCTCTTTTTTTTGGAGAACTAGCTGGCTTTGTTCTTAAAAATGCTAATTTATATGGCTATGCAATGGGCGCTGTAAGAAATAAAGTTTAGTGGTTCAAATCTTGCATTTAGTAATTTATTTTTTCTTGAAACACTACTGAAAGTATACAACTTCAAATGATAAGTGGTGTCTTCTTGGTTAAAATGGATTATGGGTAGTTATTGAGAATTAATAAATTGAGAATAAGTGGCGTCTGTGGCCTAGGGGTTAGTGACTCGGTCTATTAACCCCGACGTTCTGAGTTCGAATCACGCTGGACAGTTTGCTTCCAAATTGTTTCCGTGATTTTAACAAAGGACGATGGCGCCACCCGCTCAGAAAGCAATGGCAAACTACTGAACGTATAAGTGGTGCCTAGAAAATCAACGATTGTTACTGTAGTTGATGTCTTCTCGTTTGGATATGCGATTTTATTGAGAATTATGCTCACTTATGTCAAACAGGCAGAAAGGTATGTAGTTTCTTATTCTTCTTCGAGAGCTCCATATCAACCACTCTGTGATTTGTATGTGATCTAAGCATAAGAGAGATTGTATGTTGTGCCAGTTATGCACTTACAGTTATGTCAGCACATCCGATTTCTACGTTTTTTATTTACTAGGGCAGCTTCCCTAGGCTCCTACCTCAGTCATCACATATGTGCTTTGTAGGTCACAGTGTTCTTTGCTTCCTTTTGCGAGTCCCAGCAACACATGGACGGGATGTAGTTTTATAGATATTAATTGCTAAAATTATTTGGAAGAGTGTGTTTTCCATGCCGCAGGTATTTATGAACCAGGGTGCAACTTATTAACCTTCTCTGCGCATACCCCACAGTTTTTAAAAAAGTGATAATTTTTCCTGTTCATCTGTCTGCAGTGAATTCAAGTGTAGTTATGGTGTCTCTGGCTGATTTTTGCATGCATTCTTGCTTTCCTTATCACCAGTGTCCATCACTCAAGTGAGACTTAGACTTCAGAGCTACTTGTAATTTAGATCCCCAAGTAAAGGATCAGGGTCTCATGTATCCAATACAACTGTGTGCAAACAGGGAATTTGTTTTTAATGCATAGCTGGCTTCAACTCCCAGCATGTGATCGTTATTGATTATTGAACTGACGTCATTACACTTCAGGCAGATCCATAGGTGCTCAACCTGCCCCAACAGATGTCGAAGGGTATGCATACCAATGGTTCCTGTGGATCGCTGGTTAAACACACTCCTCACTATGACATCCAGTTCTATTTGTAAAACGGGTAACTTCAAACTCCTTAAATCGTTGGATCGATTCAAACTCTATTTTAGTGTCTTCATCCAACAGGCAGTCATGAAGATACCAAGAACATCCCCCTTATCCATCCTAAACTCCCAGACAATCATTGCTGTTGATGCAAGCCTGTCTGCTCTCTCATTGCCGAAAACACCTACATGTGTAGTAGATCTACGTAAGACTCTGGAGATTAGAAACTTCAATAGACATCTACTCATACTGCAACCTGCTATTTTGGACCTTCCAAAGTATCGACAAAGTATCTACGGCCCCAGTAAACGGATTCCCAGAGAGCCAATGGAGGCCAGCAGTAATGGTCTCAACCTCCATCCTCATACTGGAAGAAGTTGTCGTGTATGCTCCACTTCATTCTGCAACATCAACTCATCACCATCTTCAACTCCCGACAGCATGTTATCACTAGCAAAAGTGTTATCACTTGTTCATCACTAGTCAAAAAAGATGTTGATTCAACTTTTCTCTCTACGAAATACACCATATTCAAATTTAACTCCTAATTCTTGCAATCGGTTCAGTGTCTGAGACTCACCCATATTGAGAAGGTGTTAAGATGAAATATGTGGAGATGAAATATTGAGATGAAAGATGTTGAGATGAAATGTGTTGAGATGAAATATGTTGAGACAACAAATACACCAAAATGTAATGAAGCTGAAGAATATATTCTCAGACTCACCCTGCTGTCATAAACACGTTTGAGAGCATCATACTTGACAGAGCCCAGAAAAAGGACACCAGCAAACAAGCCCTGCTTGTCTCTAGCTGTTAGTTCCACAGCCACACTTTCACTGTCTCTAACTATCAAATCTTGAAAAACCTGCAATAAAAAATTGCAATAAAAGTGAACAAAAGCAAGTCTGATAAAACTATATACATGAAAGTGGAGAATGGAGCTGGAGGCTGATAGTAAGAGGATAGGTAAAACATGGAAAGAATTGGAAGGGATGGCAAGAGAGAGGAAGAGCTGGAAGAAGTTTGTTGAAGACATGTGCACCGTTGGAAGTTGAAAGGTGAAGAAGAAAATGGAAAATGCATGGGAATGTCAAATGTGCCATGATATTGATCATATACACTGGTTAGTGAACCGACTTCATTGAACTGCAGGCAGACCAATAGGTGCTCAGTCTCCCCCAACAGATGTTGAAGGGTATGCTTACTGATGGCTCCAGTGACTCGCTGGTTAAACACACTCCTCACTCTACCCATCAGACATCCAGTTCTACTTGTACAACGGGTAACCCCAAACTCCTTAAATTGCTGGATCAATTCAACATCTATTTTAGTATCTTCATCCATTGAGGAACATCCCCCTTATCCATCCTAAACTCCCTCACAATCAATGCAGATAATGCAAGTCTGGCCACTCTCCCATTGCCGCAAGCACCTGCATGCCCAGGACAGTACATTCACATAAGCCTCTGGACGTTAGAAACTTCAATAGACATCCACTTATACCCCAACCTGCTATTTTGGACCTTCTGGAGCATATACAGAGTCGGATACAATGACCGCCCCAGCAAACGGAGTCCCTGAAAGCCAATGGCCAAAGGAATCAACCTCCATCCTCATACTGAATGTAGTTGACTTGTATGCTCCACTTCGCTCTGCAACAACCCTACCATGCACGCTAGCCAAGAAACCCAAGCCTGACTTCTCACCACGATGCACAGACCCATCGGTGTAAACAACATTATCATCACTTGCATTATCTTCTATCAGCTGATATGATCATATACGTAACATAAGCAAGTACATACAGTAGTTTGTACCAAGAACATACCTCTTCAAAGTCATCAACAGTAAAGAATATATTTGGGTATGTAATTTCTTCATGCGTGCCTTTACTGTCCATTGACCTCTTGCTTGGGCTAGGGTACACTCTCTGGTGGAGACAAAACAAAATGTCATATTTTACTAAACAGCTACATCCTCTAAAAAGTACTGGAGATTAGGAGAAAAACCAATATGATCTCACTTATGAAGACAAATATCAGCTGCACCTTCCCATGGTGCGGTAACGTGAAAAATACTTAATGCAGAAAAAACAGAGTTAGGAATTTATGGTCTGATTCTATATGTTGTGTGCCGTATAAGAAGTATATTTCTTCACTTCTGATGTATCCTTTGCTGATAAAGGCCTTTTGGTCGAAAGTTTGTGGTGTATTGTTATTGTACTTTGTAAGACTAAGTACTTTGTTTTTACGTGTTTTGCCAAAAAAAACCCCAAAGCTGTCAATTATAGACTCATAAGACTGACCAAGTGTCTGGAGTGAGTTTAAATGGAAACATTATGTGCCATGCCGACTGGCGTATGTGAACATGGATCTCCACAAACATATGTCCTTGGTGCTGACTATCAGTTTGGATGTTGACACTCTTCCGTGCCATGAAAGAGGACTATCCAGAATTTTCTCTGTCTTTCTCTGTCTCAAAACATCACATATTAATGCTTTGTTTTCAGTTTAGGGATGACCTTTCAATACAAGATGCACTATTTTTGAGTAGGTCATGATCAAATTTTTTGCCAGGCAACTCGAGAATGACTGAGACTGCTTGTTTCCAGGACACACCGTTAAGGGGTATTTATGTTCTTTGGGACACATCATTTGGAGTAGTTTTATGGTCTCTGGGACACACCGTTTCAAGGAGTTTTAAAGTCTCCGGGACACACCGTTTCGAGGTGCTTTATGGTCTCTGGGACACACCATTTGGAAGTGCTTTATAGTCTGTGGGACACACAATTATCATTCTTCTTCTTCTTCAATGATCCAGCAGCACTTGAGCTTTTGCCCTTCGGCCCAATGCTATATAGTGGTATCTGCATGTGTTTGTAAGTTGTTCTTTTGTTCCGTATAATGTGTTCCATTTATCTGGCCTTGGAGGAAGGAGGGTCTTTCTGATGTCATCTAGTGCTTGAACTTGAAGAGGTGGTGGTGAACGGTTTCATGATGATGTGCGAACAGTTGGCACTCTGGAGTGTGTTGTGGATTAATTCTGTTCAAGTGATTATTAAGTGTTATGTGTTGGGTTCGAAGTCTAAAAATGGTGCTCTGATCTCTTCTTGTAAGGTGGTTGATGTCATTAAGGTTAGGGCTGGCCATATGGGTGTACACCTCTCTTCCTGTGTTTCCCATGGCCTATCTGTTCAGCCAAATTTCTTTATTTGTTGTCATTAGGATTTGCTTTGCTGTATGGAGAGTTGTTGCTGTGATTGGTTGTTCCTGTGTTGACCCTTTCTTGGCTAGCCTATCTGCTTTGTCATTTCCAGGTGTGTTTGAATGTCCAGGGATCCACTGCATGGTTATTTTGACGTCATGTGATGTAATAAGTCTGTCAATATATAGGGCTATATGGGATAGTTCAGATTTACAATGTCCACCGTCTTCTAGAGCTTGAAGGGCAGACATTGAATCTGTGAAAATAATTATATTTTGTGCCTTTGATGGAAAGGCATTGAAAACAGTCTTCAGGTGGTACAAAGCTGCTTCTATCGGATGAATTTCAGCCTCATAATTGGAGCATATCTCCCCACATGCATCAAACAGATCTTTGGATGATCTGTCTGGGTATTGTATATATGCTCTGTAACCTGCATTGATGGTGGCTTTAAATGCAGATATATCAGTATAGGCATGTACCCATTCTTGGGGATAGGCATCAACATCATTACTAAGTGAGAGACTACTGCACTTTAATAAGTCATGTTTAAACTATTATCCTTATTAAGCAAGGTATTATTGTACTTTAAGTGCCTTTACAATTCTTACACACATGATGCTGTGATATCAGATCAGTTTCTTTCTTCATATGAATCATATGAATGATCTAAATGCTAATTTACCTGTGAAAACTTTTTGAGTATTTGTAAGTTCTGTTCACCAGTTCTTGTACAGAGTCCACATGTCACTGTGTACTCAAACTACATTTGTAGAAAAAAGAAACAAAAGAAATTAATTATTATATATTAAGATTAGAAAGCAAGTCAAACTTTCGCAATATTCAACAAAATCTGGAAAGCCAAAGGATTAAATCTTAAAACAAAACTTTGGGTTTGGGGTAGGGTTGCCAGTAGAAAATTTTAGCCGCAAAATCCAACCAACCATGAACAAGTCACATAAAAATAAAATAATAACTGTGCCAACCAAGAGGAAAGGAAGCTTTTGTAGAAGAGGTATGAAGCGATGCAGAGAAAGTCGCAAGGAGTCTGCACCGCAGATTATCTTCCTTTCACCTAGGAAAAGCTCCAGAATTGGCACCTGAAATGTTAGATGTATGTATGAAATGGGAAAGACAGCACAGGTTGTAAATGAAATGAAATACTATGGGATTGGCAACTTGGGATTATGTGAAACTAGGTGAAATGGTGCAGGCAAACAATGTCTAAACCCAGGATAAAAAACAACGCTGTTCTTAGGCCATATGGAAGAAAATGCCCCCCACAGTCAAGGTGTGGCTTTAATGCTATCTAAAGAAGTGAAGAATGCACTAATAAAGTGTGATAGTGGAACTACGGTAATAGAGGAACTGCGGTCGTATGATAGGGTCACAAACAAGGAGCTTAAGGAGAGAATGAGACAGATCCTAGTGAACCAAGAGGTGAAGAAATGACATTGGCACTGCATAGTACACACCTTGAGAAAACCTATGGGGAATATAACAAGATGTTACCTTTCCTGGAACCCACAGGGAAAGCGAAAGAGAGGGAAGCTTAGAAATACATGAAGAAGAGATTTGTAGACAAAGATTAACTATAGATGGAAGAACTAGAAGGAGCTGTAGGAGATAGCTAACAATGGGAAGACTTAGTTGAGGGCCTATGCCTTAACCAGGGTTTAAAAAAAGGCACAGGAGAGAGAGAAAGATAGAGAGAATTACCTGATGCAAAATAATATTCAAATAAACTGTCTCCTCCCAGTCTATTGTCGGCTCATCCAAAGCTGGCAAGCGTTTTGAGTCTCTCCGGTAGACTTCCACTAAAGGCTGTGTAACATAACACAGAAAAATAGATCATATTAGAACATTTGTGGAACAACTCATACATAATGTACAACAAAACTAAAATGATTTCTTCTTCAATGTTATGTTATGCGATCGACATCATGGCACATTGGACATTACCATGCATGCTCTGTCCTCCGCTGAAGCAGCCATGATGTTTTTTTCAATGATCGAGCCAATGCTTGGGTTCTTTCTCTTTGGTTAAAATATATATATATATACCTCTTGTACCGTTACACATGGCCTGCAAGTAACATTTTCCTTGCCGCTCTGTCCTGGGCAACTCACTGAATCTCTTCCATGGAATTGTGTCTGATATTCCTTACCTCTCTCAGCAAAGTTTGTTTCATGGTTTCCCTATGGCTTCCTCTCTTTCTTGAACCCTTTGCCTCCCACTTCAATGCCTGCTTTGGTATTCTTTCTTCTCAAGGTATGCCCAACATATCTCCATCTTCACCTTCTTATAACAGTTTTTACTAGTGGTTGACCAGACATTTCATTGATTTCATAATTTCTGAATTGGTCCTATTTATGTTAATTATTTTTGGCTAAAATATTATTGCAATATAGGTGGGGTGTCTGTGGACTTTCTATCCATCCCAGACAGAAGTCAAAAATGGACTGGCTTAGCAATAGAGGACAAGGGTAGTTTTTTTCTCTCTCTCTCCTTCCCCTCTCCCCCTCCCTCTCTCTCTCTCTTCTAGGATCACCCCTTAGACTGATGTACCAGATTTCCCCATAAATTCTGCTGTTATTTTTCTTATTCATGTGGAAATCTGATGCATGCAGCCTTAGCATGGGTGTGCTTCGTCACATCTTTAGCGCCATTTGGAGCTCTGGTGCTTATCCTCGGCGATGTGTTTTAGTCAGCGTTTACTGGGTTCACTCTCCGTCAGCCTTGGGCTGCCCCCAGCCTTCCTGCAAGGCAGTAGGTTACTATTTTTTTTAGGGTAACTACCCTTAGACAACCTTCCCTCCCGGGTTGTTGAGCGTCATCTATCCAGGTTACCAGTCTTTTTTTGGACTACTTGGTTTGCCTGTCGTCCAGTTTTGAGTATGGTTTGCTCCGCTAGCATTTCATTGTCCCCAATCGAACTACAAGGCAGTAGTTGTTCCTGCGAGGAACGCGGTTATTGTTCTCTGGATGAAGACCCCATTTTCGAGGCTCTCCACCGTTTTGTCCACCTCGCGTTTCTTTAGGGTGCCCCTTCGCCCATTTCTGCTTGTGCCCTCATCCACCAACTGGGCCTGCTCCTTTTCTCTTTGTCACTTGTGCTCACATTGTTCTACTGGGTGACACCTTACCCTTTTCTATCTCACTGTGCACAGTTTATCATCATTCGGTAGGAACATTTGCACTGGATTCAAGCCTCTGCTGGGCTTTCCAGTTTTCTGCACATTTGGGTGGTTGGTTCACACTTACGTTTGCCACGCCTTTTCGTCGCTCCATCATTAGCACTGTGCATGTCTTCCCAGCCAGTGGGCTCACCTGTGTATCGTTCGTATTCGCTCTACTTTGATGCCTGCTCACCTTGTTTATCAGATTTCTCACTGTGCTCACATTTACTATGCCCTAAGACTGTCAGGATACGCAACTCAATTCGGGCCCCACCTCAGGGCTCCGAGTTTCACCCCATGTGGGACCACGTCTCTTCTCTGGATGCACCCCTCATATGTTTATTTGTTCAGCTTTTCTAATCTGGAGAGATGTGCATTAAGTCAATCTGGGATTCTGCTTGTCTGTGTTGCAAGTGGATCTCATTCAACGTAACTGTGTCTGTATCACTACTTATACCAGAGTAGCTCTCCCTCAATCCCTACACGATTAGCCAGACAGGAACCGTTGACTGTTTCCAGGGTCACCACATGGAGGTGGGGTAGGATCTTGGTTAGTGCAGCTCACTAATCCTGGCACGACATTGTCCCTATGCGCCTTTGACCCCATGTGTGCTGTTCAATGATGCTAGAGTCAAGGTAGGTTCACTGTACTCATTCCCTGCCACCAAATTGTGTGCTGGTCATGCCTAGTTCTTCTGTACTCCTCTAGGCACACACATTTAAAAAAAAAAAAAATTTGAAATGTAGAGAAATTGAGTAAGGAAGAAAATCATAATAGAAGAAACTATCTTTTTTCACTTTTCAACTCCCAATGGAGCACAGGTCTTCTACAAACTTCTCCCAGCTTTTCCTCTCTCTTGCCATCCCTTCCAATTCTTTCCATGTTTTACCTATCCTTTTAATATCAGCCTTCAGCTCTCTTCTCCAGGTCTGTCTAGGCCTTCCCTACTCCTCTTTCCCTGCGGGTTCCAAAACAGTGCTTGTCTTGCAATGCTTTGGTCGGTCTTCTCAATGTATGTCCTATCCATCGCCAGCATCTCTTCCTGAGCTCTTTCTCCACTGGTATCTGCTTTGTTCTTTCTCTGAGTTCCTCAGTTAAGCTTATCATACCATCTCAGTCCCTCTATTCTACGTAAAAATCCATTTACGAAGGTCTGCAGTTTTCTGATGGTTTCCTTTGTTGTCTTCCATGTTTCCAAGCCATAGAACAGCACTGACTACACATTTGATTGAAATATTCTCAGCTACGTGTTTGTTTCCTTTGAGTTCCATATCTTACTCAATGCAGAAGAAACTATATCTAGAAGAAACTATGAGGAAAACAAATGAAAAAGAAAACTAGAAATGAGAAACCATACATGGTAAAGAAATATAAGCAATTTTGGTCAGGCTTGCATCAACAGCATTGATTATCAAAAATTTTAGGATCTTCTTCTTCTTCTAACCAGGGCTGCGAGTTTTCACTCTTGGGCAGCCAATGCCAGTTTGTAGAATCTGCATGTGTTCTGTAATTGTGGAAGACTAGTGTAAAGGGTATTATGAACAGATGGGTGTGGTGGGAGGAGTTCTTGTCTAGCTTTGTGTAGTCCAGGACATTCAAGCAAGATATGCTGTACTGTCTCACATGAGTGACTGCACTTTCTACAGTGTGGTAGGTGTTTGGGGTTTATTCTGTGTAGGTGGTAATTCAGTCCAACATGTCCTGTTCTTAACTGAAAGATAGTGAAATTTAATTTTTTTTTTTTTAGGATAGATAAAGGGGATTGTCTTCAGCCTCTTGGATGAAGACACTAAAATAGATGTTGAATTGATCCATCAATTTAAAGTTTTCCATTTACAAGTAGAACTGGATGCCGAGGACAGAGTGAGTTAACCAGCAGCTACAACCATCAGGATACATATCTTTTGACACTTGTTGGAGTATACTGAACACCTATGGGTCTACCGGTCTATGCGTCAGTTCAGTAACCAATAACTAAAGCATTTTAATAGATCTAGTAACCTGCTGCCTTGCGTCAGCTGAGGAACCAAGGCTAATGGAGGCGAACCTTAACGCTGGTTGAAATCGGACATGTGCAAGGACAAGCACTAGAGCTCAAATGGTACTGAAGATGTGATATAAAATACGTTCTTGGCAAAGGCTGTTTATATATCACAATAGAATATCAAAATGGCCAAAGAATGATCGAGAGAAAGAGAGAGCAAGTCTTATGCCAGAGCCATAGTACCTACAATACTACTAAATCTGTTTCAGTGGCATATGAGCTGCACCTGCCCTTTGGTATGAGATAAACACCAGGAAGTAAGTAACCAATATATTTACCTGAATGAGACCATGTCTGTTTTTCAATTCTGGATTTTTACGTATATAGAATAGCATGTCATCTCTGCTGTCATCAGGTGATATCCCTCCATTGAGATAGTATTGTGAGAACACATCTGGCCAAAATTGATTGGTATTCACCAACTCAAATCCATTTTCTAATGGCAAAAAATGTGTTGTTACAAAGTATACAATGATCACTAGAATAAAAACTTAAAGGCAATGACTCCATCTTTGATCAAAATCTTTCTTTAAAAATAAGAAATCAGGCATCTCAGAAATGGTAAAGCTTCAATTTAAATATCTAAAACTGCTAGTATCCACATTTATTAATCTTTATAACTTTTTCATTATATTTGAGAATCATCTTCCAGAATTGGACATGTGCATAATTTTTCCAATCTCCTCCTCAGCTTGTACTTCAGTTTGTTTAGACTAAAACTCTATCTCTGCTGGTTGATATATCTACTGAAGTTTCTCTCATGGTTTTCCAGTCTTGTCGCACCTATCAGTATGAATAATTTGTCAACAAGATATATAACATTATCTTAGTTATCTTCAAGTATATGTTTTCTCTTAAGGCATTGATGATGTTGCTTTATCCATAAAGCACCAAGTGGTTCGGGCCCAAATTTGGGGTGTAAGAATAGAACCATGTTACCTCCACGCATGTCTAAGGCGACTAATGAGTTTGGCTGAAATCGGATACAAGTCCTAAATATGTAGAAGTCTATGCATTTGAGGGCCTACAAACCAATGTCAACGTATACACGTTCTTGGCAAGATCAAACATATCAAAGGTGATTAAAATTGGTTGTAAAGAACAAACACAAAAAAAAGAAAAAGATCATATAAGGTCCATTCTTGTACAGCATTGCTCCTAAGAGCATCTGCTCTCTCATTGTCTATTCTTATTCTTCATAAGAACTTCATACCTGAGGTCTGAAAAGGCTATGGGAAATTTTATTTTATATTAGTACACTCAATATTTTCTTGTTCACTCCTACCATTGTTTCAATTCGTTCTTTGCTACATAAAATGATATTTAGTTTAGTTAGTCGGATCACCATCACTGCACGTCGAACAAATTAGTCCATAATGCTCGATTCTCTCCTCAGTATGTCCATCAGCGTGTGGCGACTAACGACACGGTTCTTTGTTGGTTTACAATTCTTCTTTGTCTGCCAGCATAGAGTTCTTCTCGAGCTACACCACACTTAACTTTGAGTTCTTGCAGTCTGGTTAGTGTTGTGGATTCACGCTCATTCGTGAATCATGTACCGCCCTCTCTCCTTAAAGAATTTATAATATCAGCCTGGTCCATTGCTCGTCCGCTTTGGACAGCAGCCATACCTCATGCCTGGCACAAAATAAAACTGATCTTTGTCAGCTTAGACCTCCCCAACGATTCTATCCAATGTCTCCTAGCCCATCCTGTTTCAATCTTCCTGAGCATACTCATTGAGTCACTGAGAAAACATGCATGGATAAAAGTCTGTGATTCTAGCCAACTATCGCTGTAACTGCATGATTTCCATAGTGAGACTGCTCGTAGTGATTTCCATAGTGAAAATGATGTGATTTGTCTTACTGTTGTATTTGTAAACATGCTCTTTGTTACAATCAGTTATGAATCACTGTGCTGATGAGTAATAAAGGAGTGAGGAGTATCAAAATAAATTCAATAATTATGTGACTAGAATAAATTCATAATCAATAGCTATTGAATTGTTTGTTGAAAAAAACAAAAACTTATTACTGAAGTTCATGAAAATTTAAACCATGTAAACATTAAAATTATTTATATTAATTACTTACTATATTATATGTAAGTTTAGATCAAGTGACAATGAAAAGGCATTTGTCTCTTTTAGTCTTTAGAAACCTTAATTAAACACCACTGACCACTCTGGATCAACCAACAGCTCACAATAACAGATAACATTTGATTATTTTCTAAGAGCGTTCAGCCCACTGAGTTGATTTCAAAACTTGGCACTGACTAGAATTAGAGGTTTTAGGTTAACTTAGTAGTTGGTACTCACACAGCTCTGCTAAATTTAATTAATAACTCATTAACTAAATTTTAATTAATAAATAAACAGTCAAGTCATTTTGACTTTGCTTTGTTTATTTTGTACACAACCGTTCATTTCCGATTCAGTCAACATGAAACATAAGACTGGATAGATACTGTATACATCATACTTATGATTATGATAGTTATGATACTAGGCATCATACAGTACATACAGACAATACAGTTAAAGTATCATCAGTGATACACTATCATGACTATGATGACTATCTAATATTCTATACAGATAAGACGATAAGTTCAACGGATTCAACTTAGATAAGTATTATGGTTCCTGTCATAATATATTTGAAATACATTATAATAAATGACATAAACTGTTAATTTTTGTAACACTACACTTCACTACGAGTGGTATTGTGATTCTATGAATAATAATGAAGTATAAACAACAAACAAATAATAAATAACAAATTAAGTTGTTAAAATAATTTTAATTATTCATTGTGTACGAAACGTTTCTTGCTGCTGACATCTGTCTATCCATCTGCAATCAATCAGTGAAAACTAGTTACATTTTTACCTGTATCGACTGATCCACGTCCACCCCGTTTTCGTTCTTCCTATTGTCTTCAAAGCTTTTGAAGAAACCCTCTTTTGTCTTCTGGTTCAACTTTCGTCCATATTTCTCAAGGAAGTTAGCAAATCATGATATTATGTTCATTTGTGATAATTTTTGCCGAACGGACAACGTTTCTAAATAAATAGATCTCGAGTTTCCAAATCTATTTTGCGACGTTTGCTAAATCGCTAGAATCCGTCTTCTATCAAGTATTCTTCTTCTTCTTCAGCGATCTCTGGTCATGCGCTTAATTTAGCATTGGACCACAACTGGGCAGACAGCTTCAGGTCTGTCAGGTTTCCCAAAGCTTAGTTTTCAGGTCGACTGGGTGTGGCCACATGTTGCTTCTCAGCTCACACAGCAGAGGACAGTCTTGCAGGATATGCTCTGGTGTCTGTTCTGCCTCTGACACTGGCAGAGAGCTGTTTGACTTATTCCTAGTCTGTATAAGTGTCAAGTATGAATACATCTCTACACCATAGGACAATACCATTTGCAACAATTACGACAATGAGTGTGACCTACTAGATCTCGACGGTCATGTTTCCTAAAGTAGGACGATGACATGCTTTTACGGTCTCATCTCTCCTGCCTTTTAACTGGAATGGGTCATGGAGTCCTCAAACAACTCAGCCAAATCTTCTTATCTCTAGCTATCTCTGCAGCTCCCTCCAGCTCTTCTTTATATTTTGATCTCTGCCTCAAATCTCATCTCCGTGTATTTATAGGCATCCTTTCTTTCGCTGTCTCTGTGGTTCCGGAAAGGACCCTTCTTGTTATATTCCCCTCGTGTTTTCTCGAAGTGTTTCATAGCCAGCGTCTTTTTTTAACCTCATGGCTCATTTTAATCTGTCTTGTTCTCTCCATAAGTTCCTCATATGTGACCTTATCATACCATCTCAGTCCTCTATTCTGCACAGACACCAGTTGATGAATGTTTGCAATTTATGCGTTACTAGCAGTTTACCCGTCCGTTCTTCACAGGGAATTTAGTTAAATCTATTGTAAAGTCCATTAAAGAAACATGTTACATTGCTTTAAAATCGTCTTCTTCCCCATTAAAAACATAGTTTTCTCTCATGCATCAGCCAGTAAAACCTGATACAACAGAATTCCCGTAAAAGTTGAAAAATAACAATTGGCAAATTAAATTTATTCAGATTATAAACTTATCGACGTGTTGAAAAAAATTTGGCAGAACGTGAATCGAGCACGTCTCGCAATGTAGACAGGCGCGCTATCAACTACCCTAGAAAGTTATAGATAAATATGTTTAAAATACGTTATAATAACAGTGACGCTATCATAGCATTAAGGACCAGGGGTCTCTGTGGCTAAGTGGTTAAGCCCTTTGCCTTGTGAGTCGAAGGTCGTGGGTCGCCTGAGTGGTTACCGGGCCCAAATTTTGGGTGTAAAGAATAGAACCACTGTTACCTGCCATGCATGTCTTAAGAGGCGACTAAGGAGGTTTGGCTGAAATTGGATGCATGTGTCCTAAGCGTGTAGAAGTCTATGCGTTTAGGGCCTATCAAACCAATATGCAACGTATACACGTTCTTGGCAAAGATCAAACATATCACAAAGAGTGATTAAAAACGAACGCAAAGAAGAAGAAGAAGGTCGTGGGTTCGAATCCGGACCGCGGCCTTCTGATCACGAGTGCAGTTTTTTCCAGAGACCCTAGGATTATTGCCGGAGCTACGGAGTTCGTGCTTTGTGCAATACTCTCAACAGGTGGCGTGCCATTTCTGCGGAGAGGACCGAGCCATATGGGGTAAAACCTGGTGCAATGAAGTCAATCCTTCGGCTTTAAACCCCCATTAAGGACTTGAGGGAAAATAATAATCTTTGTCAAAGTCTGTATGTAGTGTACTGTGACATTCGTCACTTTATTGTATTGTTTGCTTGATAAAGGCCTTGTTGGTCAAAACGTTGCTGTGTATTGTCATTGCTTTTGTATTTTGTAAAACTACCGTACTTTGTGATTACGTGTTTCGCTAGCGGAAATTAACAACATGATCACGTGACCGGGAGCGTCGTGAAAACATTGAAAGACAATTTCGGCGATTTCTATGCAGAATGACCATGTGCGTTAAGTTGGGAATATGGTTATAGAAACGTAATAAAAAGTCTAGATTTATAATTTTTCCCTCTTCGTATCCATGAAAGTCACCTTCTTGCCAAATTTCCAAGTCCGTAGGATGTTCCGATATCTCCAAACAATTGGGACAGACATACAATTCCATGGATCTTTGTCTTATATATATTAGATTATTTTAGTAGTTCTCCGTGTTTCTGACCCATACAGCTGCTTTAACGCTGGCGTTAAATATCCTAACCCATACAGCTGCTTTAACGCTGGCGTTAAATATCTAATTGTGCTCCTCCTCTTGGTATGGAAATGGCATCTTAATTCATTTGTGCGGCAAATGCAGCTCTGAAAATCGAGTATCTACTGGTATAAGTGGACATCGCTGCTGTCGGCCACAAATGGTTGCCCAAATTGAGACATGTTATCTGATTGACAGCACATTTGGCATTCCCGTGTGCTCTGTTCCTCTGCTGCAGTCATCACAAAGTTCACCTGCTCACTGTATCCATGAAAAGTTAATTAGTATTTCTTCTCTCTTTACCACAAAGACAACACTGTCTGGCATTTCCAGACTTAAATTATAATTCACGCAATGGTGCCAGTGTCTGAGGCGCAGCCATATCCCACAACTGAGTTCATACTGCATTAATGACATCAGCTCTGCCCATGCTTTTACCAGTTTGACTAGGGGCGTTATTTTCAAGACAACACGTTCGTTATCCCGAACTTCAGGTGTGTACAGCTAAGACATGAACTTGAGATGAGACCAACGAATGCTGTCCACCCATTCCACATGAACATTTCCGGAATCAATCTTTTGAGCCATATTCATGAGTCTGATACGATAATCGCAAGGGGGGCCCTTTGCTCAGCCACATAAGACAAAGATAGCCATGCATGCTGCGGTAATCTCCATGGTCATATGACGCTCTTCTAATTACAAGTTTGAGGAGTTTGATTTTTAGTCCCTCCCTCCAGTCCCTGTCGAAAGCCTTCTTCATACAAACCCATACTATTAGTGTGTGTTTCTTTTCTTGGAATCCATCTTCGATCTCCTGGGCAATGTAGGTTACTTGGTCTTCTGTTGATCTGTGCTGACGGAATCCACTATGCTATGGTAGTATCAATTGCTTTTGCTCCAAGTGCCACATGAGGCTTCTATTGACAAGCCTCTCCATTACTTTTTCAACACAACTAAGGAGGCTAATCGGTCTGTAACTTCGTGATCTAAGATGAGAACTAAGTGATCTCAGATCAACCTTAGACCATTTATCCCATGAATCTGAGAGGGTAGTAATCCAGTGGATACCCTCACTGCAAGATCAAGGGAATGAAGATGCTGACAGACTGGCTAAAGAGGGAACAGGAATGCCTCAAGATGACAACCAGGTTAGCTATGAAGAAGCAAAACCCATCGCCAAATGGCACTACAAAGTAAAATGGGATAAAGAACACCCAAAACACAACAGGAACGATGGATATTACCAACTGTCCAGAACGGTTCAGACAGCCATACTTCGCCTCCGGACGGGTCACAACAGAATGAGACACAACCTCTACACTAAATTCAAAATAGGCACCAACGACCTGTGCCCCTGTGGCCTGTCGAGTATGCTAACAGAGCATATCCTACAGAACTGCCCCCATAATGCAGACCTGAGAAGAAAGAGGTGGCCCACTTAGACCAGCGTTCAAGACAAACTGTATGGCGTGGCTGATAATCTGAGGCAGACGGCTGCCTTTATTAGAGAATCCAAAATCCCAATCTAGTGAGAACGCAGAAGAAGGCACCACTTCTTTCTTATCTCCAATCCTGTTTTGCTAGGATAAGAAGAGATTTCTAAAACGGGCGTTTGTGTGCGCTTCATAAACAGTGTCTTTCGTCGGCTCTGTTATCTCTGAGGTCCACCTTTTGCGTGCCCGGCTTTTTGCTTTGTATCCACTGTATTGGAGTAAAGACGCCACAGTTCTTATTAATTGTGTTCCCGTTTCTTTGTGCTAAGTAAACCTACGCTGATCTATATTCGCGTTTCACAAAAGTCATCAGTGTAAACAATATCACCTGCATGAGAGTGTTGATCAACGACTGTCCTTCTCTTAGCATCGAAGACGCTGGGAATTAATTCACTACTTTGGTTATTGGTTTTGGTTGTGGTTACTAAACTGACGTCATTGCACTCCGGGCAAACCCATAGGTGCTCAGTCTCCCCAACAGATATCGAAGAGTATGCATACTGATGGTTCCTGTGGCTCGCTGATTAAACACACCTCTCACTCTGCCTCTCAGGCATCAGTTCGACTTGAACAAAGGGTAATTCCAAACTGCTTAAATCGCGATCGATTCAACATCGATTTTAGTGTCCTCATCCAACAGAGAGTCTCGAAGAGACCGAAGAATATCCCCCTTATCCATCTTCAACTCCCCAACAATCGATGCTGTTGATGCAAGCCTGTCCGCTCTCTCATTACCGTAAACACCCGCATGCCCAGGACAGTATATCCACGTAAGCCGCTGGAGGTTAGAAACTTCTATAGACGACATCCACTCATACCGAAACCTGCCCTTCTGGATCTTGTGAAGCATCGACTGAGAGTCAGATACAACAACTGCCCCAGTAAATGAAGTCCCAGAAATCCAATGGAGGGCAGCAGTAACGGCCTCAACCTCCATCCTCATACTAGAAGTAGTTGTCCTGTATGCCCCACTTCGCTCTGCAACAACCCTACCATGCGCATTAGCCAAGAAACCCCAGCCGGATTTCTCACCACGTTGAACCGACCCATCGGTATATACAACAACATCATCATCCCTTGCATTATCTTCTATCAGCTGCTTAACTGCGAGATCAGCCTTCATGTTGCCCCAATCTCTACATTCTCTTCCAAGAGTAATGATAACGTTGAGATAGTTCATCATGCTTCCATCTGTTGGGATCCATTCTTCCCCTTTTGGTAGAGTCGCAACCGTAGTCACCTGGCCAATCGTTCTCTCAGCCTGGGCCATCCACGACATGCCACGCTTGATTCTCGTGCCCTTAACATCATTAGTGTTCCTGTGAAGTGGATGTCTCTTATCCGAAGTAACCCCATATATGCCTTGGTTTGGGCGATTGCATGACGGGAGCGTAGTGACAGAAGGCCAAGCATATATCTCATCTTCACAATGGGGGTATCTCTAGTGCAGCCCAGAACTATACGCATACCTTCATTCTGAACCCGTTCAAGTCGTTCACATTGTGATCTTGATATCGTAAAAATTCCGAGTCCGTAATCTACCACTGACATTACCAGTCGATCGAACAAAGGGCAAGTAGTCTCTGCTCAAGGTGTGCGGCCACCATAACTTTGAGAGCCGCAAGACCACGCTTGCACCGTTGTATCGTCTGTTCAATATGGTGTTTGAAAGATAGACTACGATCAAAGGTTATTCCAAGATAGCGAAGCCTGTCTCTGCGCTCGATGGTATGTTCATCAAAGATTACACAGGGTAGGTCAGCCTTGACGATGTGATTATTCAACGAGCACCACAACATACACGCTTTTCAGGATTGACCTGAGAGCGAGACTCTCTACACCAACCCGAGATGGTATGCAATGTTTTCTGAATGTCGTCAACCATCTCTCGTCTATCTGACCCAGTCCTATATATTAAGATATCATCTGCAAATGTCAATGTCCGACCCAATCCGGTTGGCTGAATTTTAGCTACATTTGCTGTGTAAATATTAAACAACACGGGTGATAGAGGAGAACCCTGGGGTAATCCCGGCATATACGAGCAGGATCCGATGTCCATGTTCCTAAACGGAGTGCAACGGTTCTCTCCATTAAAGAAGCAGCTATCCAGTTTACCAGCCAAGGATTAACCTTACATTTAATCAAAGAGCGCACCATTATTGAATAATTCACCTTGTTATAAGCATCCTCCAAGTCGATGGCCACAGCAACAGTCTCTTGCTTGGATTGGAAACCTTCATAAACATCATATGCAAACGTGCCAGCATTGTACCATGTCCCTTTCATTGGCCGGTAGCTACCCAAAGTGTCAGGGAGAATGTGGTCATTCTCCAAGTGACACATTACCTTTCTGGCCACTATCTTCTCTAGTAATTTGCCATATACATTTTGCAAGGTGAGTATTCGGTAGCTGCTGAGCAGTTTAGGATCCTTCCCATGTTTGTGGAGCGGTCGTAAATAACTATGAAGCCAATCTTCGGGTACCACAGCATTCTGTACACTTTTATTAAAATCCACCACAACTGCATTAATAACAGTCTCGTCCAGCTGTTTGATGTGATGATATTGGACACCACCAGGCCCTGGGGCGGTGCTGTGGCTTGCCTTGAGTGCATTAACAACATCCTCCTTTGTTATTAAGTCAATGTAAGGTTCTCCAGAGCTAGTAATATCACGAAGAGCACTTATGATATTATGGCGGTCAGTTTTATCACCTTTTTCTGTCTGTTCCACGAAACGATGAAGGAACCCCTGCCCCTTCTCTGCATCTGTTGTCAAGACGGATCCTGACGAGTCACGTAAAGTAGGAAAAGACTGGCTGGTATTCCTCCTGTTCATTTTGCTATGAAACTGCCAGAATTGATATAGAGACTTGTCGCCACAGACTTGCGTTATGAAAGTCTCCCATAATCCACTCTTTGCCTCACTAGCCAATACTTTGAAATCCCCAGTGGCTTTGTGGCGAATAGCAGACTTTTCAGCCACATCACACATATTTCTAGGTCGCTTCTTTCGTGCTCTCTGCCATGACTTTGTAGCAGCCTCTTTTTCCAGCCATGCTTTTCAACATTTTCATTCCACCAAGGTGGTTGCAGGAAAGGAGTCCTAGCAGTCTTCTTTCTGGCAGTCTGTCGCAGTATACGTAATTCACTACAACAACAGAAAACCACAACACTGGGCAACAACACGGTAGCAGTGGGGCGACAAAAGAAGAAGAACACCTAAGTGTAAGAACAACCCTGGTATATCCAATCACATCATCTGATGCAGACATCCAGTTCTCCATGTTTTAGTTCGTCTAGAGTACGGGCCAGTTTAATAACATCCTCTGCCATACAGGATCGAAATCTCTTCAAATGCAAGCCCTTGTGTTCATTAAAGAGAACCATATCAGATAAACCTTTAACCTGCTGCCTTGCATGCAGGCTGTGTACGATCAAAGGCTGAGGAGAGCGAACCCAGTAAACGCTGGCTGAAACCGGACACGTCGCCGGAAATGGCGCTGAATAATGTGACGTAAAACAAAAATTCTTGGCAAAGTCTGTTTATATATCACAATCTTCTTCTTCTTCTTTGCGTTCGTTCTTTACGACCAATTTTAATCACTCTTTGTAATATGTTTGATCTTTGCCAAGAACGTGTATACGTTGCACATTGGTTTGTAGGTCCCTAAACGCATAGACTTTTACACGTTTAAGACATGTGCATCCGATTTCAGCCAAACCTCCTTAGTCGCCTCTTAGTGGCACGTAGCAATGGTTCTATTCTTTACACCCCAAATTTGGGCCCCGGTAACCACTCGGGTGATATATCACAATAAAAATGATCAAAATGGCCAAAAAGAACGATCACGAGAGAGAGAGATGAGCCTTTGCTAAATTTTCATTTGCTTCGGACTCGCTGCACTAATTCTGTCCAGTTCACACTGTAATGCAGATGAGCTCTCATTTATATCCTTGTCCATCCGATAGACAAGAATATCATCCGCATAAGACAATTTCATGTAGAGTCCGTTGAGCGCTGGTGACCACGACATTGGGCGAGAGTGGTGATCCAAGAGGAAGGCTCATTATGACCTCTTGTTGCATTGACGGACATAAACCACAATACTCAACAATACATTGATAACGTGCATTCCACTTTTTCTTTCAACGCTCCATATCAACCACTTGTTAACTATTCTTTGTGATTTGTATGTGATCCGAGTCTAAGAACGATTGTACATTGTGCCAGTTATGTCCCTACAAGTAGGCCAGCCAATCTGATTTCTGCAACGCTTTTTATTTACTAGGGTAGCTTCCCTAGGCCCCTACCCCAGGCGTCTCTTCCGACATGCTTTGTATGTCGCAGTGTTACTATTCTTTGCTCCCATTGCGAGCACCGGCAACACATGGGCGTTATAACGTGCATTCAAAAAGTACAATAGCAATTCCTTCCTTTGCGTTCCCGCATACAATAGCAATTCAATTGACCATGCCCGGTTCCACATTTTTAATCAGCAATAACTGCGTAAATAATATACAGTATATTCCTTGACTGCACTAGCGATACTCCCATTGTGAGGATGAGATATGTACTTGACCTTCTGTAACTACATTCCCGACGAATGAAGCGCAGTAATGGACGTCCATGCTGTCTAGTACCAGTTGTGAGTTGGCCACACATAATGTCTTTTGAGATTCTACCATCGTTTATGCGGCACATGTGTCCCAGCCATCTCAGGTGTGACTCAGAAAGGTGTACATGCTTGAAATGCCAGGACTTCTATATTGGAGACGTAATCTTGTCATTGGATGGCGTGTATTCGCCTAAGACGGACAGTTGCACGTGGAAGATGTTGAAACGTTGTTCTTGTCTGGTATATGTGGTCCACGTCTCACTACAAAACAGTAGAGTGCTGAGAACACAGGACTGATATACTTGTGTCTTGTTATTTCGTGTGTGTCCTATTTTTCCATACACGATTTGTTAATTTAAACAAGCAGTGGACGCCTTACCAATCTTTCTTTCTTTTGTCCTTCTCTGCTTTTTTGCCGTTAGACGTAGCTGTTAATTTCATCATTGAGGGAGATGTTGCTACTGATGATAGAGAAAAAGTTTACAAAAATGTTGACTACTTCGAGCGTATGACTTCCAATGTTAATAGATGGGACTCTGCTAATATCTTGGAACATGATATTTGTTTTCCTCTGGCTCATGGTCAGACCGAATTCGTTGAATGTTACAACAATGTCCATGACAGGCTGAAGCCATTTCTCTGTGTGTGATGTTAATGCTGCATCGTGGGTAATTGCTAATTGGTAATTGCTCTAAGTGGAGCCATGCTGAATTGTTTTCTTTCTGATCTTGTGCGGAGAAATATACCTTCATCGGCTGATTTGAAAGCATGTTTTAAAGGGTTTTAAAGCCGAAGGATTGACTTCATTGCACCGAGTTTTACCCCATATGGCTCGGTCCCTCTCGCAGAAATGGCACGCCACCTGCCGAGAGTATTGCACAAAGCACGAACTCCGTAGCTTCGGCAACAATCCTAGGGTCTCTGGAAAAACTGCACTCGTGAACAGAATGCCGCGGTCCGGATTCGAACCCACGACCTTCGACTCACAAGGCAAAGGGCTTAACCACTCAGCCACAGAGACCCCCAATGTGAGAGAAGCAAGAAGAAAAATATCACAAAGAGCGTAAGTGCAGGTACACTCCACTGTTTTACGTCACATGTTGACGGGGAATGCGCTGGAGGAGACCACATCTAACATCAAAATACGCTTCATGTTATGAAACGCTGATATGATTTTAGACAGCGTAGGATGGCAGCCGATTTTTTCCAGAAGCTTTAAGAGATAAATTCTTCTTCGTCTTCTTCTTCTTCGAACGCTCCATATCGATCACTTGTTAACCACTCTGTGTGATTTGTATGTGATCTGAGCCTAAGAGCGATTGTACGCTGTGCCAGTTATGCGCCTACTAGTAGGCCAGAACATCCGATTTATGCGCTGCTTTTTATTTACTAGGGTAGCATCTCTAGGGCCTACACCAGTCGCCTCTTACGAGATGCATTGTAGGTTGCAGTGGTACTATTCTTTGCTTCCTTGCGGACCCCGGTACCACACGAAAGAGATCAATTCTACTGACTAGGTCAAATGTTTTCGTGATGTCTATGAAAGCAATGTATAGTTGGCATTCTTTGTTCGCCACATTTCGCCTGTTGTTATCTCAAGTAAAATAACATATACTCTCCTTAACCAGAGCCAAGTATAAACTTATCTAGTATCTTACAAACTTATCTAGAGTTGGCTGTGCTTTAACGCATGCCTGGGAAATATTCACGGAGTATCTGAGTTATCAAATAGCCCCTCTTGACTTTGCTGATATACACAAGGGTGCAAGCGGGACATCTGGTACTAGTTTGGTTGCATGTGCTGCCGGTAAGGCATCACATGATGTTTGCATCCTTTAGGAGCTCCACTTGTGATTTTCTGTTTTAATTTACCCACATAGCTTTTGCATCTCCCGAGGCTTCCACAAGGCAGTGGTGCTATTTGCCCATAGCTGGGAGTATGATTCTTGTATATCAGGGTAATCCACGTAGAGGTGGTCCATATCACAAGTATGGAGGCCAAATCTCCTCAGATATTTTTGAAGTAATTCCCATCGGACAATTAAAAAAAAAGACAGGAGAGTTCATATACATAGGCGAGCCAGTGCCTCATTAGTCTTTGACCTCGTGGTCAAAGTTTCCAGGTCTACACGGCTGGGAGGTGGGGTTGACTTGCGTGTTCTGACAGTCATCGGCAGGGTACACATTTTTATTTTTTTACTCTTCCAAGAGAAACTTGCTGATCCCAACCATGCTGGATGCAGAGCCAGGCTCAGAACACACCATGTAGACTGCATCCACAGAAGTACAGCTACAACCCATTAACATACTCCAGTTTACATGCGTTTATTACAACGTGAACACAAACAAAACCGAAGTAATGACATTCGCTAGAGAAGAAAGCACTATCAATATATCCACCGACAACCAGTAATTAAAACAAATTAAAGACTAGGGATAATTTATTTCAGCAAATGGAAGAATAACTAACGAAATCCAATATAGATGCAACAAAGTAAGTCAAATCTTAGGACATTAGCACCAACTTTAAAATACAAATATGTCACCATGAATAAATTTACAAAGCCTTGTACAACATGATCTTTTCTCGACATTATGCTACCTGGACATACTAGAACATCATTTCCCAAAGTGGGCGGTGAAGCGTCTAGGGAAGGGAGGGGGCGATAGTGGGTTCAGAAGAATTGGGGGAGGAGTGTTCAGGCGATTAGTGGTCGGTGGCTCCTTAAAGAAAAAATTAATAATAAATATGTTAACATAAATTATTTTCGAGATTTTACGATTGAATAATCATTTAAAATTTAATTTCTACATTTAAATTTATTTTATGCCCGTCTTACACGATCCATTTTTTCATCAATTTTCTATTTCATACATATAATCATTGAAAATTGACCATGTATTACAGAAATAGATATCAATTTTCTATGTCAAGGAGAAAATAGAGCATGTTTTATGTGGGAGGAGGCGTTGGCAAAGTGCCATAATGTGGAGGGTTGCGTTACAAAGTTTATGTTGTGCAAAGTGGGCGGTGGGCCGAAAAAGTTAGGGAATCTATGTACTAGGAGAAAACGAGTCACGACCGAGATGAAGTGTATCAACATGAGACCGGTTTAGTAAGGAAGACATGATGAAAAACTTGGGTGAAACATCAGTACAGAACTTCATCAAGATTCAACAAATTAAATGATTCGGACACATTACCAACGCCAACAGTGAGTGCGCCTCGAAGGACAATGCCAGTGGATCTTCTTCTTCTTTTGTCGTCACACTGCTACCGGGTTGTTGCACAGTGTCGTGGTTTTCTGTTTTTGTCTTGCGCTGTTCTGGTGGCTTGTGTGATTGTTATCTTTGCTCTTTCACAGGATTCTGCTACGCCATCTAACCATCTTTTCCGTGGTCTTCCTCTTGCCTTCTTTCCCGATGTTCTGTTATAGAAGACTCTGTATACTGTGGAGTTTGGATGCATTCTTATTAAGTGGCCAAACCACTTCATTCTTTGTTTCTCTATGTAATTCAAACACGGTTTTGTGCCAACTTTCTTTCTTATGCTGATGTTAGTGATTCTGTCTTTTCTTGTGTTGTTGGTAACTTTTCGCAGGCAACGCATTTCGCATGTAGTTATTTTTGTGACTGCGCTTTGCTCAATGTCCATGTTTGACTCTGGTAACACAAAGTAGGTATAAAAATGCTGTTGATCGTCTGTTGCTTAGCTGTCTGTGAAATTTTTGAGTGCCTTAACAGTGGGGTTAGCTGGTAGGTTACAGCATTTGCTTTTTGCACTCTAGCCTCTATCTCTCTATCCAGTTTTCCGTCTTCTGTGAATATGCTGTGGTTCTTTCACTCAATGAGTATGCTCAGGAAGATTGAAACAGGATGGGCTAGGAGACATTGGATGGAGTCGCTGGGAGGTCTAAACTGACAAAGATCAGTTTTATTTTTGTGCCAGGGCATGCAGGTGTAAGGGGAATGAACGTGCGGATAGGCTTGCGGGTATGGCGGCTGTACAAAGCGGGCGAGCAATGGACCAGGCTGATATTATAAATTCCTTAAGGAGAGAGGGCGTGTACATGATTCACGTAATAGCGGTGAATCTACAACACTAACCAGACTGCAAGAACTCAAAGTTAGGTGTGGTGTAGCTCGACAAGAACGCTATGCTGGCAGACAAAGAAGAATTGTAAACCAACAAAGAACCGGTGTCGTTAGTCGCCACACGCTGATGGACATACTGAGGGAGAGATCGGAGCACTTATGGACTGATTTGTTCGACGTGCAGTGATGGTGATCCGACGACTAAACTACACGAAACAAAACTTGGTTTATTTTAGTGCATTGACATGGATGTCTAGATTATTATGTTTTCTTTCCATATTAATTATTTCTGTTTTAGTGTTGTTGATTTTCATGTTATGTTTTACACAATTTTTGTTCAAAGTGTCAATATGATGTTATAGATCTTGTTCATTTTGATGTATCAGGCCCTGATCATCTGCAAACAGCAGTTCATTTATTTCATCATTATCTGAATTTGACTCTTGAGTTATTTTATCCATATATGCAATAAAGAGTAGTGGTGAGAGGACACAACCTTGTCTAACACCTGATGTAATGGAGAACCGGTCGGTTATTCCTTCTGTTGTTCTTACTGTACTCTGGCTATCTTGATATAAGGTCATGATATTACCTAATAGTTGTCCCTGGACGCCATATTCTTCAAGGATCTTCCATAGTTTGCACCTGTTTACTCTATCAAATGTCTTTTCTTGGTCTATAAATATAAGTTGTCTACTTTGATTGTATTCAATTGTTTGTTCGCAGATCTGTCTTAGTGTAAATATTGCGTCTGTGCAGCTCTTACCCCTCCTAAATGGCCAGTGGATACAAAGCAAAAAGTCTTCGACGTAAATGTGGATCACATTAGCAATAGTCAATGAAAGACACCACGTTCTAAACACACACACCCGTTCTAGAAATTTCTTTTTATTCTGACTGAGGCAAATAGGATCAGAGAAAAGAAGATTGAAAGAAAACGCAAAGATAACTTAAATTTTCAATACTTGGGATGTCAGTGGTCTCGTTTTCAATTCCTCTACAGGAACCGGAAATCAATTGCATTTTTAACGTCGCAAGCTCAGATTAATTTCGGCAGACATTTCTGTTGTTGAAATCTTATTATTTTGAAAATATAAACACAGGGTGCTAAGTAGACAAGTTCGTCTGTTCGTGTAATTTTTTTCAATTTGCCTTTATTGGTTAATATAATGTTGTCCACTAAATTGTATTGGTTCATAAATCATTCAGCGTCTCATTATAATTATAGAGCGTACCTATTATCGATTTTTCATGGTCATTTTGACCGTTCAGTGTCGGCTTCTAAAAGATGCAAAATTATTCATCTAGAAATCATGTCTAAACCATCTCAAAATCTCCATCCAATTTATTTGCCGTGAATTTGTCTTTGTCAGCATAGCAACATTTAACGTGGATTGTAGGTTTCTCCTTCCTTCAGTTTGGTATGTAACTGAAACGCATAAACAAAGACAAATGGTCAAATGTGTGCTCACGTCGTCAACTCGGTTGAGTGCATTCGCAGCATTGAGCATATAGTCCCTAATGTGTAATACACAGTGGTCCTCAGTGGACAGTACTCGGTGTGTTGGGATAACGTTTTATTATTGGAACTTGAAGAGAGTCTACATCTCTTATATTCGAAATTTAATTTGACATTTCACATCATAGAGTTCTTCATGAGAAAATCCTGGTGATTTCAGTTGCCCTACATTTTCATTTGGTGGTGGTTGTTAACTTGTAACACCAGTGCCAACAGTAGTAGAGTTGCTTTTTTTCTGTGCTAGTAGTTTGTACATTTTTCATTTAGTTGAGACCATAATGAATGACATTGACTGAGTCATTAGTCTTCAGTAATTTACTCAATTCTTTTGTTGAGGTGACCAGTGTTCAGCTTGTTTTTCTTTATTTTGTTGCAACTTAATGTTGTCTTCTTAGGCTTTTGGTAGGATGAGCAAAATGTTTGCTTTTGACACTTGAGTGCAGATTGCTTGAGAAAAGAAATCCCTAATATTAGTAATAATTTGCTTACAGTTTTATAATTTGAAAACCCAACATCATGATAGGCTTTTATTTAATGTTTATCCACCTCTTGACTGTATATGTAGGTGCTGTCATTCTCTTGTCCTTTTGCGTTCAACTGTCCTCTTAAAGATAGTTTCTTTTTTGCGTTGGTGAGATGCACACAAGTTGCAAAACTTATGTGTAATATTAATCATAAGAATAAGGGGAACATTTCAGTCTGTCATTTTTGATTAAGCTGCTCTTGGAATTGTCTTGTCCAATACTGCAGTTCAAAACTAAAACTGATTATATTTACAGCTTTATGATTTACCCTGTCAATTACTAAAATAAATTGAGTGAATTCTATTAGTAAATGAAACGTGAACAGTTACAATACATTATTTAGTAAGAGTACTGAGAAAATATATCTAATCAACTATGAAACATGGAAAGTAAAACACAAAAATGTTAAATATAAATCAACATTGATAATTTATAACTAGTTTCTTGTAACAAAAGTTATGTCTAGGAAGAAATAGAAGAGACTATGGTATAAATACAGAAATAAGTACAATATGCAGTATGTATCAAAAGGAGAGAATTTGGTAGAATGTTCGACATACATTTAAAAATCCTTTTGGAATTGAAGTTTGTTATATTTTGTCGAATTTACTACGATATCTGCATCTTTTGGCCCTGATTTTAGCACAGTTTTGATGGTGCTTGCCATCCCTTTTCAATCCCTGTTTGCTTTCCTAAACTGAAGTAAAGCATCCTGTGAACAGGACCTTTACTTGGGAGTGAAGTACGGTCTTTGTCAGCTCTGGTTTTCTAACCCTGATTCATGCTATCTCATTTACTATGTCTTAGTTCTCTGCTATATATTAAATTTCAGGTGGAAGCAAGAGAGAGAGAATTAAAACTTTTTTCAAAAGCTGTAGTAGTGTTGTCATCATTCATTGTAGCTTAAGATTTAGTGAGTTAACAGTCCATTTAAGATGGGATTATTTGAAAGTTAACTAAGAAAACGAAGGTAAAGATATTGTGTGCATTGGGCCTCCGTATTTGGCCTATTTGATGAAGTCTGCACCATTAATTGACTCCAGCAGTGATTATTTCACTAGCACTTGTCTAATACATGTTGTGCGTACAGTTTTCTTCAGTTATTTTTGTTTTGGTACTGTGACCGCAATTTAGTGATTCTGAGGTATTGGGTTTCAGAACCCTCAGAAACACTTGATCATGGTTGATGACCAGCAGTTGGTGTATTCGAACAAAGTTCAGATAATCCATGTTGAATTGGTGAATACAAACAGAGAGTTTATCTCCACAGTTCACTCTGAAAAAATGAGGGTGCTCTGTTGTGTCACAGTTTATAGAGGAACTGTGGTATTTCTACTTTTCGGCCCATGGATCGTGTTGGCCTTCCTACTTCAATCCTAGTTTGATTAGCCAGACTGCATGCAATGTAACATGTTGCCTGTATCACTCTTAGGAGAAGGATTTGAGGGCTTGGTTAGTTCTGGTTCACTGATGCAGACTTTTGTCATGTCATTCCATGCATCTTAGACTTTAGAGAGTTCAGATAACACACATTGATCTGGTAGATGCATCAGTTCTCGTTACACCAAGGGTAAATAAGTCTAGACAAAAATATTGTCCTCGTTTCTATCTTATGCCCCTCTCTACCTATCATCCAGATCTTCATCAGCCATTTTGTTTCCGTCTGCTTTTTAAAAACGGTTTGGAGTCTCATGCCCCAATTCAGTTTGCTTTATTACCATTGCATTATTTTGCTTTCCCACATTTCACCCCTTTTACCTGCCTTTTAGAATATGTTTAAAGAGACTGGTTCTATTCTTCGCTATCTCAGAAACTATGAGGCTAGTGGAGGGTGGGAGGGTGCTGAAAGATAATAGGTATCAGTACGCAAAAAAGAATGCTTGTGCAAAATGGTAATGAATACTTTTAATGTAAATTATTTTGAATAATATAAGAAAAAGGCACTAAAATCTTAAACAGAACATAGCTATCAAGCTAAATAATTACAAAGAAATAAAATACCTGTACAGTTTTGAAAATCGCTCCCAAAATGTAGTAAACTTTGAAATAAGTTAGTGTCATAGGAATTAAATATAGGTTTCCCTGCCATTGTCCAAGTGTTGTTGGTCTGTGTGAAAACTGGTGGTAGTCCTGTGAGCGCTTTAAGGATATCTGGCAGGTAATTATTTAATTGTGGTTTGTAACAGTAGTTTCAACTATTTATTGCTTAAATATATTTTGAGTCTCTATTGTATGAGTTGTATCCAACATATTGTGTCCAACATAGATGTAATAAATCAAATCATAGGACAAATGGCACCAGTTTGGAAATGCAAACATGTCACCTTCAACTTGTCCTCCGAAATTTCTTATGCATACTTTTGCCAAAAACTATCTCTAATCAAGATCTGCTTGCACATTGTCAGCAAGAGAATATGAATAACCATCATTTCAAAAATCGCTGGAGAACGTGTGATAACGCATGGAGACTTAACTCTTGTCACAAAAAAAAAAAAACTCTGTCACAAATTGCACTGTGATGGACACCAGAGGGTAAACGAAAATGTGTAAGACCCAAAACATGTAAGATCCAAAATGGTCTACAGGAGAACAGTAAAACAGGAACTGAATTAAATGAATCGCAGCTGGAACACAATACAAAGGACGTCTACAAGAACAGAGAAGATTCACATGCATTTGTTGCTGCCCTAAGCGCCAATGGCGTTACAGGCCAGAGAGAGGTAACACTAGTGTAACCTAGGATTGTTGTAAGAGCTCATGCTATGTGTAACACTCTCTGCAGATGGCGTGCCATTTATGCGGAGAGGGGCTGAGCCATATGGGATAAATTCTGGTGCAGTGAAGTCAATCCTTGGAGGGCTTTAGACTAGTGTATACTCAATTTCTGGAATGTGATATTTGTACTGGTAATAACCTGCTGCCTTGCAGGTCGGCTGGGACAGCCAAAGGCTGACGGAGAGCGAACCCAGTAACGCTGGCTAAAACCGGACACATCGCAGAAGGATAAGCACCAGAGCTCAAAATGGCTCTAAAGATGTAACGAAGCACATCCATGCTTAGGCTGCAGGAATCAGATTTTCACATGAATGAGAATTTATGGGGAAATCTGGTACATCAGTCTAAGCGTTGATCGCGAGGTGCGCGCGAGAGTACTGGTAATATTTATTTGTTTTGTTGAAATTCTTAATCTATCGATAACGCAAAAGGTGGGCCATAGAACAATAACATCGGCAGTGAAAGGCACCATGTACGAAGCTCACACAAAAGCCTGTTCTAGATGCTTGGAGACAGAACAGGATTATAGAAAGAGGAAGAGTTTTTAGAACATTTAGATATTTAAAATTGCTGAAAAAATGTTATCACACAGTTTATGCAAATTTCTTTTAAAATTCGTCATTCATCAAACATACAAATTTATTTATTCAATTTTCTATGTTATTTGCAGGTCTTTGCAATATGTTGTGACCTCTCAGAAGTCGGAGTCAACTGGCTTATGATCACCATGTTTCTGGTTTCCTTCGTTTTTTTTTCAACTCTTTCATTTGTTTAAACCTCTAACCTCCTCTGGCTCAACAGGCAGTCCGGCTTCTAATTAATTGTGTGTTTGATAGGTGACCTGAGATAGTCACAATGGCTGCACTTGGAGATGACTGCTACTTTTTCTGCACATCAACTTGTGTGAAGGTAATACTAATGGTTTGATAGCTTTATTTTTCCTAGGTTTAGTAGTATTAGTTGCTGTGTGTTGCCGGGCCCTCAAGGGAAACAAAGAATAGTAACACTGCGACCTACAAGGCGACTGAGGTAGGGGCCTAGGGAAACTATCCTAGTAAATAAAAACATCGCAGAAATCGAATGTGCTGGCCTACTTATAGGCATAAAACTGGCGCAACGTACAATCGCTCTTAGGCTTGGATCACATACAAATCACAAAGAGTTATTAACAAGGGTGAAACAGCACTATAAAAGCACATGAAATATTTTTATACATTATTTTGTAAACGGCCCAACAGCAGTGATGGTTCAAAAATGAAAGACTGCCAATATTTCTAAATTATTCTGCAATTGTACTATTGACGGTAATTGAACGTTGTACTACTAGACATGGCATATGAACCTGTAATGAATATTCTTTTGGTGTACAAGATGTGATCTGCACCTGGCTCTACATCGAGCAAAGTTGGGATCAGCTAGTCACTCTTATGAAGGGCGAAAACTGAATTAGTATCCACTGATGATCTACAGAACACACAAGTTAATCCCACATTCTAGTGGTTTAGACTGGGAAACTTTGACCGCAAGGTTCAAGGCTAACAGAATTCTGGTTCGCCAAGGGGGATGGACTCATTGATGTAAAATCTTAAAAAAAACATTTGCTGCGTCCCAACTTAACTGATTTGCTACCAAATAGACAAATGGATTGTGACGGAATTCAACTTATGTCCTATTTTTCCATTGCAGGTGTATGTACAAATTCAGCTGCAGTTTCCTTAATTATTAACAGATTTTTATGAGTAATATACCGTTTTGTAGGTAAATGAATTTTCTTTAAGATAGATCTAAAACAAATCCCAGTGGCTTATGGGAGCCAATCAGTTAAAGAGACGAACCCAAATAAAACCATGCAGAAACCAGATGTGCTGGTCTAACTGTAGTTACTTGAAACTGGCACAATGAACTCAAGCTCTGAGGCCCAAATCACATTATCACAAAGAATGATCTTTTTTTTCTTGATCCAGAAGCACTTGAGCTGAAAGCTCTTCGGCTCGGTGCTATGGACATCGTAACCCTTCGGCTGCGTGCCACGAACACCGTAAATCTGGGGAACCTGTAGCTTTTCTGCCAGTCCGCGTGGTTGAACCCGCACTCACAGAGGACTTGTCACCCGTAGTCCAAAGCGCTACTTACACGCTGGTCAGGCGGGCAAAGAATGATCTAAAAATGGTTGTTTTAGAGCGAACGATAGAAGAAAAAGAATATTCTTGTTTATTATTGAATTTTATTAGAATTTCTCAATTAATAAACATGTTCTATTACAGGGGTCTGCCTGTCCATTCCGTCACGTGGAAGCAGCCAAAAATTGCAGGATTATATGTCAGCACTGGCAAATGGGTGGTTGTATGAGACCACTGTGTAAATTCAGACACTCTGATTTTGCGGTAAGCATTTGTGCATTCTTCATTATTTTTCAGCACTATTTAGCATTGTTTTTGCAAGTTCAGTCGCAAAGCCAATATTCTTCTGCATTCTCACTAGATTGGAATTTCGGATTCTCTAATAAAGGCAGCCATCTGCCTCAGATTATCAACCACGCCATACAGTTTGTCTTGCACGCTGGTGTAAGTGGACCCCTCTTTCTTCTCAGGTCTGCATACTGGGGGCAGTTCTGTAGGATATGTTCTTTTGTCATACTTGCTAAGCCACAGGGGCACAGGTCGTTGGTGCCTATTTTGAATTTAGTGTAGAGGTGGTGTCTCATTCTGTTGCGACCCGTCCGGAGGCGAAGTATGGCTGTCTGATCCCTTCTGGACAGTTGGTAATATCCATCGTCCTTGTATTTTGGGTGTTCTTTATCCTATTTTGCTTTGTAGTGCCCTTTGGCGATGGTTTTGCTTCTTCATAGCTAACCAGGATCTAATCAGCTAATCAGCATCTTCATTCCCCTTGATCTTGCAGTGTGAGGGTATCCGCTGGATTACCACCTCTCAGATTCATGGGATAACTGGGCTAAGGTTGACCTGAGATCACTTAGTTCTGTGTTCTATTCAGATTTCAGAGTTTACTATTATGTTATGTTTCACCAATATCAGTATGTACAACCAGCCCATTCTAGACAAGACATAATATTTACTTGAGCTAAACTATGATATCTCAGACATTAAAAATAAAAGCATTCTGCAAATCTGGGTAAGAAAGATTATAGCAACCAAGTACATCTACCAAAAATTCTGCACATAAATTTTTATTTTTCACACATGCCTGTACCGATGGTTCTGCTAAAAATGCAATTGAAAATTGGGAAGGTGATATTCTTGCTAAACTACACAATGGCTCTAAGAGGCCAAATTAGCAGTTGTCTATGTCTGCTGATGTACTCAATAGCACAGTTTACCCAACTTTTTAAGACCACAATTCATTGGATATCATCACATTGCAACATTCCAGGAAAGAAAACAGCAAACTTGTTGTGACAAAGATGTTGGGACACAGCAACAATATGACGGGGACCACATATGAAGTGACCAAAACAACTATCAATACCATTAGATCAGAAGGCTACTGTTGCCTTGTAGTTTGATTGGGGACAATCAAAGGCTAGCGGAGCAAACCGTGCACAAAACTAGACGGGTGGCAAACTAAGTAGTCCACAAAAAGACCTGTTCGCTGGGCAGATGGTGCTCATAAACCTGGGAGGGCAGGCCATCTAAGGGTCGCTGCCCTAAAAGAAAATATCAACCTGCTGCCTTGCAGGTTTGGCTGGGGACAGCAAAGGGCTAACGGAGAGTGAACCCAGTTAACGTTGGTTGAAACTGAACACACCACCGAAGGATAAGCACCTGAGCTCCAATAGGTACATCTGTTCTTGATGTTTGGCTGTTTATATATATAACACATTAGAATGATAAAACGACCAAGAACGATCCCGAGAGAGATCAAGATCAGAAGGCGAACAAGACCACCAAATGTCAAATAAATAGGGATGCCATTCACTAGCACTCCAGACTGGAAAAGGAAAGGAACCTTTTTTCATACCTTGAGGTATATTGGAGAATACAGTGTTAGACACATATTTTTCGTTGACCTCTGGCACACGATGGGGGATGTGGTCAACATCACGCCTTTACTTCCCAGTACTTTTTTGGTACCCAATTGATGGTGGGTTAGTTTGAGAGCCATGGGCAGGACAAATTTCACTCCAACTGTGAAATTGAACCTGAACCACGCACTTATCAAACCAGTGTGGCTCTCCAGATGAAATCAGGTCATAATTTTCCATCTATGAACAGGACACAACAGACTGAGACCCCATTTATAATACAGTTTCATGATTGAGACAACAGAATCTGTGAGACTAGATCCATGACAGTTGAACATCTATTGCGGATCTGTCCACCGTGATTGAAGAAGCTTATGACCACATCCCTTTACAACAGTGTTGATAACCTAGTGCGGATATATATACCTTTATGAGAGTCATCAATGTGGATGTAGTCTGACAGCAAATACTGAAGAACAAATATAGCAGTCTCGCAACATTTGGTATGAAAAGTTTTATTTGGAAACGGAAATCTCACCGGTGCTACCGAGTTCGTTCACTGCTGCTAAGATCTTCCAGTGTAAGAAAATGATTGTGCCATGTGTTGTCGGGCTCTCATGGGCAGCAAAGAATAGTAACACTGCGACCTACAAGGCATATCGTAGGAGACGACTAAGGTAGGGGCCTAAGGAAGCTACCCTAGTAAATAAAAGCATAGCAGAAATCGGATGTGCTGGCCTGCTTGTAGGTACATAACTGGCACAGCGTACAGTCGCTCTTAGGCTCAGATCATATACAAATCACAAAGAGTGGTTTTTACAGTTGGTCGTTTTGGAGCACACATGGTTATTCATCAAAGTGCGATGAAGATGAATCAATCTTGTGCAATCAAACTAATATTCATTCATTCATCAAGTAGCTTGTCCCTTCCGGAAATTGGCTCCCATGACAGCAGTCCTGAAAAACTCTCTGTTCTGTGGAAGTTGGCGCGTCCAGCAGCAGTCATTCTCAGATCGTCAGTGACATCTTGCACCAATCGTCTTCTAGGTCTTCCTCTTGTTCTTCTTCCAGGCACCATTCCTTCTAAAATTATTTTCTGTAGGCACTCATGTCGTTTGATGTGTCCAAACTATTTAATTTTCCTTGTTTTTATGCTTTGTAATAGCCAACTCTCTTTAATATCAAGCTGTTGCAGAACAGAAGCGGTTGTTCTTTTCTCTGTCCATGATATTATAAGTGCTCTTTTGTAGCATTTGCATTCAAAGGCATTAATGATCTTCTCCGTTGCTTTGTCAATGTTCCATGTCTCAACCATATGTTGCCAAGGGAAAACGCAGGTCTTAAACACTTGATTTTTGTTCTTATGTCAGTTCCCTTCAATAGGTTAGTTAGTTCTTTTATTTTTTGCAAAGCAATGCTCAGCCTTCTTTTAATTAATATATAAAGAGATAAATAGACTATTGCAAGATACGCTGGAAGTAAACTTTGCGAAAGAGTTGGATATGCTATCATTGAAAAATAATAAACATCAAGATGGAAGTCTTTGTGGCATGGAGGTCATGTACTTGCCTCTCTCTCCAAAGGTACTCAGTTTTGGTGTCTGCCTGGAGCGATCATATTTTTCCAAAGGTCCCTGATCTCAGTGTAGGTGAGATTGAGCTAGTTCTATCGGAGATTGATGATCTTCTTCTTTGCGTTCGGTTTCGTATGCTCGTCTAAATCATGAGATGGGTTGCCTCTATGAAGCTGCATGTCAGTTGGAGTTCTTCGAGAGTTCCCATAGCTTGGTCTGTAAGCTTTGTTCATGAGGCCCTGTTTCATTTCGTTGGTGTATGTATGATGGACATGACTGCAGGATGTGCTCTGGAGTCTGTGTTTCTGTCTGGCATGCACACTGTGCAGTCTGAGCAGGCTTTATTCTGTGCATGTGGCGGTTGAGCCTGCAGTGACATGTTCTTAGGCGAAAGATTGTTGTGTGCTGTTTTCTGTTTAGTCTGCTGATGGGATCTTGGAGATTGGTGATAAAACATACTTCCGTATTTTGAGCACATAAAAGTACCATTGACAGTTGATAATCTATAATAGTAGTCTGCAAAGCTGCTGCTCTGGTAAAATTAATTAAAAATAAAAATAAATTCCAACCAAAATTGTCACCATCTTCAAAATTATACTAGTTACCTTTGCCGGTGCTATGGAGTTGGTGCACTGCCCCTGAGATCTTCCGGTGTAAGAAAGATATAAAAGTGCACATGGTTATCTACCGAAGTGCAATGATGATGGTCCAAGCAATCAAACAGAATAGTTTATCAAAAAGTACGACCAAGAAAAGAAAATGTTATATAATTACTGTTAATCTTTATGTGAAGATATTTGATCTGATAGTTTTTTAAATTCAAATTATATCTTTGAACTAAAGAAAGGCAGTATTTTTTTAATGTTTAACGAATACTTGCTGCCTTGCAGGTAGGCTGGGACAGCCAAAGGCTGACGGAGAACGAACCCAGTAAACTCTGGCTGAAACCGGACACGTCGCCGAAGGATGAGCACCAGAGCTCCAAATGGCGCTGAATGATGTGACATAAAAATACGTTCTTGGCAAAGACTGTTTATATATCACAATAAGAATGATCAAAATGACCAAAAAGAACGATCAAGAGAGAGAGAGAATGCTTAAAGAATTAGGTCTACTGTAATATTTTGAAAAGAACATTGTTCCACACAATTTTGCTCCCAACATTATGCTATCATTGCCAAACCTTAATGCTGGCATCAAACAATATAAGGAAACTAGTCATGGCAGACATGAAGTGTCTACACAGAATGATGAGAGTATCAAGAAGAGACTGGTTTATAAATAAAGACACCAGGAAAAAAAGTGGATACAACGTCAGTACTGAACTTCATCAAGAAACAACATATTAAATGGTTCAGCCACACAAGCAGATTACCAACAGATAGTACGCCTCAAATAGCAATGTTACTCAGATACAGTGGATACAAAGCAAACGGCGTCCATGCAAAAGGTGGACCATAGAGCTAACAGAGGCAATGAAAACTGTTTATGAAGCGCACTCCAAAGCCCGTTTTAAAAATCGCTTCTTATCCTGACGCTGTGACGCAAAACAGAGTTAAAGAAAGAATGAAAGAAATAGAAAGTAATATTGATAATTGTGTTGCTTATATGCTGTTTGTTATTTATCTGTTACAGATCCAGTTAGACACTAGTGAAATCCCCTGCTACTGGGAGGCGCTGCTCACAGGGTGTGTTAGAAAAAATTGTTTGTACAAACATTCAAAACCAAAATCTCAGGATGATGGGATAACAACAGGTTAGTCATATAATTATGGTACACATAAATCAATAAGTTACATGCCTGTCGGCGTAGGCAATCATATTTTCCCACAATTCTCTCTTCCTGGTGCAGTTAGCTCTTAGTGGACCAGGGCAAAAGCCAGGTTTACATGCCATTTGTTTTTAGAATTAAAAACACCCATTAGTGTGGCTCCTGGTAAAAGGCGTCCAACCCAAAGCCACATAGTGTGGCGTTTGTTAACAGGGAGTTAATCAGTTCTGAGGTCAATCTCTTGTCAAACCACAATGTCAGACCATCTAACATCTTCTGGCCTTCACTATCTCTCCTTCCCTGCATTTTACCTGTTGTCACCGAATGTCTCTTCACGTTATGTGTTTCTTTCTTCTTCAGCGATCTCTAGTCATGCGCTTAGTTTACTGTGGACCACAAACTGGGCAGTCAGCTTCAAGTCTGTCAGGTTCCCCAAAGCTTAGTTATTAGGTCCACTGGGTGTGGCCACATGTTGCTTCTCAGCTCACACAGGAGAGGAGTCTTATGTGTTTCCAAATAACATTGATTGTTTGATTCTTATTCTTTTGATCAGGTTTCTTTGATTGCAGTCCTCTTTAAAAACCTTATCGCTTGGGTTTTTTTATTGTCTATGAAATTTTCAGCATTCTTTTGTAAAACCACATTTCTGTGGCAATCTTAATGATTGCTTGTTCATTGTTCATTATTCACTGCCATACATAAGTAATGTATCACAATTTCATAGATTTTACCAAGGCATTCGACCGTGTTTGGCACGAAGGTCTGTAGAACATAATGAGAAAGTTCAATTTCGATACTGACATAATAGATACTATCAAAGCACATTATAGCGAGTCAAGCAGTGCAGTATTCGTAAATAATGACATTGGTGAATTTTTTAGAACAAATGTAGGAGTCCGCCAGGGCTCACCTCAAGATTAGAGACAGTGAGCAGAAAATATGGAATGGAAATTAACACTGAAAAAAGTAAGATACTGGTGAATAGGAGTAACAACCACGAGCACACCAACATCTGGCGAAGCGGATAAAAGCTGGAAGTGGAAACCTTTAAATACCTTGGGTCCTACATATGCATCGATGGTAACTCTGGTAAGGAGATCAAGTCAAGACTTGAGATGGCTTCAGCTGCTATTGTCTCGGCTAAACATGATATGGAAAAGCAAAATCAGTACTATGGCAAAAATCAATATTTACAGATCGCTGTTGCTATCCATTCTTTCATACGGTTGTGAGAGCTGGACGCTCAATGCAGAACTTGAACGAAGAATACAGGCCTTCGAATATAAGTGTTACAGACGGATACTACGTATTAGTTACATAGAACATAAGATGAATATTTATGTAAGAGACCAAATAAACAACCTTGCAGGTCAACAAGTACCACTCTTGACAATCGTGAAATGGCGTAAACTTGCGTGGTTCGGGCATGTGATGAGACATAGCTCACTCTCTAAGACTATCCTACAGGGAACAGTTGAGGGTGGAAAAAAAGAAAGGAGGGCAGAGAAAATCCTGGTTTGGCAACATCAAGAGCTGGTCGGGCAGAGTTTCTCCACACTCGCCCAAGGAGTTGAAGACAGAGATTCATGGCGTGCTTTTTGCGCTGATGTCTCCACAGTGACACCCCTACGACCCTAACAGGTTATGGGCTTTATTATTATTGTATAAGTAATGGTATATATGCTCTTACTCGTGTAATATGAAAACAGAAGCAGACAAAAAAAATTGTCAATAATTTAGAGATAAAAAGAGATATTAAAGTAGATTTAAAAAATATGTCAATAAAATAGTTTGGTCCTATAAAGAAACATATATTGAGGACAATTCTAGGAGGAGAGGCAAGGGTCAAGAAAAGACATCATTATAAGTTGGGTTGAATCTTGAAGAGCTGGACAAATAGCAGTATCAGAAGGTACCACCACTGCAGAAGACAGAAAATATTTGGAGTTCCATTGCAGTGAATCTTCAATATGGGGAGAACTTGTGATCTTTTTATATGGCACTTAGAGAGTAGATAAATACCATTGCATATTGAGGCAAAAAGAGCAGAAGGACCTTCTATATCATCTCCAGACACTATATTTTCCTGCAGTAGGTGTGGCAAAGACTCACTCCAGTTTAGGTTGCTATAGCCACAACAGGTGGTGTGATCCAGTAAAGAGCACAATAGAAATAACAAATTTCCTGTTGCCGTTTCAGACATTATGGCATGAAGTGCCTGTTACTTCACATTTCTAGGCCCCCAGTGAGCAGGAGGTAGAACTGCCAATACCTTTCTTCATGTGTGGAATATCAAGTATGGGATTGAACCCACAATCCTTTATGTCCAAGTTGATAGGTGAAAGCATGCACATTACTCTAATCGGTTGCACAGAGTACAATACATGATCCCAAACCTATTGTCTAAGGAGACGAAGAGGCCTGTGAGAGATATATACATATAGCCAAAGAAAGTATTATGTGAAGCCATTTTGTTTGAAAGTGTTCATTGTTTTGATTTAAATATATAAAAAATATTGTGCAACTAAACTTGTAGAACTACCTTCTTGTGACTCTTTTGTTGACAGCTGCTTCAGCGGCAACATTGGATAATACTACTGTAGGTGCAACATCTACTAAAAATGAAGTCATCACATCACAGAACTTGTTCAGCCTGTGGTCACACCTGCAGTAACAGCCACAGGTTGAAATATATGAGTTCACAAGTCAAAGTAAACAATCTGTTTCTCAGACTATCTGTAAAACTTAGGAATATGGTGTAGGTCCTTTCTTCGTGACAGCGCAGCAGACAGGTGATGATAACATCACACTACATGTTTTCTTCCTTGTTTCTCGGTACTCACTCAGTTGAGCTGGGTCATCCCGATTTTCATCGACTGAAAATCTCCATTTCCAACTGAAGATCAAACCAAGCCAGCCATCTAGGAGCAAGTGCACTAACGACTGTACTACTATAGTTATGTTCTGCAAGTACTTTATTGATATAACTGGGGACTGACAAAATCAGGTGGGTGATATATACAAAAAATTGAATGAAATAGGCTTGGGAAGAAACAGTATTTCCAGAAATTGAAGATTATCCACTTCTATTTCCATTTCAAGGAAGTGAGTTCTTGAGTGTAATGTAAAGACAATCCTGTTTTATGTTAGTGAATTATGGACAATAAATAAGCTTACAAGAATGTCACTAGAGGCAGGAAGAATGTTACAAATACCGATGACAGGTAAATAAAAAAATGAGAGGAAGGGCAGGATAAATAAACCGCTGGTGTGTTGTCAGGGCTCGAAAGGGGAACAAAGACTAGTAACACTGCGGCCTACAAAGCATGTCAAAAAAGCGACTGAGGTAGGGCCTAGGGAAGATACCCTAGTAACTAAAAAGCATTGCAGAAATTGGATGTGCTGGTCTCCTTGAAGATGCATAACTGGCACAACATAAAATTGCTCTTAGACTCAGATCACATACAAACCACAAAGAGTGGTTTAACAAGTGGTCGAAATGGAGCATTCGAAGAAGAAAGAAAGAAGAGCTCACAATTTTCACACACAAATAATGACAATTCTCACACCTAAATGAGGAGACAGGTCTCTCGAGATGGGAATCACATCCTGGAGCAAAGCCTCTTTTCCTCTGGTTGTTTAACCAAACTGGTCAAAATGCAACATCTCCTTCCAAATCTCTCCATGTACATATGACTTTGGTGACTATTTCCTATGTGCATGTGTTAATGTCAAGATCATTCAAATCTTGCTTACAAACATCCTTATATCACATTTGCGGTCTTCCCTTTGGTCTCTTCCCAGAGATCAAGGTCAGCTAACAGGAGGGTGAGCAATGAGTAGGTTCTGTTTTAATGTAATTTTCAATGGAGTTATGGTACTATGTCCCAAAGTACTGACACATGGAAGAAAATCATGGACAATTAATAAACACACAAAGATGTGATTTTACATAATAATACACACACCAGACTCTCAAACACATTCTGTAGAAATACAGATTTCTTCAGGACACTTTGAGGGCTCAAATTGTTTAGATTTCTTAACAGAGGAAACTGAACACAAGATAAATGTTAGTAAGTGATGAAAGAAACAAATCACAAATGTAATCCTAGTCATGTTGATGAGAAATATATCAGCTGACATTCCAGTGACTCTCCAGTTGTTACAGTTGTTATAAAAAACTCTTTACTGCCTGTAATACACCACTTTTTAAAAACGGTGTAGGACAGGAGGGGGACATGAGTCTGAGGAATTTAATGGTCACATGGCTAGTGTAGTCACCGCAAAACTTATTTTCTTTATACCCTGACAAAAAAATGCTGTGACCATACTAAGGATCGAACCCGGGTCTCCTGAATGAGAGCCAGCGCTGTAATCCATTTGTTCAGACATGTTATTGTAGTATGTATGTCTAGTTTTATACACTTCAGTTGTGCGACTCACATATACCTCCTAATTTAATTATTATTTACAGTTGAATCGGAGGAGAGCAACTCATCACCAATGAAAGTACCACCACCACAGGAAGTAACACAAGAATCACAGACTATCACTACAAAACAAAGTATTGAACATGACAAATCTGAAAACAACAACGTGAATAATAACAGCAATTCTCCTCAGAAACAAAAAGTGAAAACTATTAAGAAAAAAAACAACAAAATAACACAGGTTGCAAATAAAATAAAGCAGAGCTTAGCAGTGCAAAAAAGGGACATAATAAAAGTGTTGAAAAGTTGTTGGAAAATAAAAGCAAAGGCCAAGAAAATTGTTGAGCAACCACGAAAAAGTATAAAGGATCGATTGGGAAAAATACCTTTACACAAGCAAGCAGTTTCATCTTCATCATCAGAGGAGGAGACTGATAGTGAATCAAGTTCAGGTAGGAGATAGATAACAAAGTAGCAAATTATTATATACAACTTTCAACACTCTATATTCTGTACCTATTTTCTTTCTTTCTTCTGTACTTAATTTCTTCCTTCTGTATATATTTTCATTTTTCTGTACATATTTTCTTCCTCTGTATAAATTTCCATTCTTCTGTACCAATTTTCTTTCTTCTGTACTCAATTTCTTCCTTCTGTACATATTTTCTTTCTTCTGTTTATATTTTCTTTCTTCTGTTCATATTTTCTTTCTTCTGTTTATATTTTCATTCTTCTGTACATATTTTCATTCTTCTGTACTTTTTTCCCTTTTCTGAACTTATTTTTGTCTTCTGTTCTCATTTTCTGGATTTTAAGCATCTTACAAGTAGATGGAAAAAAATAAGCACAGAAAAAAGTAATTAGTATAGCCTATGAAAGTGAGTATCAATATTCTTCAGAATTGAAATGACTGAATATTTTGTTTGACTTGTTTTTTCTTAATATTCTTGTGTTTGTTCATTTTCAGACTCGGATGACTCAATAGAAAACATCAAAGTCATGTCTATGGAAGAGATATTAAGACAAAAAGCTTTAGAGTCTATGATGAAGAAGAGAGGTAAGTAAATATGTTGTATTGTTTTATCCAGAATGCTGAGTCTGCACCATCTCCACATAACTGATTTGTCTTTGTTTGGGGATAGCTCTAGCTTGAATGTTAGACACAGTTTGTTTCCATATTGAAGTTTACAAGTTCTTTTCACTTCTAGGCACAAGAAATTCATAAAAAATATACAGTGACCATTGTTTTTAAGATAAAGTGTCCTATCGGAGAGGGATTTAAAAAACCTTTGATGTTCAAAAATTCCTTTACAAAAATCTAATATCTAATTAACCCTTTCGCTGCTACATACTCTCAGAATACAGATCTAAAAATAGCTACCTTTTGTTTCTATGTCACAAATGGGAATGTAAATGAGTCATCTAACAAGATTAATAGCAGTGACAGTAGGAATGTATAATGTGTTAACACGTCTTTAGCCTACAGAGGAGAGATAATAACAGACATGTTAATGCGTCTTTAGCAGTGAATGGGAAAAATGTCTATAGCAGCTAAAGAGTTAAGAGTAGACTGCAAATTTGCCCTCATGAAACAACCAGGAGAGTGAACTAGAAGAAGAAGAGCAGCTTCACAAAGTCAAATGTGCTATGCTGAAAGGTTTTGATATCACAGCTTCACTATAAACATGACGAGTTTCTGTGATATGGTATTTGTTCTAAAGATAGTGGGTTTAAATCTTGAACGCATCGTTCAGTTCACAAGTGTACTTTTTTCTGGAGATCCTTACGATTGTTGCTGAAGGTACAGAGTTTTATTTTGTGCATTACTCTCATCAGGTTGTGTTCCATTTATGTTTAGTGTGACTAAGCCATATGGGAAAACCTGAGGCAAGGAAGTCAACCCTCCAACTTTATAAACTTTTTTCTATCAAAATGACATAAAACATAATTGCTCTAAAAAAAAAAAATGGGTTAAACTAGAACGAGTGAAGATTACTTAATCTCTCTTAAAATAATTTTTCATGAAAACTAAAGTAAATAGATATAGAATTCATGACGCCTGTGTGGTGCCGGGGTCTGCAAGGGAAGACAAGAATAGTACCACTGCTACCTACAATGCATGTCATAAGAGGCGACTGATGTAGGCCCTAGAGATGCTATCCTAGAGATTACTCCCATACTCGATGCAGATGGAGCAAGGCTACTAATTGACAAGCCTCAGATACTAAATCGCTGGGCAGAACACTTCCGTTCTGTCCTCAACCATCCATCCACTATATGTTATGAAGCCATAGAGCGCATGCCCCAGGTCCCAATCAATGCCAAGCTTGATATTCCACCTACCTTAGCAGAGGTCAAGAAGGCAACAAGCCAGATGTCCAGCGGGAAGGCACCGAGTGCGGACTCAATACCAACCTAAGTCTACAAAGAAGGAGGGCCCACGTTGATGCTAAAATTGACAGAGTTATTTACATCCATTTGGTGCAACGAACGTGTGCCACAGGAATTAAAGGATGCCACTATTGTCCACCTGTACAAGCGGAAAGGAAACCGCCAGGCCTGCGATAACCACAGGGGATCTCCTCCTGTCAATCGCTGGCAAAATACTGGCCAGAGTCCTCCTCAATCGATTAATCGATCACCTGGAACAGGACTTACTCCCTGAGACCCAATGTGGCTTCAGAGCAGGTCGTGGAACAGCAGACATGATATTTGCTGCTCGCCAACTACAGGAGAAATGCCAAGAGCAGCACCGTAAACTCTATATGGTCTTTGTCGATCTGACAAAGGCTTTCGACACGGTTAACAGGGAGGGTCTATGGAAGATCATGGAAAATTTGGATGCCCAAGGAAATTCATCAAGATCGTCCAACAGTTTCACGAGGGCATGATGGCACGTGTACTTGAAGGGGAGCTGTCGGAAGCCTTCCATGTCACCAACGGTGTCAAACAGGGCTGTGTACTGGCCCCAACACTCTTCAGCATGATGTTTGCTGCCATGCTCACGGATGTCTTTTGGGAAGGCGACAACATGGGGTAAAGATTAGATACAGGACAGACGGTAACCTATTCAATCTTCGGAGGTTAAAATCCTCCACCAAGGTAAAAGAATCAACTATCTCAAACCTGTTGTTTGCTGATGACTGTGGCCTCGCTACCAACTCTGAGGAAGAAATGCAGACTTACATGGACAAGTTCTCAATGGCCTGTGATAGGTTTGGCCTCACCATTAACACCAAAAACAGAGGTCATGTTCCAGCCGCCCTAGAGAACAGTTACGATCCAGTCATCAACATTAAACACCAGCGTCTCCAGTCAACGGACAACTTTGCTTATCTTGGCAGCCTCCTATCCAGATCGGCAAACATAGATTCTGAGGTCCACAATAGGATTTCCAAAGCCAGTGCTGCGTTCGGGAGGTTACGTGTCACTGTGTGGGAACGGAAGGGATAAGCATAGTCACAAAGCTGAAAGTTTACCAGGCCATAGTGCTAACCACGCTGCTGTACGCAAGCGAGACATGGACAGTGTATAGCAGACACGCAAGAAAATTAAACCATTTCACACAAGCTGTCTACGCAGAATACTAAAAATAAACTGGCAGGACAAAATTCCAGACAGCGAAGTCCTCACAAGAGCAAAGATCCCAAGCGTCAACACCCTGTTGCAGAAGGCCCAACTGAGATGGGTCGGTCACATTGCTCGAATGCCTGATAAACGCATCCCAAAACAGTTGATGTATGGCGAGCTTGAAGGGGCAGACGTTTAGCTGGTGGACAGAAAAACGCTTTAAAGACACTCTTAAAGTGTCTCTGAAATGCTTCGATATAGACAATACGTGCTGGGAATCCTTGCGCAAGATCGCCAAATGTGGCGCTGTAACAACAAAGAGGAACCCGAATAGCTGAGAATCATCGTATTGTTGAGTCACAGAGAAAACGAGCAGCGCGAAAAGACAGAGCACACAACACGCACATGTCTAACCTTGATCATGTATGCCCCACCTGTGGTCGGGATTCTGTTCTAGGATTGGGCTCTACAGTCACCTCCGCACACACCAGAGAGGTGCAACAGTACACGTCTGAGATTGTTGTCATCGCTTGCATGAGCGGCTATTATCCTAGTAAATAAAAAGCAACTCAGAAATCGAATGTGCTGGTCTACTTGTAGGCGCATAACTGGCACAGCGTATAATCACTCTTAGGCTCAGATCACATACAAAGAATACAGATTTGTCGATGTGGAGAGTTGAAGAAGAAAGTAGAATTCATGAAAAATTACGGAGGAAAAGGGCTAAGTGAAAATATAAAATCCCTGTGTGGTTTCTGTGGTAGCGCATAATATAACCAGTCTTCTCTCATGTCGTAAAGACACATAAAAGAGGTGGTGTGGGGCCAGAGACACCACATGGTGTTGCTGACCCCACACTGTAAAAACAAACAGCTACAGAAAATAAAAACCTAAATTGCCCATGAAGATCTGGTTGCCAACATAGTGGACAAGTACAAGATCAAATTGAGTGAACATTTTTATGTTTCTGCCTTATGTGCACTTGGGTAGGATGATGATGAAGATGAAAGAGATTTAAAAAAATAGTAAAATATGTATTGTACAGAGTAATATTGTTGAAAACCATACACAGAACTTAACACAGAAAGAAGAAAAAAGCTACTGCCGAGCTCCCATTAATCATCATCAAATAGCTTGTCCTGAGCAGAATTTTGCCACTCTAACAGTTCTTTGCAATTTCTCTCTCTCATAGACCAAATGTCCCGCCTCTGCAGCTGCCATGCTGAAATCAGCGGTTACATCTTGAATCCATCTTCTCTTCTCATCTGGTCTTCCTCTTTGCTGGGATGCCTCCTTTCATAATAGTCTCCAACCCTCCTTGTTTGTCCAAAATACTTCAAATTTTCTTATTTGTAGCATCAGTCAATTTTCTTTGACTTTCTGGATAGATCTATTTGTTCTCTTCTTCTCTGTCCATGATATACGAAGGACTCTTCTGTAACAATTATATTCAAAAGCACATATATGTTTTTTCACTGCATTGTTAAGTGTCCATGCTTCACACCAATGCTTTGCCACTGGAAATATGCATGCTCTTAGTGTTCTGATCTTTGTTTTTCTATCGGTTCCATTCCATACTGTTTTTAGTTGTTTAATTTTTTGTAAGGCCATGTTTGTACTTCTTGTAATCGCTTTCATCAATCACAAACACTATATACAGCACCACACAACCGCTACAAAACACATGAATTTACTTAGCTTGACCTTTTGCTGCACTCATGTTATTTGATGTGTCAGAAATATTTAATTTTCCTTCATTTTATGCTCTTTAATAGCCAACTCTCTTTAATATCAAGCTGTTGCAGAACAAAAGCATTTGTTCTTTTCTCTGTCTAATCACAATATTTACGGTTACATATTATTTATCTTTGAGACATAATCTCTGTCAGCATTGATTAGATATTTTAAACTGGCTTAGAGCTGGAAATGATAACAAGTATTTATGGGAATGTCGCAACCTAATTATAGATGATTTTGTTTCTGAGGTAACTACAAATTGTGCATCACCCCTAAATTAAATATATCAGTATTGCAATCATATAGTGCAGATTTGCATGATTATTTTGATATGTCAGGTTTATATGTTAAAAGACAGATGTAGAAAAATAAATTTAAGGCACTTAGTATATAGAATTTGTGATGCAGTCTGTTACCAGGGTCACCACTTATAGGTTGAGTAAGGTCTTGGTCAGCTCTTATTCCCAGACGTTGATTTCTTACATCTCACTCACCTTCTTCTTCTTTGCGTTGTTCTTTACGACCAATTTTAATCACTCTTTGTGATATGTTTGATCTTTGCCAAGAACGTGTATACATTGTACATTGGTTTGGTAGGCCCCTAAACGCAGACTTCTACACGTTTAGGACACATGCATCCGATTTCAGCCAAGCCTCCTTAGTCGCCTCTTACGACATGCATGGCAGGTAACAGTGGTTCTATTCTTTACACCCCAAATTTGGGCCGGTAACCACTCGGGCGATCTCACTCACCTGATGTTAGCATTCCATATATCTTCTTTATTATGACACATTTTTGTTTGGTGTACAGCTAGAGTTTGTTTTGTCGATACCTCTAGACTTCCACATCTCATATGTACTGTTATCTTTTACAGTTGTAGAAGACAAGACATCTACAAACAAGAGGTCATCACTTACATCTATAGGCAAGAAATCACTTTCAGCTGTGGGTAAAAAGTCACTTTCAGCAATAGAGAGGAATAAGACACTTTCAACTGTAGAGAAGAAGAGGGCACTTTCAGCAGTAGAGAGGAAGAGACCACTTTCAGGTGTAGAGAGAACGACATATCAACCAACATTAGCCAAGAAGAGACCATCTGCAGAATGGAAGGTACCAGCTTCAGAAAAGTTTGAGAAGATAACTTTTCAAACAGACATGTCACAGCTCAAGTGAAGAGCAGTTCATCCTCTTCAGAAGAAGAGTCATCTGATGAAGAAGATACTACCAAACAGTCTTCAGAAGAGTCATCCGATGAAGAAGATACCACCAAACAGTCTTCAGAAGAGTCATCTGCTGATTTGTCTGATACAGCATCATCCGGAAGTTCTTCGGATAGTGAAGATGATTCAAATGATTCAGAAGATCTTGGTAAGCATTTATTTCTATAGCTTTCTGATTTGCTGTTTCTGTTATTACTGCCCATAGATCGCTTTTTAGGACAGGGGGTACGAGAACCTGAGGAATTTAATGGCCGCATGGTTAGTGTAGTCACCTTGAAACTGTTCAGGTTAGGATTTTTCATTTTTGCTCAGACAGAAAAAAAATCCTTGGCTGTACCGTGGATTGAACACAGGTCTCCTGCATGGGAACCACGCTCTAATTCATTCACTCCTCTTGCTTTGCTGTTTAATACTTGTTTAAACAGAGTGAAAGAAGAAATGACAAATAAATGAGTCTTGTAAATTGTGCATTATTGTCTCAATCCTTTCCTCATGGTTGTGGTAATTTTGATGTCATATTTTTCTGCATAATTGATGTGCCATTCTATCATTATCTTTACTGTATCATTATCATTATCTCTACTGAACTTTTAGTATAAATATACTTTTTCATACTGTAATACATCTTCCATGCTTACATGCTTCCTAAGTATTTGAATTCTTGCACTTGGTTGATTGTAGTGTCATTGACAATCCTTCCATCCTGTTTAGAATACAAGTACATTATCTGGATAAAGTATCAAATATTAGACTTCTTAGACACCAGTTTAGAAAGTATAGAAAATATCTTTAAAATGGGAAATGGACATGGCTAGGACATGTTATGAGACTGAATATCCTGATGTACCGGCAAAAACAACCTTCGCTTGAACACATAGGAGGAGAAGAAAGACCCCAAAAGAATTTGAAGACACGATGGTTAAAGAAATACACAGAGTATCTCTGAATTAGAACATTGAACTGAAAACCAACAAAAGACAGAAGAGCATGGATAGTCATTGTAGAAGTCTCATTTGCCACAGGATATGGGGAATGAAACTAACGAATTTGATAATCTTAATATTTGTCTGTTGTTTTACAGTTGATATTCTACTTTATTTCATCAGATGTTCGCAGGGTTGTTGTTGATCTGAAAAGTGAGAAGGCTGCAAGAAAGAAAGGTAAGAAGTTCAAAGAAATGTAACATGATAAATTTGTTGGAGAAAAGTATCATCCTCCAATAGCTTGTCCTCAGCAGAAATTTGCCACCATAGAAGTCCTTCTGAAACAAACGATCTCTCTCCCCAAGGTGAGAATGTGTTGAATATGTTGTGGTTGAATTCTATTCATTTGTATTATATATGTGGTATATGTTTGCTTCTGAATCAAAAATGTATGCTCTGATCTCTCTGGTTTTTTTGTCTCGTTTGTTCCAATGAATTAGTGAATAGTTAGCGTCTAATATTTCCCCTACTTTTTTTGCAAAGAAAGATATGACCAGTGTCCCTCACCATTTAGGCGAGCCTTACTCCAGCTTTGAAGATACTTGTAATTTAGATCTCAAAGTAAAGAATCGGGGCCTTCTGTAGATGGGACATAACTGTATGCACAGCGAGAAATTTTGGCCAAACTGAACCTTGGGGCCCTAGGATTTCCATGGTCACTAGCACAGAGTGTTATCAACTTTGCTGTCTGCGGCCACATCTCTCCTTGTAAACTGGTTGTTGTTGTTTGGGTTCGGGCTGGTCGTGAATGTTGGCAACAATTTAGAATTGTAAGCAACCCATATAAGTGTAGGATTTATATTTCTGTTATCGTCCATTCAACTTGTCATGCCCACAGATAAAAATTTGTATCTTTGTAACCATTTGATTAAATAAATTGAGAACTTGCATGTGAACTACACATTTTCCCTACGCTACAAAATATTTTTTGCCATTCAAGCAATCATACAATCTAGAAGTTTCCTTCTTTGTGCTATATATTTAACGTCTCCATTGACATGGTTGAAAAAAACTAATGTTTACAGCCATTAAATACATTGATGACAAAATAGCAATATTCACGTGAAATCCATGGTTTTTTGAACAATTCTTGCATTTCCTATGACCAATTCAACTCAGGGTTCACAGTGGTAAACAATTGACGTTGTAAGTGGTCGAGACTTAATTGTTAATCGGTTTAATTCTAAAATTGGGTGCAAAGTTTTGCTACTGTAGAATTGATGGTTCTGCTGCAATTTGCATTGGACTATAGGCATGAGTTGTTGAACAGACTATAGTATTAAACCGTTTGTTTCTATTTTTTTTAAAGCTGACTTTATCTATCTGTTATCCTCAGCCAAAGAAAGCTTCCTGAAAAAGCAGCGACAGAATGCCATCAATGCTCAGGACAATAGGAACAAGCGACAGAATATCATCAATGCTCAGGACAATAGGAATAGAGGACAAGTCATCAGACCATCTAATAGAAATGTCAACCATATGCCCTTGGGTACACTGAACAAGGTTGAGAACAGAGACAAACAGCAAAGAAAACGTCAGATTAATATAGACTATGATTCAGATGACATTGTATCCTCAAGAGTCAGGCAACCATTGAAGCTCAATGTCCAAGATCGCCTAGGAAAGTCCACAGCTTTACACAAGACCAGTTCAGATCCTCGTATGCTTTCTAGAGCTGAGAAATTTGGATCATTTCTAACTTCATCGAAATCTGTGGTCACCAAAAAGGGAGATGCATCCCATGTAAAAGTCCTGAAGATGTCAAAAAGCAGCAGCTCAGATGAAGACCATGACCCTCTTGCAGAAATAAAAGTGAAGACTCTGGAGGAAATCAGATTAGAAAAGATGAGAAAGCTAACAGCTGAAGATAATAGGAAACAGGCAACAGGTTTGTCATTTTATATTACTATTTCTTCTTTGTCTCTTAACCCATTTCATACTAACTGCAGCAGTATGTGCCAATATTATCTATTAAAATAACCCAACTGCCACACACTGTGTCAAATATTGTTTCATTAAAAACTAGTGCTAAATTTACAGCAACGTACATGTGACTGGTCCAGATTCGAAGCCACAACCTTCAGAACAACAGGCAAATGTCTTAACCACTTCACCATAAAGACCTCAAATTGTTACATCATCAACGCTTTTTGATCAAATTTCAGATTTTTTAATCTAGAGCAAAGCTATCTATTTCTACATCATGATCCAAGTAGGAGTTTAGGATAAAATGTGATGAATTTTATATCAATGAAATCGCCCGTGTGGTGCTGGGGCCAGCAAGGGAACCACAGAATAGTACCACTGCAACCTACAATTCATGTCGTAAGAGGTGACTGATGTAGGCCCTAGGGATGCTACCTAGTAAATAAAAAGCAGCACAGAAATCGGATGTGCTGGCCTGTTTGTAGGCGCATAACTGGCACAACGTCAAATCGCTGTTAGGCTCAGATCACATACAATCACACGAGTGGTTGACAAGTGGTCGATATGAAGTGTTTGAAGAAGAATATCCATGAAATGAAAATGGGAAAGAAAAATATTTGGCTACAGTGTATTTTTCATTTCAGTAGTGAATGTATTAACACCAATTCATGGAGTTATACATTCTGTATTAGTGCTATTCATTTGCTTCTTGTTCTGGTTTTTCTGTAGAATTCTTCTTTTAAATCTCCCTACATCTAACATGTTTCAGCAGATCATATAAGATTGGCATGGAAAACTCATATACCAACACAAGACGATTACTATAATATGAGCAGATTGGAACAAGTTGTCATTGTGCGACTTAGAATAGGACAGAATCGCAGCCACATGTATACAAAATGCAAGATTGGCAATTCTGCCATGTGTACATGGGGACAGGCACATCAGACTGCAGAGCACATACTTCAAGATTGCCCGAATATGAACACTGAGGCAAACTCACTGGCCTAACAAAACAACACTCGACAGAAAACTACATGGACCTCTGTGTGAGCTACAAGAGACAACATTGAATATATAGACCGCCCGAGTGGTTACCGGGGTCCAAATGGGGTGTAAAGAATAGAACCACTGTTACCTGCCACGCCTGTCATAAGAGGCGACTAAGGAGGTTGGGCTGGGGCTAGCTACCCCACACCGTAAAAAACACTAGATGGTTACAGAGCGGAGAGCGATCTGAGTAAACGCTGGCTGAAACCGGACACATCGTCGAAGGATAAGCACCAGAGGTCCAAATGGTGCTGAAGATGTGACGTAAAACACACCAATGCTAAGGCTGCATGAATCAGATTTCTACATGAATAGAATTTATGGGGAGATCTGGTACATCGGTCTGGACGGTGATCACGAGAGAGAAAATATATAGACAATATTTCAAGCGAACGAAAGACAGGATTGACTCATCAAATGTAACCCATTTTCGTAGCATGTGGTATATTCTCATCTATAACCTCTTTGTGTCCCATTTGATGCAAATGGCTTCTACAAGAGATTTCCAGTGTTGCAGTTCTGCCGTCTTTCTACAGTTTCCATGTCATGCCTTCTTTTCCCATCCGCTGTCCATTGAATAGCTGTCCTAGCCAAAGCTGCTACTGGCACATGTTGGTTGCTATTGAGATGTGGTCAATATTATGCCATCCTTATTTTACTACCCAGAATTCAACGAATAATGCTGTAAAACAAACACATTCGATAGTTACTATTATAATAAGTGTAATGGTCTCTGATAGTGAAGTTGTTAACTTGCTGTGCTAGTAATCACTTGCCGTAATATATTGTTATATGTAAAATTATACTTTCAACATGTTGTTTGACTTTCTTCCAGACATTCACAAACCATTGCCTGTCAAACAGAGACTTGGCAATATTTTAGATGACAAGCAGAACAAAGAAGTGGAAAACATGAAGGGTCGGCAAGTTGTTCTCATGAATGGTAAGATGTCAGTTGTATCTTGATTTTGGCATATTCTTTTGCTAGTGTACTATTGGCACCATATGATTGTGAGACAAGGACCATTGACAAAGCAGCAGAGAAAATCATTAATACCTTTGAATGCAAATGCTACAGAAGAATACTTAGAATATCATGGACAGAGAAAAGAATAAACGCTTTTGTTCTGCAACAGCTTGATATTAAGGAGAGTTGGCTATTAAAGCGCATAAAAACAAGGAAAATTAAATATTTCTGACACATCAAACGACATGAGTGCCTAGAGAAGATAATTTTGGAGGGAATGGTGCCTGGAAGAAGAATGAGAGGAAGATCTAGAAGACGATGGGTGCAAGATGCCATTGACGATCTGAGAATGACTGCTGCTGACGCCAGCCAACTTGCACAGAACAGAAAGTTTTTCAGGACTGCTGTCATGGGAGTCAAGTTCCGGAAAGGACAAGCTACTTGCTGATGGGTGTACTACTAAAACTTTGTTACCAGTGCCAAACTTGGTTCCTGACAGTAACACACCACAGAAAGCTCACCACAAGCGAAATGAAATGCTTGAGGCAGGTGGTGGGGGTCTCCAGGAAAGACTACGAAATGAGGACATCAGAAGCCGAGTGGGCATAATTTCATGCACTGAATACATTGAAAGACAACAAATGCAGTTGTTAGACATTTAATGAGAATGGAATGCAACCAACCACCAATAACATCATGCCATAAAAAGAGATCAGGTACTAGAGCCAAGGGAAAACCAAGAAAAGATGGATAGACAATATCAAGACCACACTAAATAATCACAGATGTAACACAACAATGGCGACTCATCAGGCATTGGAATGCCAATTAAAGTTTCCACCCCTACGCTTAACTGCAAGAATGGATAACCAATTCCATCATTCACCTGGAGAAAGACAATAGTTCTGAAGGCAGGGGATTCAATCTGGACCTCATCGTTTGGTTTACATGTGCATTTTTTTTAGTCCAGAGATCCTTAAGATTTTTGCTGGAGCTATGTAGTTCATGGGTTGTGCAAAACACTCTGTAGGTTGCATGCCATTTCTGCAGAGAGAAGCAGAGTGACATGGTGAAACCCGTTGCAATGTAGTACATTTTTCACCTTTAAGCCTGTTATTGAAACTTGAAATAGTGAGATCTCTGTAATGTTGAGGTACAATGCTTCAAATGTACTTGATTTATGTGTCATACATGACGATCAGATGAGCTCAAGCTGTTTTTAAGTGATCTCTGATCTCAGTGTAGTTATTGAGTACCTGTTTCTATCAGAGATGGGTGATGAAACATTATCTCCAGTGTTTCATCTCAAGAATGATTAATCTTTGACCTCTGAAGTCAGAGAAGCCTGTATGGCAGGGGAACACTGATAAGCTGGCATTCTCGCAAAAACCAATCATGAACACCATACCAGGTACCTTGACTACAACTGTATCCATAATGGGCGGATCCAAAAAGAAGTAATCTTTTATTTCCGTTGGTCAGATTATGGGCTGTGAAAAAACTCAAGCTAAATGACACCCTCATTTCATCATCACATGATTTTGTGCTGAACTGTAATTTATTCATAGTATAAATTATATATAATAATAATATCAGTAAATTTTCTTGTCAGACACTGGTTCCAAATCTGATGATGCCAGCAATATGAAACCCTTGGATGAGCAGAAGAAAGCCAGGAAAAGACCTTGGAGGAGCCAGAGACGTATTATAGAACAATCTACAGTAGAACCTATTTCTGTTGATGATGATAGAACTGCAGTTATTGCATTGCGAACAACAGATGGTGACAACGATCGTACACAGTCAAGTAAGAATTAAAAATAAACTATGAGACATCTCTCCCTCTCTCTGCCTTTTTAACCCAGATTGGGGCATAGGCCCTCAACCAACTCATGCCAAGTCTTCCTATCTCTAGCTATCTCCTGCAGCTCCCTCCAGCTTTTCTTTATATTGTTGATCTCTGCCTCCAAATCCTGTCTCCATGTATTTCTCGGCCTCCCCTTCTTACGCTGTCCCTACGGGTTACAGGAAAGGACCATTCTTGTTATATTCCCCTCAGGTTTTCGCAAAGTGTGTCCTATCCAGCGCTATTGTCTTTTTTTAACCTTTTGGTTCACCAGAATCTGTCTTGTTCTCTCCATAAGTTCATCATCATACCATCCCAGTACCTCTATTCTGCGCATACACCAGTTGATGAGTATTTACAATTTGTTATTATTTTAGTTCTCCATGTTTCTGACCCATACAGCAGACATGATAGAAAAGAATGAAGTCAAATACTATGATGTAAGCATGTGGTATTATGAGTAGCCATATCAAAGAATCCTTGTTTATAGATTTTGTTTGTGAGAGGAGTATGCAGTCTCTTCTTCTTTCTCTAATCTTGTTTTACCTCACATAATATAATAGTCAGCATAAGAAGAGATTTTTAGAACAGGCTTTCGTGTTCGCTTCCTACTTCCATACATAGACATAAAGAGAGGAGTGAGACAAGGATGCATACTGTCACCAAGCCTATTTAACATCTACACAGAGAAAATCTTCAAACAACTAGAGGGAATGCCAGGACTCAGATCAATGGAAAAATAATAAATAACTTAAGATATGCAGATGACACAGTATTGGTAGCAGAAAATGAACAAGATCTACAAGAATTAGTGGACCAATTGGACAGAATTAGCAAGGAATATGGATTAGACATTAACATACAGAAAACAAAAACTATGGTAATCAACAAGGAAATGGAAAAACCCAAAATGAATATAAAAATACATGGAGAATTACTACATCAAGTAAAAGCTTCTCATATCTCGGTCAGATGATAACAGATGATGGCAGACGTATAACAGAAATTAAAAGAGAATAGGAATGGCCAAGGATAATTTCAATAGTATGAGAAAGTTACTGACATCCAAACAAATCACAAACAGGCTAAAAATTAGAATGATCAAATGCTATATATATCCTATATTAATGTATGGCTCGAAACATGGACAATGAACAAGCAGTTAGAAGACAGAATTGATGCATTTGAGATGTGGATATATAGAAGAATAGGCAGAGTTTCATGGACAGAAAAACAGACAAATAAACAAGTTTTAGGAAAACTAGGCATGAAGAAACAATTATTAAGAGAAATAAAATTCAGACAAGTAAAGTATTTTGGGCACATAAAAGGCATGACACCATGATAAAACATTTACTAGAGGGGAAAGTTGAGGGAGAAGAGCAAGAGGAAGACCGAGAGATAAGTGGGAGGGAAACTTTAGGAAATGGACATGTTACAGTCTGGCAGTGTGCAACACCAAGGCGAAAGACAGAGGATGCTGAGATTCATTGCAGCCAACCTTCGATGTGGAGACGGCACCTGATGATGATGATGATGTTATCTCTGAGGTCCACCTTTTGGGACAGACTTTTGCTTTGTATCCACTGTATTGGAGTAGCCTTGCTTTTGAGGCACACTCTCTGTTGGTAATCTGCTTATGTGTCCGAACCATTTAATTTGTTGTTTCTTTGGGGGACTTCAGTATTGATGTTGTACCTCCTACTTTTCCTGATGTCTTCATTTCTAAACCGATCTCTTCTTGATACTTCCAACATTTTGCGTAGAAACTCCATCTCTGTCGCGGCTAGTTTCTTTTTTCATTTGATGTCAGCTTCCAGGTTTGGCAATGATAGTATAATGTTGGGAGAAAGATTGAGTTGAACATTGCTCTTTTAGTGTTCATGGTGACATGTTTGCATTTTAAAATTGGCGCCATTTGTCATATTATTTGATTCTCTTTATTGCATCTGTGTTGGATTTCAGTTATTCTTCCATTGGCTGAAAAAGGGCTCTTAGATATGTAAAGTCTTTGACTTGCTTTAATAATGGGTGTTTGTCGATGTAGCATTTTCCTCTCTAGTATGTCATTACTTTGATTTTGTCAATGATTATTCTCATATTGTCTTCTTTTCATGTTAACTAGAGTCTGTTAATGTGTTGCTGTAGCTGTTCCTCCTGCATGAAGATATTACTAGTGTGTTAATCATAGAAATATATAGAGTTGCATTAAAAGAGACGTAACAAGAAACCATATGCAATACGCAAATAGGATAAATCAACTACAATTTTAAAGATTCAATAGTTGTCTAAACTTGTGATAGTTGCACCCCCTGATAAATATGTCGGTGACAATTTTCCTCACATACTATTTCTTTCATCTTTTATTTCTATTCTGAAATATTTATCTTTTTGAAATTTTGCCACATCATTTATTGTCCAAACGATTGTTGTTTTCACCACCTGTGTGGTGCTGGGATCCGTAAGAGAAGCAAAGAATAGTACCACTGCGACCTACAAGACATGTCATAAGAGGCGACTTTTGTAAGACCTAGGGAAGCTACCCTAGTAAAGCATCACAGAAATCAGATGTGCTGGCCTACTTGTACGCGCATAACTGGCACAGCGTACAATTGTTCTTAGGCTCAGATCACATACAAATCAAAGAGTGGTTAACAAGTGCTTGATTTGGAGCATTCAAAGAAGTTGTTGTTGTTTTCACCTATTTCATTGTTCCAACAGGTGACACTTGAGAAATGATTTACCTGATATGCATTTCAGTGTAATGTTTTTCTGCTGCAATTTATTTCTATTTGAAAGATTTGTTCTTCAAACTCCTTGAAACTTGTGTCAACTAATTCTGCAACATTTAGCAAGCAGAGAATGGCTGAACTTCATCTTTGCGATGCTATTTTGATGATTATACGTAAGACGATTCTTATGATGAAGTTGACTGTTGTCTGGAGCTCATCTCTGGTGCTATGTAGTTTTGAATATAGTGTTGTGTTGTAGGGCCAGCATATTACTTTCTAGGGGGTCATACAGGGCACAGTCTTGCATGACATGTTCTGCGGTTTGATCAGTGATGCCACAGAGGGGATGGGAAGGGTGGAATCATATGGAAACATTCCCCACACACACCCCCAAATATCATCACGCTCTCTTTCTCACACATTGCTATCCATTTCCAATGGAACATAGGACTGAAATAACATATTAACATTAATGCTAGCTTTCCAGTTTAAATGTTCCTAATAGAATAAAATTCTGTAATTGTTTCTAACAATATGTCACATGTTCCACTGTTGTTTCTGTAATAATACCATTTTGATAGATTTGGCTTGTTAGCACACACAAACACCTCTCTAGTAAAAATAGGTTTTACTGGTCAGATTTTTATTGAACATGAAACCTCACTTTGTAGTACCACATCAAGTGAGTGATGCTCTATGATTGTGTCAGATCTGATTAGTTGTAAAAGAGTGGGTGGAGAATTCTATAGAAATGATATGTGCTTAAATCATATTCTCAATTTAAATGTTATATATATATATATATATATATATAAATCAACACATTAGAATCATCAGAGGAAATACATCAGAAATTTTTGTCTATAACAGACAGTGACAAAGAAGAGCATGGATTGATGAATCACCATTCGAAAGACTGCGGAGAAAAGCACTCATGAAAAAGCTACAGACAAAAGAGGCTAGAAAGTTGAAAATGCCATCATCCATGGATGAAGGTAGGAGTATGGAAATGTCACAATTGTTGTTAATTACGACAGAATTATTTAAAATATTACAATGTTTGATCTTATTTTTCTTGTTAGATTAATCTCAGACGTCAACTTGAATAAGTTTCAAGAAAGCAGTGATCTGTCTCAGGTTGTCCATATCTCCAACGAGCGTATCCTGCAATTGTACCTGTGTATGCCTCATCTCTCTTTTCTGCTTTTAAAATACTCTACATGCCGCGTGCCCAGCGTGTTGGACCTCACGAATGACAAGTCCTCTAAGTGCGGGTTCAACTCCGTGGACTGGCAGAAAAGCTACAGGTTCCCCAGATTTACAGTGTTCGTGGCACCGAGCCGAAGGGATACGATGTCCATGACACCGAGCCGAAGAGCTTTCAGCTCAAGTGCTTCTGGATCGGGATATTATACTCTACATCTGTGTAAAAGATGTCCAGAAAGGCATTCTGTTAGTGTTATTGTCAGTGTGTATATGGTCCATATTAGTTGAGAAGGACTCTATCTGTACGGATCTCCTCTCTCTCCCCCTCTTCTCTCTCTCTCTCTCCCTCTCCCTCCTCTCCTCCTCTCCCTCCCTCCCTCCTCTCTCCTCTACCCTTCTGAAAGTTCACAGAACAACACTTGTTGTGGTATACAGCTATTGTCCATTTTTCTCACATGCTCTATCCACCGTAGTCTTCTGCTGAGCATGCCCATGATGGAAGGCAATTTTGCAGTACATCAGAGTTTGTTATAATGTCATACCACCTGAACAAATATAAAAATGTCTAAATATAAACATTATAATTTCAGTGAACACAGACGAAGCTGGTTTAAAAACAACAGAGAAAAGCCAAGCAGTTGAACAGGAGGACAATGCTGTTTCTAAAGAACATAAACATAAACATAGCCACAAGCATCACAAGCGGGTTAAGATAGAACGTCAAATCTATATGCCACCTGCCATGAAAAATACAGGTTCGTGAAATGATTAACTCTTACAATACGAACGCCACCTGACAGACCATAAAGTTAGTTCCCATTTTACGAAAAGCCACTTCACGGACCATATGATTCTAACCATTTGTTTTAACTTCCTAAATACATTTAATGCTTTAAGTGTATTTTTAAAATTCAAATACAGCAAGTGGATATTTGTAATAGATGTTTCAATTGCGCACACTTTTGGTGTATGCAGTTTGTATCTGTTGTTGAATACAAGAAAGTTATAACAAATTTTGTAAGGACACCTTCGCCTTAAAATTTGTTCATAAAAACAGTGCGTAAAAAGGCGGTTTTAGTATGCGTATTGTAAGAGTTAAGCAGAATAATTATACACTAATTACTTACATTAATTTAGGGGGATCTTATCCAGACGGTAAGAATAGAAATACCTGGAGAAGAGAGCTAAAGACTGATATTAAAAGGATAGACAAGACATGGAAAGAATTGGAAGGGATGGCAAGAGGGAGGAAGAGCTAGAAGAAGTTTGTTGAAGACCTGGGCTTGTTGAAAAGTGAAGAAGAATAGACTCATTGCACTTTGTGTGATGTAGATGGGTTCACATTGCTTTTGTGTGACTGCCAGGATTAGGTTAAATTAGCAGCAACAGTATCTGTATAAATGTGAAAAATATGGTCATGGCAGACATAAATACCACCTGTTCACTCACCAAGATACACATCATTATATTCCTCTTGTGCTGTTGTATGTTACATAGACCCTGCAATCAATTTCTCCATACCATTCTATCCTGGGCAACTCGTTCAATCTCTTTGATGAAATTGAGTTTGGTATGTCTCACCCCTCAGTAAAGTTTGTTTCAGGATTTCCCTTGGGTACCATTTCTTTTTTGAACCCTTGCCTCTCTCCTCTCAATACCTGCTTTGTGCTTCTTTGATCATTTCTCCTCAGAGCATGCCCAACATCTCTATCTTCTCTTTCTTATAATAGTTGTTGTTACTATTGGCTAACCATGTTTCTCTTATTTTATCATTTCTGAGTTGGCTGAAATCGGATGCACATGCCCTAAACTTGTAGAATTCTATGCGTTTAGGGGCCTACCAAACAATGTGCAACGTATACACGTTCTTGACAAAGATCAAACATATCACAAAGAGTGATTAAAATTGGTCGTAAAGAACGAACGCGAAGAAGAAGAAGAAGATCACTTCTGATTTAATCCAATTTTATGGTCATGTTTTGTAGACATCTATTTTCAAATTCTTTCAACTTACTTTCTATATCTTTAGTCATTTTCCAACTCTTGCTGGCATATGTTTGGATTGATACAAAATTGGAATTGTAAATTTGTAATTTAGTTTCAAAACTATATAGATTGGAAGTTCCATATTTTTCTGATAATTCGTAGCATAATTTCATTTTTAGTATTTCCTATCAAAATTGCTACCCATATAGAGGAACTGCTCTGTTCTTTTTAACACATTGGATTCCAGCATGATAAAGATACACATTGCTCTTGAGTAAATCTCAAGGTGAAATCATTATCCAAGGTCCACAAGCACCTCTAAGTGGCTATATCCTGGCAACTTTTAATTTTGGAATTTGCCTGAACAATGCTTCAGGATTGAGTAACTGTTCTAGATCGATCCAATCCCATTGTGATGTTACATGCTGATACTCTGCATTCTAAACTGGGTGGAATAGTTTAACTGAGCTTCAGTGAATTCTTGACTTTCATCTGGTAGACTTCACCTGTGTGTTGACGGTCTCGAAAGGGGAGCAAAGAATAGTAACATTGCAACCTACAAGGCATGTCGTAACAGGCGACCGAGGTAGGGAATATGGAAGCTAACCCTAGTAAATAAAAAGTGTAGCAGAAATCGGATGTGCTGGCCAACTTGTAGGTGCTTAACTGGCACAACGTACAATTGCTCTTAGGCTCAGATTACATACAAATCACAAAGAGTGGTTTAACAATTGGTCGATATGAAGCATTAGAAGAAGAATCTGTTGCTGCAACTTTGTAGGGAGAGAGGCATTGTAGCCATTTCATTTGTTATTAAGTGTACAGAGTTGTCCTATTGTATGTTATGAAATCTGGATAATATTCTACAAAATCAAATCTAATAGAGATTTGTATTCCTTGCACAATAACAAATTCAAAAGTACATATTTTTATAAAACAATGTTCATATTTTCAGTCACATTATCGGAACATGATAATTCATCCTCCAAAGGAGATCTGCCATCAAAGGAAAAGGTGTCCCCACAGAAACGTGAACCCCATCCTATTGCTGCTGCTTGGGCAGCAGGATTATCATTGTCTTCAAAAGGGTTGGCTGCTAGAAGGCCAGAGACAGCAGCTGTTGAACATTCAGGAGTTACTAGCAAGCTTGAAATAGGAAAGAGGTTGGGTGTCAGAGAGATGACTTCTAAACCCAAAGAAATATTGTCATCAAGGCTTGAGATAGGAGACCGGTTAGGAGTCAGGGAGACTGCCACTAAACCCAAAGAAATAATGTCATCAAGGCTTGAGATAGGAGAGAGATCAGAGTCAGGAGATTTCCTCCAAGCCCAAAGAAATAATTCCAGCAAACAAGGTGAGTTTCTATTGATGTTGATGAAGTTTATATCAGATATCATAATATCACTTGGCTTCTTTCATTGTTCACCACGACCCATCTGTTGAACTAAATGGCTGTGTTTTCTGTATGTAATAGTTTTTTTTTGTAATGTGTTAAAAGTTGTTGTTTTTTGTTTGTTTTTGGATATCCATACATTTCTTACATCTTCATAGACTAGTAACGTGAATCCTCTTATGAATATTGTCTATTACTATCTTTGTTCAGCTTTCTGAACATTTGATGTTCATTGCCGCAGATATCACCCGCCTCCATTCATCTATATTTCTTTCCAAATTGGTGACTCCTAGTATTTCTAAGTCAACTTATTTCTCAGTTTTCCCACTTTGAATTCAGGTGTAGTCAGGGCACCTCTGACTGATTTTTATGGCTTGCTTTCTGTATCACCGGTGTCCCTTGCCATTTAGGCCAGCCTTAATCCGACTTCAGAGGTACTGCATCTACTTCACTGTTATCTCTCCATATTTTTCTTGGTCTACCTCATGGTTTCTTTCCCTTCTATGCTCTAGTTCAAGTGCTATTTTCCATGTTCTTGTAAAAATACTTTGTGTTATTTTCTATATTTTTCTCTGCTCTAGTTCAAGTGTTATTTTCTATATTCCTCTTTCAGTGCTTCATGTTATTTTTCTATGTTCTAGTTCAAGTGTTATTTTGCATGTTCTTGTAGAAATACTTTGTGTTATTTTTCTTTATTCCTCTAACAGTGTTTCATGTTATTTTTTGATGCATCTTTTCAGATATCACAACCATCAGAACCATCATCAGGAGTAACCATCAAGTCATTCTCAGAAATCATGGCTGAGAAACGCAAGCGCAGACTTGAGTTGCAGGCTCAAAAGTCTGGAACCACAGACCTTCCTGTTTCAACAGCTCAATCCATATCAGCTTCAACCTTGCCTTCATCAACAGCAACATCAATGCCAGCAACTCTCAATGAGTCCAACTCTACATACAACAGAGAAGTGGATTCCAAACCTAGAGTACCTATAACACATACACCAGGTAAGTTTTGTAGTAAAGAAGAACAGTTGTGGTAATATAGTGATTTTTGAATGAGAGGTGTAAATGATCATAATGGTAGGTTGGTTGATTGGTTATTGATCAAACAGCTTGTGGACCATTGACCTAATGCTATGTAGTAGTTGTATCTGACTCTCAGTTGATGCTTCGCTAGAGAGAGAAAGCATACCAATAATGGGGAAGACTAGTCAAACAGTACACTTACTAAAGATGGAATATGGAAACATTACAACGTACAAGAACTCGTTAAACTGATGTTTTATCTTTTCTTTCTTTTTGTCATCACACTGTTATCGGGTTGTTGCCCTGTGTCATGGTTTTGTCTTGCGCTGCTCTAGGGCTTTCGGTGATATATATTTGTATTTTTGACAAGATTCTGCTATGCCATCTATCATCTTTTTTTTGGTCTCTCTCTCGCCTTTATTCCTGTTCCTGATGTTCTGTTTTAGGAGACTGTTTACAGTGGAGTTTGGTTGCATTCTTATTATGTGGCAGAACCACTCGATTCTTTGTCTCTGGATGTAATTCAAGCATGTTTTGTCCCAACCTTCTCTCTTATACTGTTGTTTGTGTCTCTGTCTCTTCTTGTGTTGTTTTAGCTAAATAGTGAAAAGCAATGGTTGGTATTTTAATATTATGGAAACTAAACTTTTGTTACTAATCTACTCATTTCAGATAATACATCTGACACTGGAATAAAGGCTATGAGATATCCAGTTTCAACAACTACTTCTTCACTGAAACCCACAGTACTGTCTACAATATCAGTTGCACAGAAAGAATCTCTAGATATTTCTAGTTGTGGCTCCTCGTCCAATGTTCCCAGGGTCCCAAACCCTGCAGCATCATCATTGACACCACACAGTACTGCCATTTCTACTGATCAGAATGTCAAATTAAAAGCCGGCAAGAACAAAAAAATGGGTGATAAAAAGAAGAAAGGAAATAAATTAAATAAAAAGAACTTAAAGGAGCAGATTAATCAAAGAAACATTGTGACCTCAACAGACCGTAATAGTAATGTGGCTTCTTTAGTTCATTCACATGTAACCCCATTCATTCCATCTCAAAGTTCAACCTCAGATTTACAGCAGACACTGTCTAATAAAACATCTAACAATGTTGCATTCACACGTCCGACTCTGTCAGACAGCAAGGTGTCGTCACCTCAACCATCTCAACACAAACTGCAGCACTCATGGACTTGGTCTGTCTGATAAACCAAGTGTTTCTAAATTCTCCAAACACAGACACTTCATGTAAGTCAGCCAGCTACAAGTAAACCAGCATCTCTGCCCAGAAGATCGACTCAGAGTAAGTTATTGCATCTTCAATTGTCTGAAATTTAGAGCCAATCAAAAGTTAAATTTCAAAAGAACATAGTATGAAGTCTTTGGTTAAAAGTATTTTGTATTTGTTATTTATATTTTGAAAACTTAATCAACTTAGAATACTGTCTCAGATCTTATGGCTCTGTGCTATACCTGCCAAAGGTCATGAGTTTGAATTACACATTCTGTTACAAGTGCATTTTTCAGCCCTAGTACGTTGTTGGATAACAGAATTTATAAAAAGTAAGAACTTTATACTCGTATATAGGTCAATACAGTTTTGCCTGTATTTTCATTGACCGTCGGCACACGATGGTGATGGTCAGCATCAGCGCCCCACTTTCCCAGAGCATGTCATGTACCCAGTTGAGGCTGTCGACTGAACCATTCTGGGAAATTCCACAATGCGTAGCTGAACCAGACCACCAGCCTATGGCGTTCACTAAAACTACGCACACGGCTCAACAGAATTTATACTTTACGTAATACTCTTGACACAGGGTTTGCCATTTTTTTAATAGTTGGAACTAGTCATATGGGGAAACCAGGTGAAAATAATTCACAATCTCTAGAACCTTTAGATCTGCCCACCTGCTCAGATCAGCCGTTTCATTTAATGGGTTGACACTCCAGGGAAGTTGCAAAACATTGATAGTAAAACACACACACACCACATAAAATACAGTTAGAGAGAAAACATGCATTGTACCAAAAATGTTTACTGAGAACAAACATTGCAAACAAAAAAGTTTACTTAAAACAGACAAAATCTATTTACTGAAAGTCTGCATTGTACAACAATTAATATAAACTTGAAGTTGCAAGAAAAAAGCCATCTTCTATTGATGTGATATGTCTGAAGTATGTACCAACTGAACCTTGTGTCATTGTCTATTCCAGACCAACTACAAAGAGAGCTCGGGCATCACTGGAAGACGAGTTCAACTTCTTTGAGGATGAAGACTTGGGCATCGTAAGACATCATCTCGGAAAACCTCCAGCCTATCGATGATCTGTTACAAGATATTGATGACTTACTGTCATAGATACAACCAACACATGAGAATATGTGTACATATATATTATATCAGTTATTTGTTATGTCTCCAGAAGAATCTTAGATTTGTTTTGTTATATTCAAACAAGAATAATGGCTAGTGCAATAGATCATAGTATAGTCACATTCATATGTAGTTCCTTGTTCATGCTGATTAGTATTTTGAACTTGCTTCTCATCATGGGAATCTTCTTCGTGATAACTGATCATGTGCTTAGTTTACTGTGTACCACAAACTGGGCAGTCAGCTTCAGGTCTGTCAGGTTTCATCAAACTTAGTTTTTAGGTCAGCTGGTTGTGGTCCCAGTTGCTTCCAGGCTCAAACACAGGAGAGGACAGTCTTGCAGGGCATGCTCTGGTGTCTTCTGTCTGCTGACACTCACAGAGAGTTGTTTGACTTATTCCTAGTCTATGTAAGTGTTTTTTGAGTCCGCAGTGTTCGGTATGTGTGCGATATATAATGACCTAGTCTGTTCTGCTTAGGTCTTTGAGGACGTCTTTTCCATAATCATATCCAGTGTTTGTCTTCCATTTTACTGCAGATTTTCTCAGTGTGAGAGTTTTGATCTCCTGAAAAGACAGGGGCTTGTAAGTTTGCTCTTTAGCACTGCCCTCCCTAGCCAAGACATCGGCACTTTCATCACCTTCAATGCCACAGCAAGATGGAATCCACTACAAGTGAATTTCTGCCTGGGAATGAGAAGTATTCTGATGGAGATTTGAGATTAATAGAAACAATACTCTAAAGAGATAAACGTTAAACAGGTTTTTAAAGTCTCGGTAAACATATACCAATCAGCAGAGAAGAAAGATGCAATAGAGAATCAAACCACTAGCTTGTCTAAATGATAGTAAGGGAAAATGTGTGTGAGTTAACTGCCCGAACAAAGCGGTCACATCTGAAGTAGGATACGGCATGTATGTATGTATGCCATGGGGCACTGACAATATGGAAAGTGGGCCTTCATGCCAAAAACAGTGAGAATCGCCATACCAGGCGACCTTGCACCTGATTCATAGCGAGCGAACGCAGAAGAAACATGGAAATCTAAATATGTTTATAGACAATATCTCTTTATTGACTTTCCCATGAGAAAGAAATCAAAAGGCTGTAATGATATTAGGTGACTGACAAGACATGAACAGAGGTTGTGCCAATTAATAAAATAGGAAATGGAAACTACAAGAATTTGTGGGAAACTTTGATTTGATGAATTAGTCCGTTGTGTGCAACTTTGATACATCAAAAGCACTTTTTACATCAATAATTTGTGTCTGATCTTTGTCGTAACTGTCAGACTCTAAGATTCAAAGTTTGATAACGATTTAATAGTTCTGTGCCGGTAACTTATATGTTTCATTTGTCTTGCATATATTTCTGGTCTTTATTATCCACTCTGTAAATACTAACACAAGATGGCTACCTAAATATGAGTAAGTTAGAACAAGTTGTCATTCTGCTCTAAAATCGATTTTGAATCGATCAAGCGATTTAAGCAGTTTGGAGTTACCCGTTGTTCAACTGGATGTCTGAGAGGCAGAGTGAGAGGTGTGTTTAATCAGCGAGCCACAGGAACCATCAGTATGCATACTCTTCGATATCTGTTGGGGAGACTGAGCATCTATAGGTCTGCCCGGAGTGCAATAACGTCAGTTTAGTAACCAATAACCAGTCATTCTACACCTCAGAATAGGATGCAACCGAGAGCCAGCTACATTTGTACAAAATTCAAGATTGACAATAATATAAACAGGCACACCAGACTGTAGAGCACATACTTTGAGACTGCACTGAATGTGATATACTGTGAGAAAAAAAGATTCCTTACCATGTGGCATATTAAGAAATGTAGTGTTAATCTCAGATGGACGTCAGAAACAGAGGTGACGAAAAACACTGCTCATGAAGCGAACAGAAAAGCCTGTTCTAAAATCTTTTTGCATCCTGATGTTATGAGGCAAAATGTCACACATGATGGGATCAACATCATATCGGCTGCTATTACTTTCTAGTGCTTCTCAGAGACACAACTACGGCTGGGTCAACCTGATAGCTTTTGCAGTTTGGTAAAAATCACACTTCAACTGGGGATTTTGATCCCAGAACCACATGTACAAAACAAGTAGACTAACCTCTTCTATTTCAGCTCTCTAGATCTTCTGCTTCGAACGCTCCATATCGACCACCTGTTAACCACTCAGTGTGATTTGTATGTGATCTGAGCATAAGAGCGATTGATCGCTGTGTCAGTTATCCGCCTACAAGTAGGCCAGTACATCAGATTTCTTCAATGCTTTTTATTTACTAGGGTAGCTTCCCTAGGCCTCTACCTCAGTCGAATCTTAGGACATGCCTTGTAGGTCGCAGTGTTACTATTGTTTGCTTCCCTTACGGGCCCCGGCACAACACATGCGCAACTCTATAGATAAATTTACAGAATTGTGGCACTATATTTTCATCTTGTTTACTAACGTAGTTGATATCTCTACACTTCACGCAGACCCCTAGCTGTTCAGTATCTTTGAGCAGATGACATGGCATTTATTCTGATTGTTAATGATCTTGTTAATGAGATGAAAACAAAAGTGAATTCTAGTTATACATAACAAACCTTGTTTTTTTTTATACCATACTTGATAGTTGCAACTTTGTCCAAACATTTGTTGGTTGAATACTGTTGTATAAGTTTTGAGTTTTAATCTTCATTCATTGCTTTCATTAATACATTATTATTTTCTATTTTTTGTTGTTGCTTTAATGGTTGAACTAACACAAAATACTTTCCTCCAAAAAATAATGTTTTTGTTGGTCTTTTCTATTTGGGGTCTCTGGTGGCATGAAGGAGGTATGTTTCCCCCCTTCTGGTTCAATAAGTACTTGGTTTGTTTGTGGCTTGGAATGATCAGGCTATTTTATTCAGTGGTCAATGATCTCAGTGTAGGTGAGATTGAGTTTATATTCCTATTGCAAGATTGACAAACTAGTCCCATATTCAAGTTGAGCATGAGAAAACACTCTTGACATTTTAAAATCAATAAAAGTATTCTGAAAATCATTGCCCAGGCAAAATTCATTAACAAATTAGAGTAAAACTTTCACAAATGTACACCATTTAAACTGAAGACCTCATCAGTGCCACAAGTTTATGCACTACCACTAAGATCTCCCTTTGCAAGAAAGAGATATGTACATGGTCATTCAACAAAGTGCAATCAATTAATCATTCACATCAGTTTCTATTCACTTGGAAACAAATATTGTCTGTCCCATACATCACCATGTGTCATGCTGGCATAGGTAGATGATCATGGCTCTTTATATAAACATACTTTCTGTCGCTTGTGGTGTCAACATCTTTCTGTACCATGAAGTTCAGCTGTCTTTCTTTGAATGCTCCATATCGACCACTTGTTAAACCACTCTTTGTGATTTGTATGTGATCTGAGCCTAAGAGCAGTTGTACACTGTGCCAGTTATGCACTTACAAGTAGGCCAGCACATCCGATTTCTGTGATGCTTTTATTTACTAGGTATCTTCCTTAGGCCCCTACCTCAACCGCCTCTTACGACATGCCTTGTAGGTCGCAGTGTTACTATTCTTTGCTTTCCCTGGGCCCGGCACCACACGGGCAAAACTCCAGATAAGAAACATAAATAAAAAAATTAATTTGATAGTGATTTGTTTAATGAAATAACTGCATCAGCATAATAACTTTTGTTAGAACAATTTATTTCATCATCTTCTAAATTACATCAGGGACCCTCACCGGTGCTGCTGAGTTTGTGCACTGCAGCTGAGATCTTCCTGTGTAAGAAAGATATCGGAGCACACATGGTTACTTACCGAAGTGCAGTGATGATGGTTCTATCAGTTGATCAATCTATTTAAAAACAAATATTTGTAAAAACCTGTTCAAAATGTGTGGTTATAAATGAAACTAAAAATCCTGAGAAACATGATGGATGAATAACTCCTTCTAGTTGACAGGTATGTTATGTTTTCTATGCTCTTGTCTAAAGGAAGTTTCCTGTTTGTTATAAAATGATGTATGTTTCAGTCGGTAGTTAATCTACAGGAATCATCTTCAATCTCTGACTGACACAAGTAAATATAACCTTCCATTGAGTGCTAGCAGGTGTGTGTTATCATCATTCCATATTCTATTCTGCATTCGTCCGCTGTGAATTCAGGTGTTAGCCATGGCGCTTCTGATTTTTGTGTGAAAGCCTGCTTTAACATTTGACTGGTGTCCCCCGCCATGCAGGCAGGCCTTCACAGTTAATCATTCCTTACTGAACCCAAAGGCACATAAAGCAGGAGCAACAAAAATTCCACTCAATTTGATCTTGCATCTTTCTCTCTGCTGTGAACCTAGTCTTACACATGTCTTTGTACCTCACTATTGCATCTGAATCTACATAAGCAATTTGAGTTGTTTCCACTGCTGATTTTTACAGTGGGGTGTCGCTTGCCCCCACCTCCTTTCCTTGTTAGTCATCTTTTACTGCATATGAACGGAGACAGTGGTTCTAGTCTTTGCTACCTCAGAAATCACACAGGGAGCTGGTGTGATCTCATCTCAAGCCATTCATAACAATGTTAGGAACTTGTAGAAATGAACAAGAATTTTATGTTGCGTTAGACATTCTTAGATATTAGTGCATTAATCCCTATCATATGAAGTCTGCTATTTGAATATTTGTACAAATTATGTTTCAACTATTCTATCATGTCTGTACTATTGTTGCTGAACTTTTGATTGTTGCAAATAAATTGTAAAAAATAAAACAAGTGTGGGTTATTTACTGATCTTGTGTTGTGGGAGACTTAAGTTTGCTCTTATCAACTAAGTTATCTACTCTTTGTTCTGTTCTCTACATGTTCATATGATGGATTCTCAAACCACTATGTCTCTCTCTACACATATGATGGCCGAGGGGTCTCGCTGGCATAGAGGTTAGGTGCTCGTCTCTCATGCCAAAGGTACCAGGTTCACTCGTGGAGCCATCTGGATATTTTTCCAGAGATCCCTGATCTTAGTGTAAGTTCCTAGTCCTATCGAAAATTGGTGATAAAATATAGGTCCCGTGTTCAATTTGAACACGTATTAGAACCCTTGGCAGTTCAAAATTGAGAAGAGCAGGCTGGAAAGCCGCTGCCTGGGCAAAATTATTAGAAAAAAGATTAAGAAATAAAATTCCTACAAAACTATCTTCACCATCTTCAAAAATACATCGGGGACTCTCGCCAGTGCTATGGAGTTCGTGCACTGCAGCTGAGATCTTCCTGTGTAAGAAAGAGATCTGATCACACATGGTTACTCACCAAGTGCAGTGATGATGGAATTGAGTGAATCAATCAATGATGGAATTGAGTGAATCAATCAATGATGGCAGAACCACTATGTCTGTACACATATGATGGCAGAACCACTGTGTCTGTTTGCATATGGCAGAACCACTATGTCTGTACGCATAAGATGGCTGAACCATGTGTCTACACATATTTAATGGTAGATGTGGGTGATATGGACTTCATTTGCGTATGATGGCCGAATCATCCATTCTATGTCTGTACATATATGATGGCCGAACCGCTATGTCTCTACACATACTTAATGGTAGGGTTAGTTCCTACAATATTTATTTGATGTCTATGTTGTTTCTACAGTGGCCCCTGGCAACATAAGGCAGAGTAGCTCGGATGGGAAACAGAAACTTCCTGTTTAATGGGTGCTGGTTTTTGTATATGTTTGATAAAACACTGTATGTATTGTAATTTTACTCAATTCTATGCGTTGATGGTCATTAATTGATGAAAAATATTCATAATACTGATATTCCTTAGTGTTAAACTTAATTTGTAACATAATATAAGCTTGATTTAGCATGTATTGTTTTTACAATGGTGTATATAACGCTGGAATGTGAGGATCACATGACAGTCTTGATCTTATTTCCTAGAATTTTTACCAGAGCCCACCAGCCTTATGTTATCAGAGACCACAGTTTCTACCTGTCCCAAAAGTAAAGTAATTTAAATTGGGTGTCGTCCATAGAATGTACGAGGGTGCAAACTGCAATCAAATTATTTTGTAGACACCTGTCATTCTAAGGAGCCTTCCCCTTTGGATAAGAACACATCTGAACACAGATAGGAAAGTATGAACACAGAAACACATGAACAGAAAATACACACACATTATTTTAACATGTATATAACAAACTCCAGTAACAAATGAAACTAGTTGTGGCATGTATGTTTATTGAAAAACAAAGGCCACAAATGACATCATTATGGCATTAACAATTCTTCATTCACATATCCTTTCATAAACAGTTCACTTCAAATTGACATAGTAAAATAAAATTTAAAAAAATCCACAGGTATTGATTTAATTTGGAAAATAAAACTTGAGTATAGGATGAGGTAAGTGAATACCAGCAAGAATAAATATGCAAAAATAGTCAGTGCAGATTTTAGGGAGACAGGTAGGTTTTCAGCTACAAACTGGGCAAATAGACTGAGGTACCATTTGTTTAACCATATAAAATAGACCCTGCTAACTTTGGGCACCAGAAAGATGACAGAGACACACATACTGCAAGAATGTTCAACATACAGTAGAAGAGAAAACATGGCAATCCCCATATCAGTGAAAGAAGCTATTGAGATGTACATGGACCATGTTGACTACTTTAAAGTATACAATCGATGTCTGAACGAAGAATGCGGCAGATTTTACAGAAAAAGTCGGATTTAGATCATGACGACAAAACAGATATGTGAGCATATATTTAATGAATATAGGTTGATGATAGCGAATTTGATAATATGTTGCATTATGTGCTGTGGAGATTCTGGGTTGAGACCAGCTTGCCAACAATTTGTGCATGGGTTGGACTACAGGAAACCTGATCCTTAACTCGGATCTAAATACAAGTACCTTGAAGATGAAGTAAGCTCACCTGAATGACGAGGACACAGGTGAAAAGAAGAAGTCTTCAGAAATCAGTCGAGGATACAGGCGCTATGGCCACACCTGAAATCATAGTGGCTAACAGTAAATACAATTTAGAGATAATGTAGATCTGTAATCCTGCTTTATTGAATACCAGGAAATGTGGAAGATAATAAAAATGGATTTCCTACATTATACAGATTATCAACAAATTGTATAGTGATCAAATGCGCTGTAGAATGTGCAAGAAACAAGAGATTGGTTTGACAATGAGGCAGGGAGTCAGAAAAGGTTGTATTCTGTTACCTTGTCTGTTTAACATTATATGCAGAAAACATCATGAGGAATTGCAGAAAAGGGATGAAAAGAATAATGATCCTTATATCAAGGGATAGAGAAATCCAACTAAGACTGCTAATAGAAAAGGAATCAAATTAATATGGCAGTCATCACAAAATGAATTGGGAAATTAATAATGGCAGTGCAAGAGAAACACAAATCTGTATGACAATATGGCAAACAAAATAATGACAACTTATAAAACAGACACAACGAAGGACATTTTTATAAGAAAGCTAAATAGTAAATGGTTTTGAACATCTTGTTCATTGCTAAATGGAGATAGCAAAGGAGGAATCAAGAATAATAGATGATCATCATCATCATGGTGCGATCCTATAGGACGTTGCTCTCTTGCAGCACATCTGAAATTCACTTGTTTCTAGCCAGTTGCCACTCTTGATGGTCATATTCATGATTCTTTAATATCTTGTAGCCATCTTTTTTGGTCTGCCTCTCTCCTGAACCCTGCCCAATATTGTTCTTTCAGGCCATCGTGACGTTGATGTGACCAGAGAATTGCGTATGTCCAGTTATGCGCCCTAACAGTAGGCAGCAATCTGATTTCTGCGAAACTTATTTACTAGGGTAGCTTCCCTAGGCTCTACTTAGTCTATCTACGACATGTCTTGTAGGTCCAGTGTTACTATTCTTTGCTCTTGCGAGCCTGCAACAACAGGCGTGAGCAAGGTTGAACTACGGAGGCCTAGACTTTAGAGGATGTAAGTGTAAATCACAAGTACTTCTGAAATTGAAGTAAGGCTCGCCTGAATGGAGACACTGGTGATAAGGAAAACAAGTCTTCATGCAAAAATCAGTCAGAGGTGACATGACTATGCCTAAATTCATAGTAGGCAAAAAAACCCAACTGTTTGTGAGGTTCAGATCTTCTTCTTGCGTTCGACAGTTATGAATTCAGGTATGTAGGATAGCCTTGGGACTAATTTTTATGTGAAGGCATACTTTCCTTATTATCAGTGTTCCCCTGTCATACAGGCATGCTGTCTTCAACTTCAGAGGTACAAGGTTCTGACCTCATCTAAAAACTGCCCATTATTCAGTTATATTTTGTCTCTCCAATTGTCTCATACTCTGTGGGTTTCAGTCAAGTGCATGTATTTGTTATCACGTCTGCAGAATGTCTATGAGATATAAAAACAAAACCTGCGTTTTGGACAGTGTAGGACAGGATGTACATGAGCCTGTGAATTTAATTTCCGCATGGCTAGTGCAGTTGTTGCAAAACTGTTCAGGTTAAGATGTTTTCTTTATGCCGCGACAGAAAAACTCCTTGGTCATACCGTTAATTAAACCAGAGTCTCCCACATGGGAGCCGTACTTTAATCCATCCAACCAGACGCTCCAAATATCTATGAGATATAAAAGGCTCTAAAGGACGAAGGATTGACTTCATTGCACCGGGTTTCCCTATATGGCTCAGTCCCTGCCAGCAGAAATGGCATCTACCATGAGTGTTGCATAAAGCACAAACTCTGTATCTCCAGCAACAATCTGAAGAATCTCAGAAAACAAATTGACCATATGACTCTGTCTAGATTTGAAACTACAACTTTCAGAAAGACAGTCAAAACATCTTAACCACTTTGTCATTCTTCTTCACTCTTCGTCCCTAGGATGGCATAGGTCTGCAACCAAGGTCTTTCAAGCCCAACTATCCAAGACATCTTTTCCAGATCTCTCCCCATTTTCTTGCATTCCATCTCCAACTTCCGTCACCAGGTGTTCCTAGGTCTTCCTTTACCTCTACTGCCTTGGGGGTTCCATCAGAGAGCCTGTCTTTTGATGCTGTCAGGGGGTTTCCTCAGTGTGTGTCAATCGCCACCTTCTGCTCCTTATCTCTTGTTCCACTTCATCATACCCAAATATGTATAAGATATATATTGGTGAACATCTGCAGTGTAGGGTTACATGCCATGTCTCAGAACAAAATAAGCAAAGAAGCATAAATCAATGAATATTATGAAAAAACCACACAAAAAACACAAAGTATAAAAAATGCATGAATTCATTTCTACAAAGTAAATATAATGAACATAGTGTGTATTATTAATGCCATGTGAAATCTGGTCTGGTTTCACTGTTTGACACAGATCAAAACCAACATTCAACTTACATGAACCATTTCTACTGAACATACACACACACTTCTGTATATGCAAACCATATACTGTATCTTTCTAAAACTGTGTGACATATTAAACATGGGAGGCAAAAACTGCAAGTTTGTATTGTGGACCAAAGGGAGATAATCGTAGTACTAAGATGATAGATTGAGTCATGTTCTTCTTGAGCTGCGTCTTGCTTGCCATGTGTCAAACTTGATATATGCAGCTCTTAACATTTCTTCTAGATGACATGTCATCTGCGAGAGGCAAGACGTTATGAATTATTATTTGAGAGTGAGATTTTGTGAGAAAATATTTCAACATTTATGATCTAATAACTAAAAAAAACTGTCATTACTGTCTGCAATACCACTTGTTAGGGCAGTGTAGGACAGTGAAGGGGGGGAGGATGAACCTAATTTAATGGCCAAAGGTATAAAGAACACGGAGACACAATGGAAGACAAAATGCATGGAGTATCTCTTGACATGGCATATCGCAGACCTCTGTGTGAGCAACACAAGACAATGATGTTTATAAAAAACACATTACTTCTTCTTCTTATGCTCCATATCAACCACTTGTCAACCACTCTGTGTGATATGTATGTGATCTGAGCCTAATAGCGATTGTACGCTATGCCAGTTATGCGCCTACAAGTAGGCCAGCACATCCGATTTCTGCGCTGCTTTTTATTTACTAGGTAGCATCCCTAGGGCCTACATCAGTCGCATCTTATGACATGCATTGTAAGTTATAGTGGTACTATTCCTTGCTTCCCTTGCGGGCCCCGACACCGTATGGACGGACACAACATTGAATATATAGACAATATTTCAAGGGAATGAAAGGACTATGCTCTCACACCATTCTGTTCATGAGTGCATTTTTTTAGAGACAGCTTAGATTATTGCTAAAGTTCTGGAGTTCATGCTTTGAACAATACCCTCAGCACGTGGCGTGCCCTTTCTTCGCAGAGTGGCCGAGTTAAATAGGGTAAAACCCTGCGTAATAAAGTCAATTCTTTGGTTTTAGACCCCTAGCAACCTGCTGCCTTGCAGGTCGGCTGGGGACAGCCAAAGGCTGACGGAGAACAAACCCAGTAAATGCTGGCTAAAACCAGACATATCGCAGAAGGATAAGCACCAGAGCTCAAATGGCGCTGAAGATGTGACGAAACACACCCATGCTAAGGGTGCATGAATCAGATTTCCACATGAATGAGATTTATGGGGAAATCTGGCACATCAGTCTAAGGGTGATCGCGAGAGAGAGATTAGTAGATCTGAGAGCTCTATAATAACTGTGGTATGAAGAATGTATTTTCATGGAGAAAATACTGTTGAGTTTGGTTTCTTCTATGTTAGTTGGCCATATTTGGTTCCTTATTACGGTATAAGTGAGGCATGGCTGCAATATTTGAGCAGTATCTTGTGGTCCTTGACCACAGAGACAGATATCTATCAAGCTGATCTTGAACTTCCTGTACACATTACCCAGGAGCCTGTTGTGATTCACTTAAGCAGGTTATAAAACAAAACTACAGAAAGGGAGGAACTAGACACTGTAAAAAAAACACAACAGAAAAGGAATAATTAGACACGGTTCCAAAATAAAATTAAAGAAAGGGAAGAACTGGATACTGCAACAAAACAAAACTTCTGAAAGGGAAGGACTGGACACGGTTCCAAAACTATAGAAAGGGAAGAACTAGATACGGTTCAAAAACAAAACTAAAGAAAAGGAAGAACTGGACACAGTTTCAAAACAAACTGCAGAATGGGAAGGATTGGACACGGTTCCAAAACAAAACTTCTGAAAAGGAAGATTTAGAGATGTTTATAAAACAAAACTACAGAAAGGAAGAACTGGCAGGTTCAAACCAAAACTACAGAAAGGAAGAACTGCAAGGTTCCAAAACAAAACTACAGAAAGGAAGAACTGGACAAGGTTCAAAACAAAACTGCAGAAAGGAAGAACTGGCAAGGTTCCAAACCAAAACTACAGAAAGGAAGAACTGGACAAGGTTCCAAACAAAACTACAGAAAGGAAGAATGGACAAGGTTCAAAACAAAACTACAGAAAGGGAAGAACTGGACAAGGTTCCAAACCAAAACTACAGAAAGGGAAGAACTGGACAAGGTTCCAAAACAAAACTACAGAAAGGGAAGAACTGGACAAGGTTCCAAAACAAAACTACAGAAAGGGAAGAGTTCTAAAACAAAACTACAGAAAGAGAATAACTATAGACTAACATATTAACAAACTACAGAAGAATAACTATAGACATATTGAAAAACATAATCAACTCACATCCATTGCATAATGATACTGTTTCATCTTGTCCTTGAATGGTATTAATTTGTTCATCTCAAATCTTTCTAATGTCATTCTCATTTTGGTGACCTATCAAAGAAACATTTTTCAGAAATTTAATGAACTTTTGAGCTAGAAGACTGAATACAATCAACAACTATGCACTAAAAGTAATTTAAAGGTGTTCAGATGCTTTCAGTGGTAAAGCACCTCTATGGTAACTCAAGTGACAATTACTAAAAGGTTTCCATAGATTGAATGTACCGAAAATCAATACTATCCATGGTGCAAAAATTAGTTCACTGTCTCCCATTTTAAATTCCATCAATTTCAGTTAACTAAAATACAGTATCTCCCATATTGTAACTCTTAAAATTCAGCTCAGGGGCCATAGGTGCAATGAAGTACGGTGAAAAGGTAGTGCCAGTGAGTTGGAGCTGACCAAGATCCTACTCTCCAAAGTTGCCCTTGAAACAGATTGCAGCACTGCAGTCTGGCAAAGAGTGTAGGGATCAAAGGGGAGCTACCAATTAGCTTGTGTAGTAGTGTGAGCACATCTATGAATGGAATATGACTGGTAGGCACAACAGACAAGCAATATCTCAGAATGGTTATGCTGCACCTACATGATTCTCATTGCGAAGTCCATAAATCAATAGCAGACACAGCAGAACCATTTAAGTGTCTGAGACACTGGTTCAGGCAACTGCTGCAAAAAACCATCTTTGCAGGAGAAAGTCATGCCACCCAGATTCAAGGTGGTTGGATGTACCAGAACTGTCAGGTCTTGACAAAACTGTTAAAGGCTGAGGTTCCTTATTGCTACATGGAAAACAAAACAGAGATCTATGCCACCCAGATTAAAGGTGGTTGGATGTACCAGAACTGTCCGGTCTTGACAAAACTGAGGTTCCCTTATTGCTACATGGAAACTAAAACAGCGACAATGCAGCTTATTGACTCGTCCTGTCAATATAACTGATATCAACATTTCTGTCCTGTGTACAACATTTCAGCTGCCCCTTACAGAAAAATATACTGATAAAAAAACTAAAGGTGAAGGATTGACTTCATTGCACTGAGTTTACCGGCTTCCTTCGCCACTATCGGCAGAAATGACATGCCATCTGCTGTGAGTGTTGCACAAAGCATGCACTCCATAGCGCTCGCAACAATCCTAGGGTTCTCATGAAAAAATTGCATGTGACTCAGTCCGGATTCAAACCCACAACCTTCAGAACTACTGTCTCACATACTGAAACTCTTCAGTTAAGAAGATACAAACAGATTTTCCCCCAGTAACTAAAGAGTACTTAGAATATCATGGACAGAGAAAAGAACAAATGCTTCTGTTCTACAACAGCTTGATATTAAAGAGAGTTGACTATCAAAGAACATAAAATCAAGGAAAATTAAATATTTCGGACTCATCAGACGACATGAGTGCCTAGAGAAGATAATTTTGGAGGGAATGGCGCCTGGAAGAAGAATGAGAGGAAGACCTAAAAGATGATGGGTGCAAGATGTCATTGACGATCTGAGAATGACTGCTGCTGCCACCGGTCATCTTGCGCAGAATAGAGAGTTTTTCAGGACTACTGTCACGGAAGCCAAGTTCTGGAAGGGACAAGCTATTTGATGATGCAATTGTGTTAACATGAGATAAACTAAAAAAACAAAATTATTATGAAACTAAATAAATAATTAATTAACGATGTCACTTTTTTTTTGTACATAAGTTGATGTAAAAATTCTTTCTTCTGCTTTTCTCGAATCCTGTTTTACCTCATAACATAAGGAGAAGAAATTTCTAGAACTGCTTTTGTGTGCGCTTCAAGTGTTTTTCATCGCCTATTCTCTCTGAGGTCCCCTTCTTGCGTGGACGGCCTTTTGTTTTGTATCCACTGTATCTGAGTAAGATTGCTATTTGAGGCACACTGTCTGTTGGTAATCTGCTTATGTGGCAGATCCATTTCATATGTTGTTTCTTGATGAAGTTCAGTACTGATGACCCACTTTTTTTCTTGAGGTCTTCATTTCTAAACTGGTCTCTTCTTTGTTACTCCCCCTCCCCATTCTGCATAGACACTTCATCTCTGTCATGACTAGTGTTCTTCTATCATTTAATGTCAGCATCCAGGTGTGGCACTGATAGCATAATGTTGGGAGAAAGATTGTGTTGAACAATGCTTTTTTGTGTTCATTGTGACATGTTTGCATTTTAAAATTGATGCAATTTGTGCTATTATTTATTTTGCTTTATTGCATCTGTGTTGGATTTCATTAGCTATTCTCCTGTTTGCTGAGAAAATTGCTAGATGGAGCCATACTCACAGCATTTCAAATCTCTGAAAGTGTTACACATTATACATCTCAATGTAAAATGTCACTGTATACATCTAAATGTAAAAATGCCCCCCCTCACCTTATCTTCTAGAGTTTTAGAGGAGACAGGGAAACAGCTCCAGAAATGTCGCAGCAGTTCACACATGGCATTGTATATCTGTTTCATCTCTTCTCTGGTAGCAGGACTGACTTGTTCTGAGAGAGAGAGAAAACAGTGACCATCTAATACATACATAATACTGTGATCAGATCAGTTTTGATTGAAACAACAGTTGCTATAAAGTATTAATGTTAGGAACACTGGCCTGCGTTTATAAAAAACATTTTTAGTTTTGCCCGTGTAGTGCCGGGGCCCATAAGGAAAGCAAAGAATAGTAGCACTGCGACCTACAAGGCATGTTGTAAGAGGCAACTAATGTAAGACCTAGGAAGCTATACCCTAGTAAATAAAAAGCATAGCAAAAATCAGATGTGTTAGCCTACTTGTAGGTGCATAACTGGTACAGTGTACAATCGTCATAGGCTCAGATCACAGAGTGGTCGATATGGAACATTCAAAGAAGACAAATTTTTAGTTTAGTCATGGGATCATCATCACTGTACATTGAACAAATAAGTTCATAAGTGTCCTGATCTCCTCCTCAGTAGTATGTTTCTCAGTGTGTGACAACTAACAACACCAGTTCTTTGTTGGTTTAAAAAATCTAAAATAAATTTATGCTTGCATGACAGAAAAAGCAAAAAAACCCAGTTTCCTGTGTTTTGATGAGCAATAAAATTTTGACCTGATTTCTTAATTGATATTCCCCATTCACAAATAATGTAGCTATGTTTTTCTCTGCACATGCTCAATGATCTAGTGTATTGGTAGACTGAACACACTATGAAATTTATACATTTCTAAAATCAACTTAACAAACTCATAACTCTGTAAAGAAAACATTTCAAAGAGTTTGAAAATGGTAGTGTTGACATACAAATTTCTGCAGGAATAAGCTGTTCAAATTTAATGATTCCGGAGTTTGGCATTCTCAGATTTTTCCTGTTGCACACAAACAGACAATCAGTTTTGACTGATTGATATCATTATTGCACTTTGGTGAGTAACCATGTGTTTTCCGATTCTTTCTTACACAGGAAGATCTCAGCGGCAGTGCACAAACTCTGTAGCACCGGTGAGGGTCCCCGATGTAATTTCAAAGATGGTGAAAATATTTTGTAGGAATTTTATGTTTCAATCCTTCTAATGAACTTTGCATGGGCAGTGGTTTTCCAGCCTGCGTTTCTCAATTTTGAACTGTTTATAATTAAGATAAAGAAATGTTGTAAAAGTGTTAGAAAGATATAACAAAAACAACAGAAACTTTTGTAGTAGCAATCCTTCTCATCTACATTCAGATCTGAGATCACTGGGACAAAAGTCAGATCGCATCATGTGGGAATTAAACCACATCGTTTCGAATTAACCCTTTAGCTGCTAAGGACGCATATATACGTTTTCCCATTCACTTCTAAAGACGCATTAACACGTCTGTATTATCTCTCCCTGTGGGCTAAAGACGTATTAACACATTATACATGGCTATTTTCACTGCTATAGGCGTACATTCACGTTTGTGACCTAAAAACAAAGAGTAATTATTTTTAGCTCAGCCTTCAGAAAGTATGTAGCAGCAAAAGGGTTAAGAGGCAAGTATTGCACCTCAACGACACAAACACCCCAGATTGAGTTTCTAGTCCAATCAGAGATGGACGATAAAACATTAGTCTCATGCTTAAAGTTAGAACATAAAAAAATCCTTTCGAAGTGGAAAAACCAACAAGAGTGGGCTGAAAGCTGATTTCCAGACAAAAGATCATTAATAAAAATTAAGTTCCAATACATTTTTTACCAAACTAAAAACTATATTGGGAACGCTTGCAGGTATTATGACATTCGTGTCCTGCAGTTGAGATTTCCTGAGAATAAGACTTCAGAGAAAAACCATGTGTGCTCCAATCTCTTTCTTACACAAGAAGACCCCAGCAGCAGTGCACAAACTCCCGAGCACCAGCGACAGTCTTCAATGTATTTTTGAAGTTGGTAAACATTTTTATTTATAGTTTATTTAAATCTTTTTTTAATGAGATTTTCCTGAGCAGCAGCTTTGCAGCCTACTCTTATCGATTTTCAACTGCTAATGTTTTGTTTTTTATGTGCTCAACATGAACACTATGCCTGCATTTTATCTTCCGTTTCTGATAGGACTTGGAACTTGATCTCACCTACATTGAGAGTAGGGATCTGACAAATATTCCTATCCCTCTAGGTGGGACCAAACTGAGTACCTATCAAATGAGAGGTGAGTCCCTTAGCTTCGTGCCACAGAGACCACCCCTCTCTCTGAGTATATCTACTTACGATGTAGTTGCTGCAAGCTGGTGCCAGACATCAGGGCCCCACCAGGTGAGAGTTCACCCAACACAGCCAAAGCTGGAGTACCTCCGAGTACCTGCAAGACATTCAGAAAAAAATTATAAGCTGTCTATCTTAGGTTATCATTTGCCAGTCCAGATTCTTTCATTTTCTCTTACACCATCTTTCTTCAAGTTTCCTATTGTCTGCCTCATCTCTCTCCTTCTATCTTTCACTAATGAGCTGTCTTTGCCAAATGATCGTGGTCGGTGATATTCATCACACATGTTAAATCCATCTCCATGTTCTGATTGTGGTCACCAGTTGTCTGCGTACGTTCTTCTCGACCATATTGATAATTCTTATTGTGATATATAAAGTCTTTGCCAAGAACGGTTTGAATGTTGCGTCCCGTTAGGCCCCTACTAGCAAAGGACAGGCACATCTGAAAAGGTTTTCGCCTAATGGTCACCAGTGATATGCAATTAGTTTTTCTTCTGCAGCCCCTCATATGTGATATTTTCTGGATCATATCTATTTACAGCCCTATAAAAAATTATATCCATTTACAACCCTATACAAAATTATATCCATTTACAACCCTATACAAAATTATATACATTTACAACCCTATACAAAATTATATACATTTACAACCCTATACAAAATCCTATCCATTTACAACCCTATACAAATTATATACATTTACAACCCTATACAATATATACATTACAACCTATACAAACCTATACATTTACAACCTATAAATCGTTTGTGTAGTCACCACGTAAACAAACCAAGTCAAGATTCGCTGCCTACAAAACTAAAGGAAAGGTCATCAAAGAGGCAAGTGGCACATGTGCGACAACTCCCAGCAGCATGACTATGTAGGTCATGGCGGCAACAAAATTCCTGGAGTGGCTACAGATGCAAACATTCACTCATGCATGCATGCTCAGCAACTCTATGAGCATGATACAGAAGATTAAGACTGGTTATGTACGAAGGCAGTGAATGCATGTAATTCAAAATGTGACAATCCAGACGCTTGCCTTCATCTATGTCAACAGTCATTCTGGACTGAAGGGCAATGAAAGAGTGGATGCACCGGCGAGTAATGCTACGATTGGGAATGGGTCTTCTATGGACAAAAGCGACATCATCAACGCTCTAAGAGAAAACATACGTTCTGAAGATTTCAACGAAGAAGATAAAGTGTATTCTTTCTATTTCAATTGCGCAAGTTATGCATACAGATAGGTGCGGCAAGACAGGAAAACCATGAGATACCCCAATAGATACACCAACCAACACAGGGCAGGAGTTATTAGTCTAAACACACTAATACATGCATACATGCTTGGGAGGAGATCAGAGCAATTATGGACATGTCCGATGAAGATGATCCTCAAATGAACACTAACCATAAAACAAACCATCCTCTCTCTTCTAAATACTTAAAAACTAAATAGGTGAATTACTTTACGTCTGCAGGTTCCCCAACTTTTCACCTCCTGTGACACAGTCTGTACTGCAACTTCTGATGTGATGCTACTTAAATTAGCTAGGTTACTGTTGCTTGATGAGGTATTTGTGGTCGGTGTTGGCCCATGAAGGTAGCGGTCCATATTGGTTAATCTAAATACAGAAATTATACAAATAATTAGGGGATGTACTGGCGCAGATCATATATTTTTTCCCTAAATGAAGACAGACAAGTAATCAGAGATAAACACATCTTGTAGGACAAATTGAAAAAGGTCTGCACCTTGCTCAGTCCATGATCATCCTTCCCAAGGTGTCTAAAGGCAAACGACTGACTTCATTGTTTGTCCATGTCCGTGTGTTGCCAGAGCCCGCAAAGGGACCAAAGAATAGTAACACTGCAACCTCCAAGGCAACTGATGTAGGTTCTAGGGAAGCTACCCTAGTAAATAAACAAGCATTGATGAAAGCATGTGCTGGCCTACTTGTGGGCGCATATCTGGCAAAATGTACAATCGCTCTTAGATCACATACAAACTGCACAGAGGGATTAAGAAGTGGTCGATATGGAGCATTCGAAGAAGACTTCATTGCAACCAGTTTTCCTATATTCTTCTTTGAACGCTCCATATCGACCACGCTTTAACCATTCTTTGTGATCTGTATGTGATCCGAGCCTAAGAGAGTTGTGCCAGTTATGAACCTACAAGTAGATCAGCATATCCGATTTCTGTGACACTTTTTATTTACTAGGGTAACTTCCTAGGCCCTACATCAGTCACCTCTTACGACATGCCTTGTAGGTTGCGGTGTTACTATTCTTTGCTCCCAGGCAACACCCAGGTGGCGGCGGTGACTCAGTGACTTCATGTGCATGATCAGAAAGGTATGAACAGGTTTTGTGCAGAATGGATTGAGTCTGTGATGATTTCAAAGTGGAAGATAGCCACTTTCATTTTTGTGCCCGGAAATAAAAGAGGGACAGGAAATGAATGAGCAGACTTGCGGGTACGACTACCATGGCAGGTGATTGAGCAATGGACAGGGACGATATAGGCAGAGATGTGGTTTCAGTGTCAGTATCACGACTGCAGTAACTTGGAGGGAACTGTAGTGTGGTGCTGCTAAATATTAGCAATATACAGGAAAGTAGAAGTTTTATTAACCAACATATATTTCTCTTTTTACTCTGCAGACAGCACCGGCTTGTTGGTTCAAGTTTAAACCCCCCATTTCATTTCAATGTCTCTGATTCTGTTTCACATATGTGAAACAATTTGGTATTTATAATGTCTGCCCTGTTCATACGTATTCCACTTGAAATGAATGCGGTTTTACCAAATTTATATGCCATTTCATGTCTGAATGCACAGGCATTCAAAACAAAAACAGTTTCTTGAGGCAGGACTGCTACAAATTCAGGGTGCATAATATGGCACCTCTGACTGATTTCTGCGTGAAGGCTTACCTTATCATCAGTGTCCTTCGACATACTCTGACTTTTGAGATACTTACAATTTAGATCCCCAAGTAAAGGATTACGAAACCTGTTGTCCAACCGAGGACATTTTTTGTTGGTCTCGGATCCCAGAATTATCATGACATGTGGTTACTAGAGAAGTGTGTTATTGACTCGCTATCGCCACCCCTCCCACAGGACTGTTGATTCGATTCAGTGCACAGCTTGTTTGCTTAACCATCCTCATTGAATCTGGTACTAGCACAACCCAGAGTGCAGTAATTTAAATTCAAGAATAATTAAGGAGGGTTGCAATGTGGTTATGATATATAAACAAATTACTAGAGAAAGTACCCCACAATAAACACTCTAATACTTTGATGCAGAGCTCCTGTTAGATGATATGTTTTGTGTGCAGTGACAATGTAAGGATGATGATGATAAATGACAGTTGCAACAACTTACCTCAGTACAACTCCTTCTGATGTTTCTGTGTTGTTGAGGTCTTCATAGTCTAGTTTCTCTTTAAGTCTTTTCTGTCAAGAAGAAAATTGACAGAACATGATTTGATTGCGATTGATACAGAGATTTTCATCACTTCTGTTATCTCTGAGGTATACCTCTTCTGTAATGATCAATCAATCAATCAATCAATCAAGTGTCATGTCTGCGTCGGCGATCTTATCTCTCCACAACTCTCTCTCCTTAGTGCAGGTAATCAGTTCTGATATAGATTTTTTGTCGAACCAAAATGTCAGGCTATCCAACATCTTCTTCCTCTGTCTTCCACAATCTCTCCTTCCCTGAATTTTATCTGTAGTCACTAAATGTTCTAAACCTTCTTTTCGCATTATATGCCCGAAGAACCATGATTGTCTGATTCTGATTTTTATAAGGTTTCTTTGTGTGCAGGTCTGATTTAAAACCTCCTCATTTGCTTTCTTCGCCGTCCATGGAATTTTCTGCATTCTTCTGTAAAGCCACAGAGATGTGGTTTTGTGGCTTCTCTGTGGCTTCCAGTGATCTTGTTCATTGTCATGATTCGCTGCCATACATAAGTATTGGTTCAATATAGCACTGGAGTACTAATTTTCGTAATGTCATTGGTAGTGAATTCATGCATAATGTGTGATCACAGAAGAAGAAAATACTACATACACACAACACCCATATAGACTTGATAAGAACTGACCTTTTTTCTAACAGGTTCTTGAGAATGTGTAAGAATTTTGGCATTTGTTAGTGAAAAATCTCCATTTAACTGGGTCACACCACTGGATTTTGACCTCCGGCCATTATCAGGTTGTTTGGGTGAATCTTTAGCACCATCATTAGAAGAAGACTCTGCTAAGGAAGATAAAGTTGAAGCTTCTGTTAAGTTGCATGCACGAAGGACCATTGTGGAGTGCTGGTTAAAACGTCTGATCATTGCTTGATTTGCTACATTGCTGCTTGCCCTTGTGTCGTCTACAATACCCCTGTATTCCTGTATTTGACAACATCAATATTTATATATTTAGCAGTGACAACAGAAACACCACAAGTCAATGTTTATATATTAAGCAGAGAATTATAAACTATGAGTTGATATTAAAATAATAAATAGAGAATTATGAGTTATTTACATATAAGCAAAATCTGTAAGCAAAAAATAGATTAAAGTTGGCAGAGGTTAAAATTCTTATAATTCAATGTTGGCAGAGGCTAAAATACTTATTGGCAGAGGCTAAAGTACTTATAGTTCAATGTTTGCAGAGGCTAAAGTACTTATAATTCAATGTTTGCAGAGGCTAAAGTACTTATAATTCAATGTTGGCAGAGGCTAAAGTACTTATAGTTCAATGTTGGCAGAGGCTAAAGTTCTTATAGTTTAATGTTTGCAGAGGCTTAAATACTTATAATTCAATGTTTGCATAGGCTAAAGTACTTATAATTCAATGTTTGCAGAGGCTAAAGTACTTATAATTCAATGTTGGCAGAGGTTAAAGTTCTTATAGTTCAATGTTGGCAGAGGCTAAAGTACTTATAGTTCAATGTTTGCAGAGGCTAAAGTACTCATAGTTCAATGTTGGCAGAGGCTAAAGTACTTATAGTTCAATGTTTGCAGAGGCTAAAGTACTTATAATTCAATGTTGGCAGAGGTTAAAGTTCTTATAGTTCAATGTTGGCAGAGGCTAAAGTACTTATAGTTCAATGTTGGCAGAGGCTAAAGTACTTATAGTTCAATGTTTGCAGAGGCTAAAGTACTTATAGTTCAATGTTTGCAGAGGCTAAAGTACTTATAATTCAATGTTTGCAGAGGCTAAAGTTCTTATAGTTCAATGTTTGCAGAGGCTTAAATACTTATAATTCAATGTTGGCAGAGACTTAACCCAACAGGACTGCAAAGCCGATATATCGGTTCAGAGTAATGTTCATGATGTCGCAGAACCGATATATCGGCTTTGGATGTCTGTTCACGGAAACGAATGTATCTTCAGAACCACTTTATTGAAGTTTAAAAATCTTCAGAAACGGAAAGTACATATATGTAGGTACATTACTATCTCCATTTAACAAAGAATTGAAAGAGGGAAAGCAGTGTATTATTGTGTTCAAGTCGAGATTTTTTTTTTAAACGTTAATTTTTCCGACGATGTTAACAGTGTAATCTTGAGTACTGTTGGATCAAATTATAACTTGTGATAGCAATGAAGAAGATTTAATTGATGGTAATAATGACATTTGATTGTTTATGAAATGCAGTATCGATAGTTGTAAGTCTAATGTAATAATTGCATCTAAAGAATGGGCGTTCCACATTCCATTTATTGACGTGTCCGCACTAAAAAGTGAAAATTATAAAAACTAATGCACCTAGTTAGATGAAACGTATAGAATATGTTCACACATGGATTATCTTCATTTACCTGCTACTTCTGGAAACATCTATGAATATTAAGATGTAATACAAACCCAAGAGTAAAAATATTTTTGGATTTTCGTTTTTCAAAATAGTCATGCTACAATAATCTAATTTTCTCAAACGTATATAACCTGATGTAAAATATTATTATATTAATGTATTCCACATCCAATTAGCAACAATTTAATATATAATATGTCATACTTTAGAGAAACAGTACAAGAGTTATAAAGGATTAAACTAATTGACATTGAATGTTAAATTTGAATCGCAAAATAATTGCGTCCAGAGGTCAAAATAATACAGGGCGAAAGGGTTAACTTATTTCATACGATCCATAATTTTAAAGATTCACAGACTTATATGTACCATCCTTTGAAAGATTGAAAATGTGCCTTTGCTTTTCATTACTTTCTATTCCTATTCAACTTTTATATTAACTGAAAACTAATTACAAGTGAAGTATAAGCGATAACAAATATATATCATCATGGTTTATGTTCGAAATAGAAGTGAAACGGAGTTAACCATTCATTCCTTGATACACTGTGACCAATAAAACTTTGTAGTGAATCAGTTAAGGGGTTATGGTACAGGATTTCTCAACTTTTTTATCTCTCAATAAAATTAGGTGATACATAGCAGTTACTACTAGGGTGGTCTAAAATGAAAATTTATATATCTTTTGCATTAATAAATTATCGCACAGCCTAAATATACCAATATTCTGGGTACCTGACAACTTTAAATTGTTCTGTAACATGCAACTGATCTCTGGGGGTGCAACGAATAAGACCTACACAATTCATGGCCAAAAATAGGATCCATTGGTTCATCCCAAAATTCATATAAATTTACTCGCTTGAGAAAAGTGCATTTTCTGTTGTCTAGTCCCTTCCATATTAATAGATACATGTCTGCGCCTAATCTCATATTGATATCTTGAAGATTTCTTTCACGGTGGAAAACATACATTACCCACGTTAACGAAATTTACAAATGGGAGAAAACTGCGTTTTAAAATGTAATGTGAATTCAGTCTAAATTGTCAGGGAAATCGTCCGTTACAGCATAGTCATTGCCTAGCCTAATTGAATCTAATATATCTGTTAGTACTCAGATCAAGCTTTACAACGATACATAACTCGATTAGGTTAATTGAATGCCATACACTGTATGGCATCAAGTGCTTTAACAAATTGTCAAATATATGGAAGTCCAATTCACTCAGCAAGCACTTAAAATTAAAGATCTTTAACTCTTGTGTGATTCCAGTATTAACTTATGGATGCGAGAGTTGGAAAGCAACAAAAGCTCTAGAAAGAAAATTAGATAACTTTGAGAATAAATGTCTTAGAAGAATATTGAACCTCAAATGGTCAGATTTCAGACCCAATACACAAATAAGACAAGAGACCAAGCAAGAAAATGTATCAAATTTTATAAGAAAGCGCGCTGGAACTACATCGGCCACACACTTAGAATGGATGAGAGAAGATTCTCTTACCAATCCCTCATATGGACACCAGAGGGAAAAAGAAAACGAGGAAGACCAAGAGAGACTCTGCGTAGAACCATCACCAGAGAAGGTTCAACGATGGGCCTAGTAAACATTAAAGACCTAAAACAGATAGCAACGAACCGCGAGACATGGAGAACTATGACCTCTGCCTATGCGCCGCCCACAGGCCCAAGAGGAAAGACTAACTAATACACTGTATCTAGGGACAAAAGAAAGACAATTGTAGACATTTTCTATAACAAATATTTAGAGGGTAGGGCTGTTCAATAATAATTTTGAAGCATTTTTCAGGATCACAAATAAAAACACATTGCGTAATTTGATTGTAGAGATACAATACTAACATAATATGATGAAATTGAAAAATCGATATCTTTAATTTATAATGACCCAACCGTCAGTAGCACAGTGCCTTAAGTAAGAAAGATAATTCAATGTTGGCAGGGACTAAAGGAAGAAAAATAACTCAAGGTTGACAGAGAGTGAAGTAAGAACAATAATTCTATACTAACAAGGACTGACACAATGAAGACAAACTTATTAAAGATACTTACATCATCAATAGACTGATCATTAATCTGTGTCAGGTCAACAAGTGGGTCATTCACATTTTTACTAATTTCTTCCTTTATCACTGCAGACATAAATATCAATCAATGAATTGTGTTGTGACAAATATAAATCATGACTATCAAGTTCTATCAATCAAGTGCAGTGCCTGCCGGATTAGGTGATCATGTCTCTCCACAACTCTCTTTGCTTGGTGCATGTAATCAGTTCTGACGTCGATATTTTGTCAAACCTTTCATCCAACATCTTCTCCCTCTGTCTTCCACGATCTCTCTTTCCTGAATTTTACCTGTAGTCACCAAATGTTCTAAACCTTCTCTTCGCATTATATGCCCAAAGAACCTTGATTGTCGGATTATTATTCTTTTGATAATGTTTCTTTGTGTGCAGGCCTGATTTAAAACATCTACATTTGTTTTCTTTGCAGTCCAGGGAATTTTCAACATTCTTCTGTACATCTCTGTGGCTTCCAATGATCCTATTGATTGTTTGTTCATTGTCCATGATTCGCTGTCATACATAAGTATTGGTTCAATATAGCACTGCAGTACTCGTTTTTGCAATGTCATTGGTAGTGAGTTCACGCATAGTGTGTTCTTCATTTTCATAAAAGCTGCTTTCGTTTGAGCTATTCTACTCCTAATCTCTATTGTACATCTTCCATCTGATGTTAGGAATGTTCCCAGATACTTGAATCGATGGACTTGTTTCAGTGTTGTGTTATTTATTTTCATATTACGTGTTTCTTGTTTTTTGGAGACAACCATAACCTCTGTTTTCTTTATATTCATGCTTAATCCTTTCTTTTCACTTTCTCTCACTAGTATGTCTATCAAGTCTTGCAGATCTTGTTCATTTGTAGCCATGAGTACCCATAAATGTTTCTCTGCCTTTTGGCTAAGATCAAAGTGCTAGTGCCCACTTGATCGTGGCCAACGGGCGGGAACCCTCATATAGCCAATAGGCAACAAAACCAAAAAGTTCTGAGCAGCTCTTGTTCGAAAGGATGACGACGCTCAAGATTTTTACATGTTTTAAAACGTGACCGGGTACCACCCTGTCCGGCACTGAAGGGTAGGGGCCCAATAAAAAATAAAATAAATCATAAATCAGAAAAAATAAATCATCTTCATCGCACATGTCCATAATTGCTCTGATCTCCTAAGCATGTGTAGTAGCACGGGTGGGGTAGGTTTCAAACGCAGGTTCTTGGTAGGTAGGCTCCAGTAAAACAGTAATACCCCGGGGCATGGGACACGGCCAATGAGGCTTTAAACGATAGGTCCTGTGGGTTAGGTTTCAAACGAAGGTTCCATTAGGTTATGTTTCAAACGAAGGTTCCATTAGGTTATGTTTCAAACGAAGGTTCCATTAGGTTATGTTTCAAACGAAGGTTCCATTAGGTTATGTTTCAAACGATGGTTCCATTAGGTTATGTTTCAAACGAAGGTTCCATTAGGTTATGTTTCAAACGAAGGTTCCATTAGGTTATGTTTCAAAGCGAAGGTTCCATTAGGTTATGTTTCAAGGAAGGTTCCATTAGGTTATGTTTCAACGAAGGTCCATTAGGTTATGTTTCAAGCGAAGGTTCCATTAGGTTATGTTTCAAGCGAAGGTTCCATTAGGTTAGTTTCAAAACGATGGTTCCATTAGGTTAGGTTTCAACGAAGGTTCCATTAGGTTATGTTTCAACGAAGGTTCCATTAGGTTAGGTTTCAAGCGAAGGTTCCATTAGGTTAGGTTTCAACGAAGGTTCCATTAGGTTATGTTTCAACGAAGGTTCCATTAGGTTATGTTTCAAGCGAGGTTCCATTAGGTTAGGTTTCAAACGAAGGTTCCATTAGGTTAGGTTTCAAACGAAGGTTCCATTAGGTTAGGTTTCAAACGATGGTTCCATTAGGTTATGTTTCAAACGAAGGTTCCATTAGGTTATGTTTCAAACGATGGTTCTTGCGAGGTAGGATTCAGTAAGCAATATCGAGCAATTAATGAGTTATTCTGTGCTCACTTGTAACTTGCACAAGTCGCAACAACTCATTGTTATACATTTGTAGTAGGTTTATTTGCAACTGACGAGAACACGGTTATATCAGCAATTGCATCTCTTTAAATCTATAACATGGAGAGACGTCTCCTTATGCCCTACCTTCTTCATCATTCTTGGCACACTCTGTGAATATGTCTTTAGATGCCAGTGCTTGGCGATCTCTGTGGAAATAGTGGGACTGGAAGAATCGAGTCCAAAATTCACCCTCGCTGACAAGATGAGGGACGGCTTCTGCATGTTTCTTCTTGACTGCATAAACAAAAAATGAACACAGAATAATTCAATTATAGCAATTGTTGAAATAAAACAATGATGTAGTGAGAAAAAAATGCTGGCAAAAGTTATCACAGAACAACACAATTAACAGCAGCTTTTTCTTCTTTCTCCAATTCTGTTTTATCTCACAGCGTCATGATAAGAAGAGATTTCTAGAACAGGCTCTGGTATGCACATCGTACATGGTGTCATTCATTGTCTCTGTTATTTCTATGGTTCACCTTTTGTCTTGTATCTACTGTATCTGAGTAGCACTGTTCTTTGAGGCACACTTGTCTGTTGTGTATGTGTTTATGTGGTCAAACCATTTAATCTGTTGTTCAGTACTGATGTTGTCTGCTTCTTCTCTTCCACCATTTACTTCTTTATAGAAGTGTTGGGGGGGGAAGAAGAGAGGGAGAAACGTAGTGATCTTGTGTGTGCTTGTTCTAAGGCACTTTGTAAGCTGATATTCATTTTTGTAAGGCTGTTCTTGATGCTGTCACTCCGTCTTTTGCGTGGTCTTCCTCTTGCTTTGTACTCAATATACTTTTTCTGTGTGGCTCTCTGTGGTAGGCGATACCAGGGCATTCTTGTCAGATGTCCACACCATTTAATCTGTTGTTCTTTTATGAATTGCATGACTGATTTCACATTCAATCTTCTGATTTCTTCATTTTTAATTTTGTTTCTTATTGTCACACCTGCAGCTCTTCTAAGACACCTCATTTCTGTCGTTATGATTTTCTGTTGTTATTGGCTGTTTGACACTGGTAACATAGTGTTGACCAGAAAATCGTTCTTATGAGGTTTGCTTCAGTTGTTAATGGTATCTCTTTATGTGACAATAGTGGTGTTAACTGTCCCAGTACCTGGTGTGTAACGATTGCTGATTTCATCGCTGTACCCACTTTTACTCCTGATGTCTTTATTTCCGGACCAGTCTTTTCTTGGTGTAGACCGTGACTAGTTTTCTTGTCGTTTGATGTCAGCGTCCAGGATTGGCACTGATAGCATAATGTTGGTAGAAAGATTGTGTTGTACAATGCTCTTTTAGTATTCATGGTGACATGTTTGCATTTCAAAATTGGTGCCATTTGTTGTATAATTTGATATGCTTTATTGCATCCATGTTGGATTTCGTGAGTTAATCTTCCATTTGCTGAAAAATGCTCCCTAGGTATCTAGTCTTTGATTTGCTTTAATTGATGTTTGTCAATTAAGATATTGGTAATGATTTCCTCTCTAGCAAATGTCATTACTTCAGTTTTGTCAATGTTTATTCTCATATTGTACTCATTGCATGCTAACTGGAGTCTGTTACAGTGTTGCTGTTCCCCCTGATTGTCTGCAAAATTAAATTTATAGAGTTCCCCAATGTTTTTCCCTTTACTTGTGTATTACCTATTTTACAGATTTTGTCGATATAATAATAATAGAGCCTGTAACCCGTTAGGGTGGTAGGGGTGTCACTGTGGGGACAGCACAAAAAGCACGCCATGAGTTTCTGTCTTCAACTCCTCGAGCGAGTGTGGAGAAACTCTGTCCTGATCAGCTCTTGATGTTGTCAAACTAGGATTTTCTCTGCCTTCCTTCCACCCTCAACTGTTCCCCGTAGGATAATCTTGGAGATTGAGCTATGTCTCATCACATGCCCAAACCACGCAAGTTTATGCCTTTTCACGATTGTCAAGAGTGGCACTTGTTGACCTGCAAGGTTGTTTATATCTCTTACATAAATGTTCGTCTTATATTCTATGTAACTAATACGTAGTACCCGTCTGCAAAACTTATATTCAAAGGCCTAGATTCTTCGCTCCATTTCTGTATTGAAGCGTCCAGCTCTCACAACCGTACAAAAGAATGGATAGCACCAGTGATCTGTATATATTGATTTTTGCCAGAGTGCTGATTTTGTTTTTTCATATTTAGCCGAGACATAGCAGCTGAAGCCATCTCAAGTCTTGACTTGATCTTACCAGAGTATCCATCGTTACATATGTTGGACCCAAGGTATTTAAAAGTTTCCACTTCCTCCAGCTTTTGTCCGTTTAGTCAGATATTGGTGTGCTCGTGGTTGTTGCTCCTATTCACCAGTATCTTACTTTTTTTCGGTGTTAATTTCCATTCCATATTTTCTGCTCAATGTCTCTCTAATTTTGAGGTGAGTTCTTGTAATTCTTCTTCAGTGCCTGCCATAAGGTCAATATCGTCAGCAAATCGTAGATCACAAAGAGGTCGGTCACCGATGGTTATTGATGTTTGATGGTCTTGCAATGTCTCCTGCATAATGTGTTTTAGGTATATATTGAAAAGCATTGGTGTTAGTATGCAGCCCTGGTGGACTCCTACATTTGTTCTAAAAAATTCACCAATGTCATTATTTACGAATACTGCACTGCTTGCCTTGCTATAAAGTGCTTTGATTGTATCTATATGTCAGTATCGAAATTGAACTTTCTCATAATGTTCCACAGACCTTTGTGCCAAAAAAGGTCGAATGCCTTGGTAAAATCAATGAAATTGTGATACAGATTCCGTGCTTCTGTTCTTTCGAAATCCTGCCTGTACTTCGTCCATCAAGATTTCTGCATTTCCTATTTTCCTATTAATGATGTGATGAACAATATATATCTCACTGTGACAAAAATGAAAGTAATGAGAAATGATAAAACAAACACGACAAAGGATATTTGTTATAAAGGAAGAGAAAAATGGTTTTTTTAAATGAGCGATTTTTAATATCTCGGTTACTAAGAGATAAAAATAAGATGAAGGAAATCAAAAAAAGAACAAACACCCCTAAATAAACTAACTAAAAAATATATGGGAATGGAACCAATAGGATAGCAAAGATCAGAATACTAAAAGCATGTATATTTCCTGTCTTATCGATATATGGGAAGACTGCAGTAAAACTGTAACAATGAAGAAACACATAAAAACAAAGTCCTGTAGTTTTACAAAATGCAAAAACAATAACAAAACACAGCAACATTTCGACCAAAAGTGAACTCCTTTTCTTCTATATGTTCTGTGCCGTGTAAGAAGTGAAGGAATTCATTTCTGTTGTATCCTTTGCTTGATATTTCTTGTAGCAATGTATGGGTGTGAGACATGGATATTTAACAAACAAGTGGGGAAGCATATACATGTTTGTGAATATAAATGTTACAGAAGAGTCCTCCGTAAACCATGGACGAGAATAGAATCAAAACTTAAAAAGTTTGAGGCACATAGATGTCAGATACGATCAAAATTGAGATAACTAAAACAGCTAAGGTTAATAGTGACTCACCCATGGGATAAGTTTTAAATATGGATTGGATAATATCAGCTGTGAGATTGTACTTGAGACCATTAGCACCATCATGTTGTGGTTTGATGTCAGCCTGGAGAATAGGTACAGTAGATGTTTTAAAAGGCCATCAATGTTGCACATATAAATGTTATGAGTTGTCAATATAAACCTTAGCAATCAAAATTTCAGCATTTTTTATATGGATCTGAACAATGGACGACAACAACACAACATGGGTAAACATATGTTGTCCTCTTGAACATAGTGTAGTTGAAGGTCCAGGGATTCATTACATAGCCTCTCCGTATTAGACTACCATATCGGGTTTGGACTATTTTTGTGCCTTTATGATCCTTCAGGCTATGTCGGTGGGATTCCTGGCATGTCTAACCAAACAGAACAGACTGAAGGTGAAAGGCCAGACCAAAGGGTGAAAAGCAGGATGGGCTCCCATGAGGTGACAGCGCAGAACCCACCAGCGAGTGATAAATGTTCTGGCTACAATCAACCCTCCCCAGCTATAGGACAAATAGCAGTTGTCCTCTCTTTTGAATAGGATATCCTTTTTTTTTGTCTTGTCTTCGACACTTTCCCCCAAATATGTGGGATCAAACCATAGTGTCCAGGGAACACATCCTGCATAAAAGTCTGGGTTGGTGAGCCCGGCAACAAACGGCTGACGTCACCTAGGGTAGGAAGACTCCAGACAAACCCGGGAAGACAGATCTCGTCAGCAGGGGACTGCAACTGTCTAAGAACAAACTCAGAAAAAATAAAACCTCAGAAAAGGAATGTGTCAGCCATTATTAATGGGGAGGAATAGACATATACAAATGACTCAATGGTCATTACAAAGCTACTTTAGCAGGGATTTTCACCAGCGATTACTCGTGATGAGTTGGTTTATGGGTATGATCTGGAAACCAAGGTGCAATTGGCACAGTGGAGACGTACATCATCCATCAGGTAAACAAAAAAATCAAGGCAGGCGGTAAAGTCATATTGAAGTTTTCTTTGACTACCGTGGAGTGGTTATCAATATAAGGGAATACTATAGTAAAACTATGTAGCAATGGCGAAACACGTAAAAACAAAGTACTGTAGTTTTACAAAATACAAAAACAATACACATCAACATTTCAAGCAAAAAAGGCCTTTCGAGCAAAGAATACAACAGAAGTGGAAAATCCACTTCTTGCATGGCACAGAACATATAGAATCAGACGATAAATTCCAAACGGTCCTAAAATGAAAATCTGTGACTAAAACGAATAACGAAATAAAAAAAAACTAGAAGTGGAAAAAAGAAGATAAACAATAAAAATCAAATAAATATATAACTTATATACATTTAACATAAAGTATTAAGAAGCATAGGAATGTAGCGTGTTAAGTCCAAGAGGTTGCAAGGTATTCAAAAGCATCATCAATAGCAATATTGGGGTGGTTAACTCATTGTGATTATGCACTACAAAGTAAAAATATCATCAAAGAGTGCGACCTGGAGGTAATCTAATTGTCTTTATAGCACTGTGTGATACAAATGTGAGCAACAGGAACTTGGGGGCTCCATTATAACAACATACACACCCATACTTCACATCCAATTCATACTTTCTTGACCAAAATCAATACACATGTGGATCATCAGACTTTCTACTCTCCCAACATGGTATCTTGCAATTTTTGACTGTTTCAGCTAAAAATTAAACTGGAGGAGACTCAATTTGAGCCACTAGAGAGCTTGCAGAACACAATGACCAAGCTATACTCATTCCTAAAGAGGCGTTCCTGAAATTCTTCCAACAATTTGAGCCACTAGAGAGCTTGCAGAACACAATGACCAAGCTATACTCATTCCTAAAGAGGCGTTCCTGAAATTCTTCCAACAATGACCGGATCATGAGATGAATAACGAACATATTTTTACAGGGATTAGTGTTTCATATGAGTAATTGTACTTTTTTCCTGGTTAATGATGGTCTAACACTTTCTGAACAGACATTGGACATCAAATCTAATAAACTTACCAAAAAAGCTGGTGACACTCCCACATTCTGTCCTGGTAAAGATTTATTCAATGAAGATGAAGACAGCATCTAAAATAAAACAAACTTATTCAGCAACATTCCAATAGCAATATTGGAAAACAACTCAAAGCTGCTGCCTGACAAACTTCATAGAAAAAAATATTAAAACAACTAATAATTCCAGACACATTTTTATACCATATGCAAAATTACATCAGGGACCTTGCTGTGGAGTTTGTGCGCTGCCACTGAGATCTTCCTATGTAAGAAAGAGATCAGAGCACACATGGTTATTCACCGAAGTGCAATGATGATGGTCTTATCAATCAATCAATAATTAAAACTATGATGTTTGAGACAGAAACTCTTGAAGATCTACTACAACCAATCTTTGATATGGAGATGATATTGATCTGCAGTGAGTGCATTATTTAGAAGCATGTTTAATTATTATTTTATGCAAAAGGGAAATTTTCAAGATAAGAGTAACAAAAATAACTGTCGTTACTGCCTGTAATACCACTTTTTAGGACGGTGTAGGATGGGGGGCATGAGCCTGTGGAATTTATTGGCTGCATGGCAAATGCAGTTGCTACAAAACTCTTCAGGTTAGGATATTTCTTTATCTCCCAACAGAAAAAATCCTTGGCTTTACGGGACTGAGCCCGGTCTCCCGAATGGGAGACAGCGCTCTAATCAGTTGACCAGACGCTCCACTGCAGATCAAGAGTAAAATGTAAAAATACTCACATGAGACCTGGATGCCCAGAATTCTTCAGGTGTAACCACACCACTCACAACCAAATCCTTGTATAACTGGAAAGACTCAGGATCCTGTCTGCAGGATCCTAGTTATAGAAAGTAACAACATATCAAATTATCTATTGACATTAATCATTACTGAGCACATAGTATTTGGCTATTTACTCTTGATGATCATGGCATGTTGTATGTCAGTAAGTTATCCGAGTCTGGCTTTGTCAGTTCTCAGGCCCATTTACTGAGCCTGTCTCCAGCTGTACCTGTACTTTTGGAGCTCCTCATAGTCTTGCGTATTCCAGTTGAGTGCCCTCAAGTCACGCTTGCATATGTCTTTGGAACAAAGGAAAGGTCCTAAAGCTCATTTGTCAGAAGCCAGCTGTATAGAATATCATTGTGGATCCGATCATCATCCATCTGTATCAGGTGACCCATTCATGTTAGGCAGCATTAGTGAATAAGGACAACTATGCTAGGAATAATTTTTGTCCATTGGCACACAGGAGTAATGAACGAGCTGGTAGATTGGCTGACATAGCTACAATATCAGAGAGAGCTGCAATTGACCAAAATTATATTCTAAACGCATTGAGTCTTTCAGAACAGAGTTTCAGGGTTGTGAATTCCAGTCGCAGACCAGATTGAAAAATGTATGTCGATAGTGGTACAGTGTGAAAGGAACGACATACCAAATATGTAAAAAGATTGATTAATAAAATGAACTGGAGTTTTGGGCCAATGTACGCTGCTGGATTTGTTGATACAGAGATCAGAGCAATTATGGATGTGTCCAGAGTGCTATGATGATAGTCCTCACATAACTGATACTGGGAATCTCAGCATAGTCCAACATCTCATTATTTATTATTCTGTTACTGCAGAAGATTCTGAGCGTATGTCTCAAGCAGTGAATGTATTAATTATTTTACCTTGCAACATGTGTAGGAACCATGATTCACTGGCATTGAGTAGTGAGCTCAGCACGCAGGCTCTATACACAATAATTTCGGTGTTGATGGTTGGGATGATATATTTTGCCACATTCTCTATGACAGCCTGGCTACGGTTGTTGAGGCCATGATGTTGGTGAGACACTAACACATGCTGGAATCAAGAACACGCTACAAACATCTCAAACAGGCGCAGACTGAGCCATAGACTTAAATAAAAATGCACAAAAATCACATAAAGTTCCTACCTGTTCTTCTCTTCCAACTCTGAACTAATTTTTCGTTTAAACCGAGGCAACAACTGTTGTAGAAGTTCCTTCACAGACTCCCTATCCTGCATTTGTAGCTGCCTACTTTTAGGATTGTTGAACAGGAATGTATTAGCACTGCCATCATGCAGAATAACTTGTAATTGCACTTTCTCCTTGGTATCTGGTGAAATTTTCTGAGCTGAAAGTGTACAGAGGTAAGAAGAAATTTAGTGAATGAAGAACAAAATAATTGTAAAAATTCTTAAACTTTAGATTCTGCATATATTACCGAGGAAGGGAGGCTTAGAACATACAGTGACAACTGGCAAAATCAATGGAAGATGAGAAAGAGGACAACAGAGATAGAAAATTCTGGACTGGTACAGAAAAGTACCAACATCTAAACTTATAGCCAGTTATGTTATTTATTTGATTGATGTCATGGCAGATTGGGCATTCCCATGCGAACTCCGCCCTCTGCTGCAGCAGCCATCCCTTAAAGTCCCTTGCTCACCATACCTATGAGAAGTTTATTAGTATATCTTCTCTCAGTAGCACAAAGTTGACACTGTCTGGCATGTCCAAACTTAACTCTGAATTCTCGCAATCAGTCTAGTGTCTGAGACTCTACCATATTGCATAAATGAGCGAGCACCACATTGATGACATCAGCTCTGTCCATACTTCAAAAAGTTTTTTTCCTTAGATCCAGAAGCACTTGAGCTTTCAGCTCTTCGGCTCGGTGCCATGGACATTGTAACCCTTCAGTTCGATGCCACAAACACATAAATCTGGAGAACCTGTGGCTATTCACCCGTCGTACAACGCTGTAAGGGCGGATGTTTGTTGAGATCCATGATCACCTACACCAGTCGGCATGGCACTTGATGCTGATGACATCAGTCAGAACTGACAAAGACCTACTCTACCTCCAAGCGGTGACCCTGATAGAAGGCTGCACAACTACTGTCTGGCTAAGCAAGTAGGGATCGAAAAGGGAAGGAAAATTGATATAAAAAATGTAACACTTAGACAATATGCCTGTCCTGGTTCCGGGTAGCAAAGAACTGTGGAACACCTGTCTCAGCTTAGGAAATGTGACCAAAGAGTGAGCTTAGGTATGTTTATGAGCACCATATTCCTGATTGATGAGCACTACTTATATGTACCTGTTTGATGAGCTACTCATATTGTCCCTGTTTGATGAACTACTCATATTGTCCCTGTTTGATGAGCTACCATATTGTCCCTGTTTGATGAGCTTACCATATTGTCCCTGTTTGATGAGACTACTCATATTGTCCCTGTTTGATGAGCTTACCATATTGTTCCTGTTTGATGAGACTACTCATATTGTCCCTGTTTGATGAGCTTACCTATATTGTCCCTGTTTGATGAGCTTAACTATATTGTCCCTGTTTGATGAGACTACTCATATTGTCCCTGTTTGATGAGACTACTCATATTGTCCCTGTTTGATGAGCTTACCTATATTGTTCCTGTTTGATGAGCTACTCATATTGTCCCTGTTTGATGAGACTACCATATTGTCCTGTTTGATGAGACTACCATATTGTTCCTGTTTGATGAGTCTACTCATATTGTCCCTGTTTGTGAGTCTCTCTTTTGTCCTGTTTGATGAGCTACCTCTAGTCTTCAATTCCAGTCCTGTTGATGAGCTTAACATGGATTGCCGTTTAAGCTATAATCCTTTTGTGGCTGCCATATTGTCCCTGTTTGATGAGACTACTCATATTGTCCCTGTTTGATGAGACTACTCATATTGTCCCTGTTTGATGAGCTTTCCTATATTGTCCCTGTTTAATGAGCTTACCTATATTGTCCCTGTTTGATGAGACTACTCATATTGTCCCTGTTTGATGAGCTTACCTATATTGTCCCTGTTTGATGAGCTTAACTATATTGTCCCTGTTTGATGAGACTACTCATATTCCCTGTTTCATGAGACTACTCATATTGTCCCTGTTTGATGAGACTACTCATATTGTCCCTGTTTGATGAGCCTACTCATATTGTCCCTGTTGTCCTGTTCTTTTCTAGCCCCTCTAGTCTTCAATTCCAGCTCTTGCAACCGAGCAGTTGACATGGATTGGTTTAAACGAAAATCCTCTTTGCTGCCACTTTGAGATCCATGTAAGCCTCTGGGGGCTGATAACCACGATAGATGATATCCACTCACACCGCAACCTGTCATTATGAACATCCCAAAGCATTGATTAAGAGTCAGACTATTTCTAGACTAGTGAAGCACTAATGTGCAAACACTATCAGAATGCAAAGGAAAATCACTCTTGATAGACCTTTGTCAACAGATGTCTCCAGCATATTTTAAGACTGAGATGTTATGACAGAGTTGCAAACACAGACCTTTGGATAAGAACAGGAGAAAAACCTATGATGGCCCAGGTTAAGAAGAGAAAATGGCAGTAGGCCAGGAATACCCCATGGAAGACACAGCCGAGTGTCACTAGACAAGCACTTGAGTGGAACAAAAACGGAAGAGGGGATGCCTTAAACAGACCTGGAGACAAAGTCTTCATAAGGAACTGAAGGGTGCTCGACTCCTGGGGGGCCAGAAAGAAAACAGCCAGAGACCAGGGAAGGTGGCGACCAACTATTGAGGCTCAATGCTTCACGAGGAGCGGAGAGGAATGAGTAAGTAAGTAAATAAATCTAATCTCCAAAATATAGTTAATGTTATTGTTTAAGAAAACTACCCACCTTTAATATCTGCATACATATAGCTAATGTTGAACACATTCTTCGACTCCAACATCCAGGCCATTCGTTCTCCCATCATGTACAGAGTACCGTCTGTCTTTTTGTTTTTCACATTTTTGACAATCAGCAAAACTTCTTCGGAAGATTTTGACATGATCCTAACTGGCAATGTACCTCAGTACATTAATGATAACTATTCCTTCTTTACAGGATCATCTAGCTGATCTGCTCATGCAGCATGCATAGTAAGATTTTCTGGCAACTATCTCATCAGCAAGTCAATGCCAGGAATACAGCATAGTTGATCCAAATAAACTTGTTGCATTTGGCATTTCAGTGATCTGGCTTGAAGATGCAACACTACCTGAATATACAGAAAATAATGTTTTGACCTTGTGTATAGCTCTCAATAACTCAAGTAATCTATTGCATAATCAAGGCATGTGTTAGGTAACAATTTTCTGCTTATCAGAACAGACTAATATGTCAATAATTTGAAACAAGATTTAGCCAGCTGCTGTAGACTTAAGTTGCTTTCTGAGACCTTGTAACAGTTTCAAAGGGGTTTTAAAGCCATTGTGAAGGGGTTTTAAAGGATTGACTTCATTGCATGTTATACACCATATGGCTGGGTCCCTCTCCACAAAAATGGCATGCCACCTGCAGAGAGTATTGCACAAACTCCATAAACAATCTTCGGGATTTCTGGAAAAAATGAACTTGTGAACAGAATGGCACCGAACCCACGACCTCCGACTCGCAAGGCAAGGGCGTAACCACTTAGCAAAAGAGACATTCTGAGACCTAATGATGACAATTATTACGTCAGACTCTGTCCATGCTTAGGATAACTAAGGCATGAATGCATATCATAAGCAAGTGCCTCAAGCTGCTAATAACTTGGGTGGGTCTATTATTCTGGATATACAATGTTTAATGACAATGAAAGAACAGAAAGACTAGTCTTGAAAATGTATATATTGGTGACATAAACAATATTTTGTTATTAGAGTCAAACATGAACAACGTGAAAGCGAGTCGTAAAAGTAACTACATGTGAAATGCAGTGCCTGCGAAAAGTTACCAACAACACCAGAAAAGACACACTAACATCAGCATAAGAAAAAAGTTGGCACAGAAACTTTGCTGGAATTACATTTAGAAATAAAGAACGATGTGGTTTGGTCACTTCATAAGTATGCATCCAAACTCTATACAGTCTTCTACAACAGAACATCAGGAAATACGGCGAGAGGAAGACCATAAAAAAGATGCCATAGCAGAATCCTGTCAAAGAGCAAAAGTAACAATCACACAAGCCACCAGAACATGGCAAGACAAAACCAGAAAAACATAAGACTGGGCAACTACCCAGTAGCAGTGCGACGACAAAAGAAGAAATAATGAGAAAGCTGCATATATTTCAGCACCGCTGTAAATAAAGCAATTACCATCAATAATGAAGACATTGAAAACTTTAAATAATTTGAATACAGTCAACACCGTAGCTCTTTAATTAACAACAATGAAGATTATACAAAAGAATTCAGAAGGAGAATAGCCATGGCATTTATGGGGGAGGGTTTGTTAGTATGAAGAAACTATGACATAAAACAAGCAAAAGAACAAAAATACAATTTCTGAGGACATGCATTTTCTTGAGACAAAACGTGTATGCAAATCATGGAACATAACGCAAACATTACAAACAAGACAGAACCCTTTGCAACAAAGTGCTAAAAAAAAAAGTCTTAGACAGAGAAGGGAAATCCAGAAAACCTGAACATTGGCTTCTAAACAACATGTTCTGGAAACTGAAATATTTTGGCCACATTACTTCACATTGGTTTGGAGAGAACAGTAATGGAGGGTATCATTTATGACGATGATGGCAACAGAACATTACAGTTTTTTTAAATAGAAATATGAACACAACGTTGGTCCAACAGTTGGAGTAGGTGGGAGAACCGGCTAGAGACAGTTTTTCAGGCAGGCTGTAATGAGAGCGATGTTCTGAACGGACATCTTACACGATGAGTGAATTATAAAGAAGCAGTGACCATGGGACTGCAGGAACTTTGAATCAACCTAGTATTAACTTATAAGGATGGATAGCTACTGACAACGTAACCATTAGCACCAGAAATAATTTACTATCTATTGAAACACATACATACTGATCCCTTGAATGCCTGTCCGCTGAAGTGCAGTGGAAGTTGCTATTTAGCTAGGTTTGTCTACACTATTATTAGACTAATAATTAGAAACTACAACTTTCTTTTGTGAGTTTTCAATATAAATTTATGTACCAGCTCTAAAAATGCAATATTTACTTCACGCAATTGAACTGAATAAAAATAACAAACTTAATAAAAAAGTAACTCTAAACTGTAATATTCCATGCAATATATAATATTTGTTAGAGTGTTAGTGATCGACTGAATTTGTTTAGTCATAGTAGTCTGTTCTTTTTCTGCTATTCCAACTCATTCATAATAATGTCATACATTCAATTCATCATATTCAAAATAAAACTATTCCGCACGGCGAATTCGTCAACTACTCTAACTCTGCACACACAAAAAGTGATGCACACTACTGATGATGACTAACATTGACTACACGTAACACTTACTAACAATACACTAATTATTGTCATCACTCAACCAACGACATTCATTTTCTGATTTAGTCAAATGAGACAAATGCAACTTTATTATATAATTACAGTGGTCGTGGTGTAATGAATCTCTTAATTGTACACGTTTGTCTTAGAACTCTATCGGCACTACTCACTCAACTGGTCGCTGAATCAAACGTGGTTTGTGTAAACTTCAACAGAACAACTCTGCTAACAGTGTAATGAGTAGCAGTAGTTAGGTTAGTAGGTAGGGCAAGACAGTTTTATTGTTAAGTTTTACTTAGTTTTATTTGCGTTTGTCAGCAATAATATCCGATCGTAACAAACCACTCAAAAGTTAAGAAGTCTAGTCTGCAACTTTGACGAACAAACAGAATGCTAACAGAACATCACATAAAAGCACCGCAAATGGCGTTAATATTGAAGGCAAAATTTAATATGAGATTATGTCAACACATACGTACGGCTTACGGTAAGAAAACAGAAAACGATACATTACTCTTCTTCCCGTGGTCGCGGTAATTTCTTCCAACTTTTCAATCTGCAAATATTACTTCCGATTTTACGACCATCATGAATATAACCGCTTCCTTCACTACTACTGTTTCTAAGGAAGCAAATTGATAGCTGTCACTGGGTACATCATGGCTTTTCATCTGGATAAAATGGGTCAGTAAATGACGTATTGAACTATATATTTCACAGGACTAGACATTTATGTTTATACTTATAGTTTAAAATGATGATAGGCTTGGGAATAATACTATACACATGATGATGATCGTAGTTTTAGTTTATGCTCTTTCTAAATTTTTAGTTTTCATGTATCAGATGTAGCATGTCTTTTTGCAGAACGTCGCTCTAATTACATCCCACCTGAAAGGCTATTAAACTGTAAATTGTAATGTTCTCCAACCTCCTCCATCGGAGTGTTGCTCGTCGTCTACTACCTCATCTTCCAGAAATAGTTCTCTCCATTATCGTTATTGTTATCTATAAATAACGATGAAGTATCCTGTGATCAAGATATTTCAATTTCTCAGATATGATACATACTGTTCAATAGCAATGATCCTCGATGTTCCGGTCTTCTAGGATGTCTATACTTTTCACTTTCTATACCCATGATTTTCCAAGAATGTTTCTGTAGCACATAGTTCCTTCCTTACGTTCACTCTTCATTTCATTCGCTAGTACACAGTTTAAAAAGGATTTTCTTTGTTAATGCCTATATGTTGCCACAAGAAAAAATGGGAAACATTGGTGATCTTACACAAGGGATTCCCAGCATGTAGTGTACACATGAAGGCATTTTAGAGAACTTGAAAGTGTATTTGAATAATTTTTAATTTTCTGTGTTCTTTTACTAGGTCAGTGAGTTTGTCTTATTCAGGGCAGTCTTGAAGTATGTGCTCTGCAATCTAGAGTGTCTGTCTACATGTATGCACGGATGAACTATCAATCTTAAATTGTGTATACATGTGGCTGGGGAGTCTATTGTGCCCTGTTCTGAGGTGCAGATTGACAACTTGTTTTAATCTGCACATGTTCTGGTAGTCATCTTGTGTTAGTATTGGTAGCTTTTTGGTAGACTTAGTCACCCATTTCTTCTGCTGACATGTAACAGGTACATCTAGTTGCTCTCTTGCAGCACTTTTCTGGGCCAATCAGTCTGCTTTCCCATTTCCTTGCATTTCAAAGCAAGATACTATACACTGCATGGTGATCTTGCATTAGTTGCACAGTTCAGACAGTAGGGCAAGTAGATCTGGTAATTTTATTGAACTGAAGTGCTTGGATTGCTGATCTTGCATCTGTCAAATATACCAGTTTGTGGATGAAACTTGGAGTTTGATTATTTAAACAAACAGTTTCTCAGTTGCTACTTTTATTGTCTGGTATTTCTGCATCATAGTTAAGAAAACATTACAGGTTATCAGATAACCCTTTACTTACTATAAAAAATGGTTACAGCTAGCAGCTTGATCATGATTTATTCTTTCACAGTTTCCAATAGCTCTGACAGCCAAATTGCCTTCATGACAACAAAAGAGCGGGAGATGTTTCCGCTGAAAACAGCGAAGGACAAATTCGGCAATGAATTATGCCCTGTAAATGGAATGCCACATAGGGGACCAGGCTGTTATGAGAACGATAAGGTAATGTTTAGTTATGCGAACGATAACCATCATCAAATAGCTTGTCCTGAGCAGAACTTTGCCACCGGAACAGTCCACAATAGCAGAACTTTGCCACAGTCCTCCGGTACTTCTCTCTCTTATAGGCCACTGCAGCCGTCATGTTCAGATCATCAGTTACATCCTGAATTCATCTTCTCTGTGGTCTTCCTCTTCTTCTCTTTGCCGGTATGCCTCCTTCCATGATGGTCTTCTCCAGCCTTTTTATATGTCCAAAATATCTCAATTTTCTCTTCGTATTTGTAGCATCAGCCAGTTTTCTTTGATTTTGAGTTATTTCTGGATAGATCTATTTGTTCTCTTCTCTGTCCAAGATATACGGAGGACTCTTCTATAACACTTATATTCGAAAGCACATATATGTTTTCCCACTGCATCCCAATATCCTTTATTAAATGTTCATGCTTCACACCCATACGTTGCCACTGTGAATATGCATGCTCTTAGTATTCTGATCTTTGTTTTCTTATCAGTTCCGTTCCATATTGTTTTTAGTTGTTTAATTTGAGAACGATAAGGTAATGTTTAATTATGAGAATGACCAAGTAATGTTTAGTTAACATTTGTTTAATTTATTTGGTGTCAAAAATATAAAACTTTAATTACTGCTGGAATTTCAGGTATGCTTGTTAGAGTCCTTTCTTTCTGTCAAAGTTACTGTTTATACATCTTATCTTTCTTCTCCATCATAATTATTTACATTTAATAATATAATAAATATTCCTGTTCTTCTTGCGTTCACCCACTAGGAATTCAGGCGTAGTCAGGGCGCCTGGTACTGGCGCTTCTGACTGATTTTTGCATGAAGGCCTGCTTTCCTTATTATCAGTGTCCAATAAACATTGATTGTGCTAAAAGTAATTTGTGTTCTTGGTGTGGTATAATATAACATCATGGTGTTAAATGCAGACGCAGGGGTCTCTGTGTTGAAGAGGTTTGGTGTTCGTCTCTCGTGCCAAAGGTACCAAGTTCGCTCTTGTGACGCCATCTGGATATTTTTCCAGAGATCCCTGTAGGTGAGATTGAGTTCCTAGTCCTATCGGAAACGGATGATGGTAAGTGCTGTGTTCAATTTGAGCACATAAAAGAGCCCTTGACATTTCAAAATCGAGAAGATCAGGCTGGAAAGCTGCTGCCCAAGCAAAATTTATTAGGGAAAAAAAGCAAAAATAAAATTCCTGCTAAATATATTCACCATCTTCTAAGTTACATTGGGGACCTTGCCGGTGCTACAGAGTTCGTGTACTGCAGCTGAGATCTTGCGTGTAAGAAAGAGAGTGGAGCAAACGTTTACTCTTGGAAGTGTAATGTTGGTGGTCCTATTAATCAATCAATCACTTCAACATTCTCATTGTCTAATATAATAGCCGTCCATGCAAGCGATGATGACAGCAGTCTCAGAAATGTGCTGCTGCACCTCTCTGGTGTGTGCGGAGGTGACTGTAGAGTCCAATCCTAGAACACAATCCACTACCACAGGTGGGGCATATATGATCAAAGTTAGACATGCGCATGTTGTGTGTTCTGTCTTTTCACGCAGCTCGTTTTCTTTGTGCCTCAATGGCACGATGATTCTCAGCTATGCGGGTTCCTCTTGTGTTGTACCAGTGCCACATTTGACGATCTGGCGAAAGGGATTCCCAGCACGTGGTGTCTATATCAAATCATTTCAGAGACACTTTAAGAGTGTCTTTGAAGCATTTTTTCTGTCCACCAGCAGAATGTCTGTCTCCTTCAAGTTCACCATACATCAACTGTTTGGGGATGCGTTTATCAGGCATCCGAGCAACATGACCGGCCCATCTCACTTGGGCCTTCTGCAACAGGGTGTTGACGCTGGGATCTTTGCTCTTGTGAGGACTTCGCTGTCTGGAATTTTGTCCTGCCAGTTTTTTTAATATTCTGCATAAACAGCTTGTGTGGAAGTGGTTTAGTTTTCTTGCATGTCTGCTCACTGTCCATGTCTCGCTTGCATAGAGCAGTGTGGTTAGCACTATGGCATAGTATACTTTCAGCTTTGTGGCTATGCTTATCCCCTTCTGCTCCCATACAGTAACACATATCCTTCCGAACGCAGCACTGGATTTGGATATTCTATTGTTGACCTCAGAGTCTATGTTTGCCGATCTGGATAGGATGCTGCCAAGATAGGCAAAGTTGTCAGCTGGCAGGAGACGCTAGTGTTTAATATGACTGGATCGCCCACATGCTTAGCGTGTTCGTAGCGCGTTGGATGACGGTGTGACAAGCCCTCTGTGAGTACGGGTTCAATTCTGCGGCTGGCAGAAAAGCCACAGGTTATCCAGATTTACGGTGTTCGCGGCACCAAACCGAAGGGTTACGATGTCCATGGCACCGAGCCAAAGAACTGAAAGCTCAAGTGCTTCTGGATCGGAAAAAAAATAATATGACTGGATCGTTGTACTCTCTAGGGGCAGGTTGGAACATGACCTCTGTTTTCTTGGTGTTAAAATATAAAATAACCAGCATTAGTAACATTTGAAATATATTTTTAGTATACTTGATACTTTTTGCTATTAAACAGAAAACTGGCATGAGTTACGAACTTCAGAAGAAAATTTGTTCCACCAAAGGTTATAGTCTTGGGGCACGAACTGGACCCAGACTTGCAAAAGAAAGTGCAGTAAGTGTTGTGGTGTATTGTGTAATGTTCTGAAAAGTTGCATACGTTTTTTTAAAAACTAACTTTGTTCCTTTTCTTCTCTAGGTTGTAAAGATTTAACAAAATTGAAAATGAAAATCATGCATATCCTTTACAGAACTTTGCCATCAGCCACAATAAACTAGTCGTCAATTTTCTAGGCATCACTTACACTTTCAGTAGTTTGCCATTGCTTTCTGAATGGTTAGGTCTATTTTTACCGCTTGTAAAATCCACTCCGATGAAATTTGCTTCCAAACTGCTGGCAGCGAAGTTTGAACCAGGTACGCTAGGGTTGTGATCAAGCTCACTACTGCTTAAGCTACAGATGCACACACAATTACCAATGTTACTTCAAAGATTTGTCTGATTTCTCTTAACTTTGTTTTAGTAATCAGATTTTGAAGGCAAATAAGTGATTGACCTGTTGTTCTTTTGCATGGTGGAGGGGCTGCTTTCTTATGGCCTCTATGATGGCTATTTGTTCACAATCTTACTAATAGTTCCATAGAAAATGCCATCCATGCAAAAAGTGGACCTCAGAGATAACAGAGACGGTAAAAAAATAATGTTCATGAAGTGCATGCAAAAGCCTGTTCAAGAAATCTTGTCTTTTCTTGATGCTGTGAGGCAAAACATTTTAGGGAAAAGAAAAACAAAAGAAAGTTCCTTAGGTGTCGAAAGCATTCATTTCAAGTCAGAATTCTCTTCCTTTTTTGCTGAGAATTTGAGGCCATCCATGGCAGAGCTCTTGCAGAAAGCGGGTAGCATTAAAACCTGTAGTAAAAAAACGCTAAGACAATTAACTACTGTATTGAAAAACACAATGCGGCAGAATTAATGTTTGTTCATTTTTTCACTTAGCAGGTGTAAAAGCTAATTCCATATCCTTTACATGACTTTGCAAATGAGCTCCAGCTTTTTAATGCTGTTTGTGATTTTTCTAGGCATTATTACGCTCAGTAGTTTGCCATTGCTTTCTAAACGGGTGGCGCATTGTCCTTTGTAAAATCCATGCGAAACAATTTGCAAGCAAACAGGTACATATATAAATTAATTTGTGTGTATCTATGGCATAGAGATAAGGTACTTGTCTCTCGTTCTAAAGGTACTCGGTTCATTTCCATGTGGAGTGATCATTATTTTTTTTCCAATGATCCCTGGTTTCAGTGTATGTGAAATCATGCTCCTAATCCTATTGGAGACAATAAAACATAGGTCCAGTGTTAAAGTTGAGTGGCAAAATAACCCTTAGCAGTTAAAAATAGATAAAAATAGACAGTAAAGCTACTGCTTAAGTGAAATTCATAAACAAATTTAAATTCTGGCAAAAAATTTCATTATCTTCAAAATTACATCCGGGACCCTTGCAGGTGCTATGAAATGTATTCACTGCAGCTCAGATCTTCCAGTGTAAGAAAGATATCGGATCACACATAGTTATTCACTGGAGTAGTTCTACTTTTGTCATCATGTCCGGATGCCCATTCATCTGACACGGTGCATTAAAAAATCAAATTTAATCAATAAATAAAGTTGTCGATTCTTCCTCAGTATGTCCATAGTGGAAACGCACCTTGTTGGTTACAATTCTTCTTGTCTGCCAGCATAAATTTGTCGGTCAACATTAACTGAGTTCTGATCGTTAGTGTTGTGGCACGATAGTGAATCATGCCGCCCCTGAATTATCAGCGTCATTGCTCTGACAGCAGCCTCCAGTATCGTATCACCTGTGCTGTAAAATAATATCTTTGTCAGCTAGACCTCCAGATTATCAAGTCTCTAGATCATTATTCTCTTTATCACTGTGTGTTGCCCTGTCAGTTTTCTGTTTGTATTATGATATTATATAAATAATAATTTAATCAATCAATCAATCAATCAGTTGTGATTAATAATCACTGCAAGTGCTGGACCCTTAAAAATGGAGGTTGAAAGTGTTGGATAGGATAATCTACTGATAAACTATGAACTCTTTCACTCCAGTGAACTTTTTTGGCCTCCGGACGCAATTTTATTCAATGGACTGAATTACCATGGAAACTGGTTTAGGCGATCTTGAAAATATGAAGCAGTGGATGGCTGCAAAGGCATAGCTAGGGAGTGATGAAAGACTTAGCATGTAGTTGGTTGAGTATGAACTTGATATAAGGCAGAGAGATAGTGTTTGCACTCTCTAAACAGATGGCAAACACTAATACGAGACATTTGACGTAATAAAAGCAAAACGATGTAGGTATTGGGTAGTGACGGATAGCAACAGTAATTGAGTAAACAAGAGACGACATGAACCATTGGCACGGACAGACGTATTTTGCCTTGCCACATGAATCTAACATCACTTAATAAAGAAACACAAACTCACGATGGAGTTTGTCTTATTATTATACTCTGTATCATCGTTTGTTATCGTTGGAAATAATATATAAGAAATGACAACATGCTCATGGATGGGAAACCAAACTGTCACAGTAATAACATTCACCATTAGAAACAGGAACATGTAGAAACCAAACCACAAGAACAATAGTTTTCCAAAAGATACTACGACCAAAGGGGATCGGGTAGCAGAAACTACCACAGAAGGACAAAGGGGTTAATTCTTCTTAATCTGCATTACCTTTTATATGTTAAAATAAATTAGCCTGAGGCTATTAGTGTTACCAGAGAGCTTGTCCCAGTATGTTATTAATGACTGCCATATAGTTTACAAATTTCATCATATCTGGGGAACTTTTGTAACAGAGACAATTTTATTAGCAGTGTTTGAAAGTAATCATTTTTCATATTACCATTTTATAAAATAACCATTTTGTGCATTCTTCTTTCTTTTGTCCTTCTCTGCTTTTTGCCGCTAGGCGTAGCATGTTTAACTGATGATCGGTTTTTGAGATAGTGCATCCTCGGTCGCTTGATATGCTGTGATATTGTAGATTTTTAAGATGTCTGTAATTCCATCAATCCATTGTTTTCTTGGTCTGCTCTTTCCTCTTGACGAATTCATTTTCAGGTTGTACTCTCTTGCAACTGGCGTTGTCAGGTTCATTCTCACCAAGTGGCCAAACCATTTGAGTCTCTGTTTTTCAATGAATCTAACAATAGGTATTGTTCCGAATGTTCTTCTAATCTCTTTATTTCTTATATGGTCTCTTGGTGTTTTATTTACAGCTTTCCTCAAGCATCTTATTTCACAGCTGATAATTTTTCCTTCTTGTTCTTTTGACAGTGCTCCATGTTTGGCACTAGTAGCATAGTGTTGGTATGAAGATTGCATTTGTAATCCATCTTTTATAATCTACGCATTTTGTGTATTACCATTGTTAAATCAATAATCATTCTGCTTTGCAGTTCCAAACTCCATGTCCTACAGAATACCAGAAAAACTTAAATGAGCTAAAGATATTTGAAATATCAAAACAGCCATTTGAGGTTGGAGCTGACAGATTCCCTGTGTATAAGAGAAACATTATTCATGTTGTACCTGGGTAAGTACATATGACATTTCAGATAACACAGTTGCTATAGATAGTTATTCAACTTTGGGAGTCTTTGTGGCGTAGAGGTTAGGTGCTCGTCTCTTGTCCAAAGGTACTTGGGTCACTCCCCATTGAGATTTTTCCAGAGATCCTTGATCTTAGTGTAGGTGATATCAAGTTCCTAGTCCTATCGAACAGATGATAAACATATGTCCAATGTTCAAGTTAACATGTAAAAGAACCATGGCAGTCAAAATCGAGAATAGAAGGCTAGAAAGCTGCTGTCCTGGCAAAATTCATTAGAAAGATTAAAAATAGTAATACACATTCCTACAGAACATTTCATAATTTTCTAAATTAAATTGGAGATCCTCAGAGTTTGTGCATTGTCGCTGAGATCTTCCTGTGTAAGAAAGTGATCATTGTACACATGGTTACTCACCAAAGTGCAATTACAATGGTCCTATCAATCAGTAAAACAACTAAAAATAGTATGGAATTAAACTGACAGGAAAACAAAGATCAGCAAAATAGTATGGAATTAACTCTTTCCACGCTTTAAGCCGCACACTGCGCCACGGCGGAAGTCTGTTGCACGCTTTAAGCCGCACACTGCGCCATAGAATTGCTTCCTTGTAGAAGTCTCTCTAGTTTTACTTCTACTATTTTACTTATACTACTTTTAACCTTGTTATTCTATTGGGTTGTCTAGTTTTCTTCAATTTAGTATATAAAAATATATATATGTTTATTTATTGACGAGTAGTTGGGATCGTAATTTAAAATTTGTTTTTACTTCCCTTGAATTAACTGCTTAAAAATTGAGGAAATAAATGGGCGTGGAAAGAGTTAAACTGACAGAAAACAAAGATCAGAAAAATAGTATGGAATTAAACTGACAGGAAGACAAAGATCAGAAAAATAGTATGGAATTAAACTGACAGGAAAACAAAGTTAAGAATATTAAGAGCATGCTTGAACCAATTAGCCCATATGTGCTCTGACTTGACCATATGCTGTGAAAATTCTGGGCAAGGAGACCAACTTGGTAACAATTCTTGGTGTGTACACAGTACGCAATTAGACTACAGAATACCATGATCCTTTACTTTTGTTTCATTTTCTATAATCCTGTTTTGCCTCACAGCGTCAGGATAAGGAGATATTTCTAGAATATGCTTTTGTGTGCACTTCATAAATAGCATTTTTCACCACCTCTTGTTATTTCTGAGGTCTACCTTTTGCATGGACATCCTTTTATTTTGTATTGACTGTATCGGAGTGCCATTGTGGATACGAAGCAAAAGGACATCCACGCAAAAGGTGGACCTCAGAAATCCTTTACTTGAGGATGTAAATTACAAGTACGTATGAAGTTGGAGTAAGGCTCTCCTGAATGTCCAGGGACACTGGTGATAAGGAAAACAAGCTTTCACGTAAAATCAGCCAGAGGCTGATGACTGCCTGAATTTCTCGCAGGGAAAAGCAAGAAAATAATAATTTATAAATTCCCATATGGGCTTTAAATTCTATCTTACACAGGAAAATCTCAGTGACACTGCTTGAACTCTGTAGCACTTGTGAGGGTCCTCGATCTAATTTTGAGGATGATAAATTGAATATCCTGGACAGAGAAGATATCCTATCCTACAAAGCCTGTATGTCGAGGAGCATTGACTCATAAATAACATCATGTCCCGGAAGATGAAATATTTTGGCCACGTTAAACGTTACAGTGATTGGGAGAGAACAGTAATGGAAGGCATGGTTTCTGAAGTACAAGGCAAGGAACAACCAAGACAAAGGTGGCAGCAGAACATCAAAGAAACCTTGAACAAGGCGCTGGAGGAGACGGGAGAACATTGCTAGAGACTGAGAGTTTTTCATCCCGGCTGTGATGAAAGCAAGATTCCGCAATGGACATGCTGCTTGATGATGAAATTGGTTTAGAATTTTTAAAAATAATAACTTATATTAATTATTTATAATGTAGAAATGTAAGAGTGAAAGTGTACCATGGTGTTCTCATTTATATACAGCGCTGGAACATATGAGCATGAGATTCATCTTAACCGCAAAGTTCAGTGGCATCAGTCATTTGGTGGATCACCTGTTTTCCTGCCGACTGTTACTCTTAGAAGTACTATTGATCGAAATACAGAGAAGGTAGATATTTTAATACATAGAAACTATTATGCTGAATCTTGTTATTGGTTGGTGAACTGAATTCATAGTGTTCCAAGAAGATTTATATATGCTCGGCTCTTCCAGTAGATGTTGAAGTGAATTGATGCTGATGGTTCCTATGACTTGCTGGTTAAAAATACTTCTTATTCTGCTACGCAGTTGCCTAGTATCATAATTATTGTTAGTGAACTCACTTCTCAGGCGTGTAGTCCAGGTGCAATTGCGAAGTGGGCGGGGAATATGTTTCCAACCGTAATGGCTCTCTTGTCAACCCAGCCTCAGTTAGGTATTGGAAAAAACACTGGGAATTAAAGGTAGCCAGCGTGATATTTACTGCATCATCCATTGTGTACCGATGGTCAATTAAAGGTAGCCAGCGTGATATTGACTGCATCATCCATTGTGTACCGATGGTCAATTAAAGTTAGCCAGCGTGATATTGACTGCATCATCCATTGTGTACTGATGGTCAATGAAAATACAAGTCTGACATCGTGTTCCCCAATAAATCTCATGGTATGAAAAAGTGTTGATTTACTGGGTTTTTTAAAACAGGTGTCCAGTTCTACTCATGCAATTTTTAAATTCCAATTTCTTAAATAAAGTATAGATGTGCCCTCATCAAACAGGGAGTCACCAAGCATATGCTGTATGCTCTCATTATCCATCTCCAAAAAGTACTGGTCCAAAGTCACCACCTCTAGTTCAACATTTTGAAATATATATATATTTTTTACAACTTATTTATATACCTATGGATCTGTGCAGATCAAGGACGGAGCATAACAGACTGAATAAACACTTGCACAGGCACTATTGTCTTCATTACATCTGTATCCCTGTACCATCTCTGAACAAACAACAGAACATGTACTGCAAGACTGCCCTTTCATGTCCTCCTGAAAAGGATTCTGGCCCTATAACACACAAGTACATTAAAAACTACATTGCACCAGAGATGAGCTCCAGACAATAGTAGACTTCATCATAAGAAGGCACCTGACTGTATAATCATCCCAATAATGATTGCAGTAGATGAGAAGTGAGGAAAAGATTTGACACTCCTACCCCCTACATACCCAAGCAGTTAGAAATGTAAAACGATTGACACTACATATTTAATGTTTGATAAAGGCTACAAGAGCATTACAAAAAATGTTAAGTTAAACCTATTTGTTAGCAATATTTTAGCACAGAATTTACTTATTTTTTGGATAAAAATGAATATTGAATTACTAATAACTAAAAAATGATTTGAATTTGTCTGAACTATATTCTTATTCCAAAACATTAAAGTCAATATTTCTGTTTGATTGATAACATTACATTTTGGAGGAGGTGGCACAAATAAAATGTGAGAGCGGATAAACTTGCATTGACAGCATCGATTGTTGGGACAATTCGGATAGATAAGGGGGATTTTCTTCAGCCTATTGGTGGTTTCCTGTTGGATGAGGACACTAATATTGATGTTGAATCTATCAAGGGATTTAAGGAATTACAAATGTTTGCTTTGGACAGTAAGGTGTCTAGGGTTGGTACCCATCTTTACTATTGGTGCTTTATAATTCATCATGTGAGGTCTTTGATTACTGAGATCACTTGCATGTCCAGGACAGAATACCCACATAAGTGCTGCATATTGTTAGCATCTATATATGTTAACTACTCATATAATAAGGCTGCGTGGGGTGCTGTAGCACACAAGAGGAACTTGGATTGCTGAGAATCATCTTAATTTTGAGGTGCAGAGAAAGCGAGCCTTGGACGTCCTAGCCTTCTTTTCCCATTCGCTGTCCATCGGAGAATTGTTCTAGCCAATCATGCATTCATTTTATTCTCTCCTCTTCTTCTTCTTCAAATGCTCCATATCGACCACTTGTTAACCACTCTGTGTGATTTGTGTGTGATCTGAGCCTAAGAGCGATTGTACATTGTGCCAGTTATGCACCTACAAGTAGGCGAGCACATCCAATTTCTGCGATGATTTTTAAAATTTACTAGGTTAGTTTCACTAGGTCCTACATCAGTCGCCTCTTACGACATACCTTGTAGGTCACAGTGGTACTATTCTTTGCTTCTCTTATTACTATTTATGCAAGAACATTTCAAGCCCGTATCGGGCTCAATAGTTATCTACGCACACACAGACAAACATAGCGCAACTACATTCCCTTGGATGAAAATTTGTGTGGTCATCATCACTCGTGATGGACGAGCATCATCATCATTCTTTGCTTCCTTGCAGGCCTGGCACCACACAGGGGATTTTATTATTATAACAATTGTCAACCTAAAATAAAACTGTTATAGATCTTCAGTTAAAAGCATATATATATATATATATATATATATATATATATATATGTATGTATATATATATATATATATATATATATATATATACACATTGTTGGCAACTAGACATTGGATCAACACATCTTTTTGTTCTGAGATCAAACATTGATGAACTATGTTCAAATAAAAGATATGAGGTACCAGGATAGTTCAAGAAATAAGATTAACCACAAATTATTTTTATTTTCCACCAGCTGTACAGCACCAAGGGTGAGAAAAAATACCAAAGAAAGCTTGCTTACTTGAAACTTTATTACTAGTCAACAAAAAAGTGGTACAGTTGCTGCTGATCAGGATATTATTAAAATATATTTGCAAAAATAAACCAAATGGTAAAATGTCCATTTATAAGTTTTGCTCATGCATAATTTGTAAAATATTGCTACTTTTTCATATGCATAAATGATAAGTACGAAAATGTTTTACAAATATTGTCTCAAAATTAATTTTCAATAATCATGGTGTATTGTGCTGGCTTAGAGCGCAAGCTCCCATACGGGAGACCCGGGTTCAAATCCCGGTATGGCCAAGGTTTTTTCCTGTCGGGGGCATAAAGAAAAATCATAACCTGAATAGTTTTGCTGTGACTGCACTAGACATGTGGCCATTAAATTCCACAAAACACATGAATTTCCCCCTTTCCTGTCGTACACGCCATAAAAGCAATATTACATGCAGCATTAACAGGGAGAAATACCTAGAGAAGAAAGCTGAAAAATGATATTAAAAAAATATGCAAGAAGGGGAAGGGATGGCAAGAGACAGAAATGGCTGGAAGAAGTTTGTTGAAGACCTGTACTCCATTGGGAGTTGAACAGTGAAGAAGAAGATTCAAATAGAAAAATGTCCTTCAGGATGGGGATACATGACTTAATTCAGGGGAAATTGAAAAGATATAAATGGCTGAAATATCTACTCTCTAATAAGGAAAACCTTCAGACTTGGTACCTGGAATGTTAGAGCTTTAAATAAACATGGTAAGGTTGAGAGGCAGTAAAATTATAAATTACAATATAGACATCTCATTGATATGTAAAGAAAGGTTAAAATGTATAGGAAAAATTAAACACAGGAGACAGGGTGCTAACATCACGACACTAAATCAGAAAATAAAGGTAGACATCATCACTACTACTTATAAAGGTAGACATCATCACTACTAAAGCTTTCTTTGGTATGGCTGCTGTCCAAGCGGACGAGCAATGGACCAGGCTGATATTATAAATTCCTAAGGAGAGAGGCGTGTACATGATTCACGGAATAGCGGTGAATCCACAACACTAACCAGACTGCAAGAACTCAAGTTAAGTGTGGTGTAGCTCGACAAGAACGCTATGCTGGCAGACAAAGAAGAATTGTAAACTAACAAAGAACCGGTGTCGTTAGTCGCCACACGGTGATGGACATACTGAGGGAGAGATCGGAGCACTTATGGACTAATTTGTTCGACGTGCAGTGATGGTGATCCGACGACTAAACTAAACTAAACTACTACTTATAACTGAGCATATTTGTGTGTAAATCAATTATCAGTTTTTTCCAAAACCCACTCTACACCTAACTTGACAAGCGAGGGCTCATTAGAAAAGGTTATTTTGGGAGGTGTCCATGACAGGCTATTTTTGTTTAAATTTGTAAGGTCATAAAAAACTGTATTTCTCACATATTCTTTTTTTCCCCACTCTTAAAGTCATCTTGAATATGTTTAAAGAGACCATTGGTCTGTCTTGGGTTGTGAATATCTCTATAGAACTTGTCATGCAATGGCACTAGTGATGATCCAATAAGTCTTCTCTGCTTCTCATATGCTGGACATCTTTGGAAAATATGTTTAGAACTGATTTTGTCACCGCCACATTTAGATTCATTAGAAGTTCATATCATTAATAATTGATTGATTGGATAATCATCATTGCACTTCGATGAGTAACCATGTGTGCTCCGATCTCTTTCTTACACAGGAAGAGCTCAGCGGCAGTGCATGAACTCTGTAGCACTGATGAGAGTCCCTGATGTAATTTAGAAGATGTTGAAAATATTTTGTGGGAATTTAATTTGTTTAATCTTTCTAATGAATTTTGCAAGCATCTACGAGGTGGAATTACTAGAAGGCAATCTTGACAATGTACAAACACTGCATTAGTATACTGACAAAAGATCTAACTGAACACAAGGATATTAATAAGATAGTCAATGAATTTTAGTCCATACAAATTGTCTAAGATATATCTTACACATGCTCTGACCAAGAGCTATCTAGCCAAGAACTACAAGAAGTGTCAGCAAGAGAAAATAAACACCATCATTCAAAAGAGATGCTGGAGATAGATCATACATGTGCTCCACATAGAGACTAACTTTGTCTTAAAAAACTGCATTGAGATGGACCTTAAGGGATGTACAAAAATGGGGAAGACCCAAAATCACCTGAAGTAGAACTGAATCTGAAAGAAATGAATCACAGTTGTAACAAAATACAGAGAATGGCCAAAAACAGAGAAAAATGTTCTGCATTTTTTGCTTCCCTAAACTTCAAGGGTGTCACAGTCTAGAGACAAAGAGATGATACAGGCTAAACAGAATTTCATAAATGTATACTTTCGCTTCTTCTTCTTCATTTTCAAACGCTCCATATCGACCACTTGTTAATCACTCTTTGTGATTTTTATGTGATCCGAGACTAAGAGTGTTTGTTCGTTGTGCCAGTTATGTGTCTACAAGTAGGCCAGCAGATATAATTTCTGCGACGCTTTTTATTGACTAGGTAGCTTCCTAGACCCCTACCTCAGTCACCTCTTACGACATGCCTTGAAGGTTGCAGTGTTACTATTCTTTGCTCCTCTTGAGGGTCCCGGCAACATGCGGCTATGCCTGTGCTGAATATAAGGACTGAAATGATAGGACATGGTTACTAATGAGGAATTCATGGAAAGATACAAACATCAACAAAATTAGAGCTCAACAATAGGTTCTGGTGTTGGATAGAACACACACTAAGAAAATCAGCTAGTACTATAGCTAAACAGGTCTTGTTTTAGAACCACTGTGGAAGAGAGCCTTAGGATATGCATACACAAAAAAAGCTCACAGAGAAGAGTATTGAGAAATGAAAAATATAGAACAAGATATACTCGTAAAAGAATAGCATATGTTTGTTGAATTGAAGACTTGTGTTCCAGAGGGAGTGTATCATTTTATTATTATTATTACTGTTACAATTTATTGACTTCTTTCCATGTCATGATGTTAATTTATTCTCTTTTTAATTTTATATAATCTTGACTTTATTCTCATTCATTTTATCTATTTGCTACAGTATAATATCCTACCATCTTGCTTCCCTTTAATCAAAGTTACCTTTTATTTTACTTCCCTTAGTGACTTTTCATGAAATTATTAACATTCATCTGTTGTTGTTTGTTTGCGAACATTCTTTACAACCAATTTGATCATTCTTATTGTGATGTATAATTGATCTTTGCCAAGGACAACTATACATTGCACCTGAGTTCTTAGGCCCTTACTTGTGTATGGTATCATACACGTGTAGGACAGGGCATCCAAATTTTCACCTAAGGAAATGTTTTGAGTCTGTCTCGCTGACAGTCAGTCCCCCACACTTTCCCTTCCTTTCTGTATTCATTGCTCTTTAACGATCATTTTTTGTCGTTTATTTGGGCTTAATGATCTTCGTTTAAGAGTATGTCTACACTATGTGCCATTTTTGACTATGTGAGTCGTTCTGTATATACCATACAGAACAATTAGATACTTTGGCCACATCAAGCGTCACGATGACCTGAAGAGAACAGAACAGTATTGGATGGCAGGGTCCCAGGACGCAGAGGCAGACCAAGAAGAAGATGGCTGCAGGATATTAAAGAAACCATGAATATGACCATCGGCGAAGTGAGTGAACTGGCAGAGTGAATTTCAGGCTGAAGAGGAGTGTAGCGATATAAGGGCCACAAGTGAGAACATTTTCTTCACCTTTCAACTCCAAACGGTGCACAGGTCTTCAACAAACTTTTTCCAACTATTCCTCTCTCTTGCCATCCCATCCAATTCTTTCTACGTCTTCTTATCCTTTTAATATCAGTCTCCCGCCCGAGTGATTACCGGGCCCAAATTTGGGGTGTAAAGAATAGAACCACTGTTACCTGCCACGCATGTCGTAAGAGGCGATTAAGGAGGTTTGGTTGAAATCGGATGCATGTGTCCGCTAGGGAATGCTAACCCGAAACAAATGCTTGCAGAAAACGGATGCACCAGGCCGTAAGGCGCATAACATGGTGCAACGACCCTCACAATGAGGAATAGGATAAGGATTCTACGGTGCCAATCTGCCTCGAGATTTAGCAACGCAGTAAGAATGTCAGACCTACCATCACGAGGGTGGCAAAACTTACTGCGGGAAGACGTTGACACAAACAGGAACGCAGAAATCATAGGAATTATATCCTACAGAACTGCCCCCAGTATACAGACTTAAGAAGAAAGAGGTGACCCACCACTAGCGTCCAAGACAAACTGATGACGTGGTGATAACTGAGACAGATGGCTGCCTTTATTAAGAAGAAACCAACAGATGAGAAGCAGAAGACAAACTCATGACGTGGCTGATACGGCGATGGCTGCCTTTATTGAGAACCGAAATCCCAATCTGGAGAATGCAGAAGTCTAAATGATCGACGCCATGTCTTGACAGACGTTGCTTTATTAGAGAATCCGAAATCCCAATCTAGAGAATGCAGAAACTAAACTGTATGACGTGGCTGATAATCTGGACAGACGCTGCCTTTATTAGAGTCGAAATCCCAATCTAGAGAATGCAGAAGACAAACTGTATGAGCGTGGTTGATAATCTGAGACAGACGAGTGCCTTTATTAGAAATCGAAATCCAATCTGGAGAATGCAGAAGACAAACCTGAGATGACATGTGATATCTCAGAAAGTGAAGCTGCTTTATGAGAATCCGAAATCCCAATCTAGGATAAGAGAAGCAAACTGTATGACGTGGCTGATAATCTTGAGACAGACGGCTGCCTTTATTAGAGAATCGAAATCCAACAGAGGTAAGAGCAAAGAACTGTATGACGTGACTAACTGGACAGACGGTGCCTTTTTAGAGAATCGAAATCCCAATCTAGGAATCAGAAGACAACCTGTATGCGTGGCTGATAATCTGGACTGAAGGTGGAACCTTTTAGATGAATCCGAAATCCCAATCTGGAAATGCAGAAGACAAATTGTATGACGTGGCTGATAATCTGAGGCAGACGGCTGCCTTTATTAGGAACAATCCCAATGCTAGGAGAATGCAGAGACAACTGTCCTGACGGGATAGCTGAGACAGACGGCTGCTTTGATTAGAAACGAAATCCCATCTAGGAGAACGCAGAAGACAAACTGTATGGCGTGGCTGATAATCTGAGGCAGAGGTTGCCTTTATTAGAGAATCCGAAATCCCAATCTAGGGAGAATGCAGAAGACAAATTGTATGACGTGGCTGATAACTCTGAGCAGACGGTGCCTTTGTCAGAAGTCGAAATCCCAATCAGGAGAATGCAGACATAACTGTAGACGTTGCTGATAATCTGAGACAGACGGTGCCTTTATTCAGAATCCCGAAATCCCGAATCATGGTGAATGCAGAAGACAAATTTAGAGTGTGATAATCAGGCAGACGGCGCCTTTATTAGAAATCGAAATCCATCTAAGGAGTGCAGAAGACAAACTGTATGACGTGGCTATAGTCTGACAGACGGCTGCCTTTGATTAGAGAATCCGAAATCCCAATCTAGGTGAGAACCAGAAGAAAACTGTATGGCGTGGCTGATAATCTGAGGCAGACGGCTGCCATTATTAGAGAATCCGAAATCCCAATCTAGGGAGAATGCAGAAAAGAAAAGAAGAATATCAGTCTCAGCTCCTTCTCCAGGTACGTCTATGCGCTCCCCTACTCCTCTTTCCCTGCGGGTCCCAAAACATTGCCTGTCTCTTCCTTAACTCTTTCTCCACTGATATCTGCTTTGTTCTTTCACTAAGTTCATCCTCCGTAATCTTACCATACCACCGCAGTCCTTATGTTCTACATAAGCATCCATTTACGAAAGTCTGTACTTTTCTAATGGTTGAGAAAGACATCAGAATTAGATAAACGCCAGATTTTTGGGAGAGACCTAGAAGATACAGACAATGTTGATAGTTCTGGTTATTGTTTGGTAAACTGATATCATAGCACTCTGAGCAGACACATATGTGTTCAGTCTCCTCCAATAAATGTTGAAGGATATGCATACTGATGGTTCCCATGACACTCCTCCTATCGGCCACTTAGGAATCCAGTTCTACTTGTACAACGTGTAATTCCAAACTAATTAAATCGCTGGATATATTCAACAGCAATTGTATTGTCCTCAGCCAACAGTAGGTCTCCAAGAGGCATAAGAACATCACCCTTATGCATTCTAAACTCCCCGACAATCGAAGTTTTTAATGCAAGCATGTTCTCTCTCTCTTATTATCGCGAACACCTACATGCCCGGATCAGTAGATTTAACGTGAGCGTCTGAAGGTTGGAAACCTTTATAGATGGTATCCACTTATACCGCAACTGGAACCCGCCTGCCCAGCGTGTTCGTAGCGCGTTGGACGACGGATGACAAGCCCCCATGTGAGTGCGGTTCAATTCCGTGGGCTGGCAGAAAAGCCACAGGTTCTCCAGATTTACGGTGTCCGTGGTACCGAGTCGAAGAGCTGAAAGCTCAAGTGCTTCTGGATCGAAAAAAAATACCGCAACTGGCCATTCTGGATCTTCCGAAGCATCGAATGAGAGTCAGTTGCAACAATAGGTCCAGTAAACGGAGTAAAAGAGAGCCACTGGATGGCAGTAGCAACAGCCTCAATCTCCATCCTCACACTGGAAGCATTTGTCCTGTGTGCTCGCATAGCAACGGCCTCAATCTCCATCCTCACACTGGAAGCATTTGTCCTGTGTGTCGCACTAGCAACGGCCTCAATCTCCATCCTCACACTGGAAGCATTTGTCCTGTGTGCTCGCATAGCAACGGCCTCAATCTCCATCCTCACACTGGAAGCATTTGTCCTGTGTGCGCGCATTGCTCTATAAAGAAGGGGCAGATAATTTTTGTATAGATCTATAATAGATAACTTTTGGTATGGTTATGTTATTTTGGTTATCTGATGAGCAACTATGAGAAGGTAGGTCTGGTAACAATCTTTTGTAACTGTGTTTGTCAATGTTTCTCCTTATGATTAATATGAATATCAGATACAATGCTTAGAAAATCAAAGACTCGTTTGCTGTGGTTGATGACGACATCCTATAAAGGATATGTCAGGATTTTTATTTGTTCACAAAGATTAAAAGAACATCAATTAAGAAACAAAATATAACAATGAACAACACAAACCATACAATAAAACTCTAGACTTCTTATTATAGTGCGTTGTTTAGTAATGTTTATACAAGATGTCTAGTTCTCTGTTGTTTAGTAATGTTTATACAAGATGTCTGTTATCTGTTGTTTAGTAATGTTTATACAAGATGTCTGTTATCTGTTGTTTAGTAATGTTTATACAAGATGTCTGTTATCTGTTGTTTAGTAATGTTTATACAAGATGTCTGTTATCTGTTGTTTAGTAATGTTTATACAAGATGTCTGTTATCTGTTGTTTAGTAATGTTTATACAAGATGTCTGTTATCTGTTGTTTAGTAATGTTTATACAAGATGTCTTAGTTCTCTGTATGTCTGTTATCTGTTGTTTAGTAATGTTTATACAAGATGTCCAGTTCTCTGGATGTCTGTTATCTATTGTTTAGTAATGTTTATACAAGATGTCTAGTTCTCTGTATGTCTGTTATCTGTTGTTTAGTAATGTTTATACAAGATGTCTAGTTCTCTGGATGTCTGTTATCTGTCGTTTAGTAATGTTTATACCAGATGTCTAGTTCTCTGGATGTCTGTTATCTGTCGTTTAGTAATGTTTATACCAGATGTCTAGTTCTCTGGATGTCTGTTATCTGTTGTTTAGTAATGTTTATACCAGATGTCTAGTTCTCTGGATGTCTGTTATCTGTTGTTTAGTAATGTTTATACAAGAAGTCCAGTTCTCTGATTGCACGCTGATTGATTGATTTGACCATTGTCATTGCACTTTGGAGAATAACCATGTGTTCTTTAACCTATTTCTTACACAAGACTATTATTTTCTTAGAGACTCAATGAGTAAGCTCAGGAAGATTGAAATAGTCTTGACTCGAAGACAATGTGCAGTGATGGTGACCTGACGACTAAAACTAAACTCAGAGACATACTGAGGAGAAGACCTGAGCACTAATGTACTAATTGGTTCAATGTGCAGTGATGGTGACCTGACGACTAAAACTAAACTCAGAGACATACTGAGGAGAAGACCTGAGCACTAATGTACTAATTGGTTCAATGTGCAGTGATGGTGACCTGACGACTAAAACTAAACTCAGAGACATACTGAGGAGAAGACCTGAGCACTAATGTACTAATTGGTTCAATGTGCAGTGATGGTGACCTGACGACTAAAAACTAAAAAAAAAAAAAAGGACAAACATTTGCGGAGCTCTATTATAGTCTAACAAAAGACAACCGGCATGGAACTTGATGATGATGGTAGGCCACAACTAAACTCTCAGATACCCTGTAGTAATATTGTCTAATAGGATACAAGTTTCAAAGACAGGCTCTCAGATGGAACCCTCAGGAAAATAGAGGTAAGAAAAGACATAAGAACACATGAAGACGAAAGTTGGAGAGGGAAGACAAGAATATTGGGAGAGAGTGGAGAGATCTGGAAAAGATGGCCTTGGATAGGCGGGCTTGGAAGGCCTTGGATAGGCGGGCTTGGAAGGCCTTGGATAGGCGGGCTTGGATGGCCTTGGATAGGCGGCTTGGAAGGCCTTGGATAGGCGGCTTGAAGGCCTTGGATAGGCGGGCTTGGAAGGCCTTGGATAGGCGGGCTTGGAAGACCTTGGATAGGCGGGCTTGGAAGGCCTTGTTTGCGGACCTATGCCTCCTAAGGGGTGAAGAAGAAGAAGGATACACGTTGGCACAGATGGGTTACTGGTAAGATTTTACGAAATTTTTTTTTTTAGATCTAGAAGCACTTGAGCTTTCATCTCTTCGGTTCCGTGCCATGCACATCGAAACCCTTCGGTTCGGTGCCATGGACATCGAAACCCTTCGGTTCGGTGCCATGGACATTGTAAATCTAGAGAACCTGTGACTTTTCTGCCAGCCCGCGGAATTGAACCGCACTCACTGAGGGCTTGTCACCCGTCGCCCAACGCGCTACGAACACGCTGGGCAGGCGGGCGTTTTACGAACATAAAACCTCAGCTTTATAGTACACATTCTAATGAGTTATTCCGTCGTAGAGTGGTAACAAATCTGATTGGTCTAGCTGAGACCACAGTCCCCTTTAACAAAAGTCCGTCATGCTCAGTCAGGAAATCGAAAAATCCCGTTTGAGTGAATTAGCTTTCACATGTATTTATTTGACCGAAGATTTGAAGATTTATTGCAAGTTTACACGATTCTGTGAGTCCATTGTTATTTATTGATTAAATGTTTCAATAATACTGCTATTCTTGAACGTTAAATTGAATTGTTGACATAAAATAGCCTTGTTTGGCGTATTGTTTTTGGAATATAATGAATTCGTCTTAATATAACAACCTTATAATGCAAGGATCAGATGACATGAGAAATATGATTTCCGAGAAGTTTCAGTTTTTCAGTTGCACTTGACGATCTTCTTGTTACAGGAGCCCTGTTTTTTTGGCGGGGATTGGGGAACGGGGTTATCCGGTGGTACCGCAACGAGTGGACCCAGTACGGTTGAACGAGCAAACTCCCGAGTGTCTCATATTTCGAATGAGAGCTGCTTGGAGCTTGTTTAAGTGTATTATATTGTGCCATTTGGCGTTTTATGAAAGTTCACATCTTCTTGCCGCGATCAAGAGTTGGAGATTACTTTAACAATTTTTACTCTTCCCGGTAGTGTCGCGACGGGAGGACCCAGGTACTTTTGCTACGTGTAAAAACTCAGTCGTTATTTTTTTCTAATGAAAGCTGCTCGGAATTTTAAAATATATTTATTGCCTATTGCCTGTATGAAGGCTTCCACCCCTAGGCTGTGATCAAGTGGCCACTACACATTTAAAATATTTGTATTGCCTATTGCCTGTATGAAGGCTCCAACCCTTAGGCCGTGATCAAGTGGCCACTACACATCGATCTTCTTATTTTTCTTTTTTCTTTTCCTATAGGGCCCGTCCCGGAAGTGTCCCAACGTTTACAATTCTGAGCGTCATCACTCTTTCGAATGAGAGCGCTTGGAGTTTGTTTAAGGGGTTTTTATTTTGCCATTTGGTGTTTAGTGAAGGCTTGCACTCTTTGGCCGTGATCAAGTGGACACTAGCAAAAGGCCGAGGTGATACATACAGAGCTAAATGATGTTCACTTAACGCTCTAATGATATAATCTGACTGTACTACAAAACGTTGATAGTGTGGCGGTGTAAGACAAAGATAGTAACTTGAATGATATAATCTGACTGTACTACAAAACGTTGATAGTGTGGCGGTGTAAGACAAAGATAGTAACTTGAATGATATAATCTGACTGTACTTCAAAAACGTTGATAGTGTGGCGGTGTAAGACAAAGATAGTAACTTGAATGATATAATCTGACTGTACTTCAAAAACGTTGATAGTGTGGCGGTGTAAGACAAAGATAGTAACTTGAATTTACCCACAAATTTACAGTGTTCAATTCCGGATACAGTTTATTTCTTATTCTACCCATAAATGACGACGGTTATCATGATTATCGTATTCGGAGCTACGGTCTAAGTGCTCTTAGTTAGTTTATTCCTTTCGTGCCAAAGACGGCACATAGGGCAGAGGTTTTAGATCTCCATGTGATGCGGTTCGTTGCTAGCAGTTGGAGATCTTGTATGGTTTACATCCCAATAGTTTACTTTCTTGTTGGATGGTTCTTCGAAGAGTGGTCTATGGCCTTCCACGTTTTCTTTTCCCAACTGGTGACCACATAAGGACTAGTCGATTTAGTCTCTTCGTCTGATCTAAGAACATGACCTAAATATTTCCACCTTCGTTTCCTTATAATATTTGATATGGGTTGTTGGTGTGTTATATCTCTCACTGTGTTGTTAGAAACGAAATCACTTCATTTTACTTTTAATAATTTTCGGAGACATTTATTCTCAAAGCTGTCCAGTTTCTCATCAATTTTCTTTGTTGATTTCCAACTTTCACAACCGTATGTCAGTACAAGTGCTCTTACGGTGACTAATTTATCATAAAGCTTCTTCTCGGAACGCTTCACATCGACCACTTGTTAACCACTGTGTGATTTGTATGTGATATGAGCCTAAGAGTGATTGTACGTTGTGCCAATTATGCGCCTACAAGTAGACCAGCACATCCGATTTCTGCGATGCTTTTATTTACTAGGGTAGTTTTCCTACAGCAGTCGCTTCTTACGGCATACCTTGTAGGACGCAGTGGTACTATTCTTTGCTTCCTTAGGGCCATCCATAAATTATGTCAACAAAATAGGGGGAGGGGGTCTGGAAAAGTTTGACAATTGTTGACATGGGGAGGGGAAGGCAAGATAAATTGACGTCAACAATGTCATTTTTATTTTAACCGGATTGAGCTCTTTCCAAGGAAGTTATAGTCTTTTGGCATCAATGCATCATATTATTATGTGTTTATCTTCAATGTAGACTGCTGACAGATTAACCACATATGGTATTAATCTGAATATGTTTAACGGATGACTGCATGGTCTTCTATTATTAATAATGCTATTATATATTTAATAGAAGTCCATGGAATGCTGACACTATAAATTCACAGACTGCTCTAAGCCACAGACAGATTACTGAGTCTATGAAACTTGAGAGCTCTTTAATATAAGACATGTGTAAGATTTTACTATGTATGATACTAAGAGTATGTATGTTATGCCTTAAAGACGCATGCCTATATATAATGATGCACACTCAAAGCACATTGATGGAATATTTTGTACGGCTACTCTGAATCACCTTGAAGAAGTTGCCTCTATGTTGGGACCGGGAGAAGTATGCTTCATCAGCCAAGATGACAAAGCCAGAGTCCCTATTGGATTGACAGCAGCTAACAAGCAGGCTCCACTTTTAATGCATGTCGAATACCGCGTAACCTTGCCAGACCATGACTGGGTTGTAGCAGCCAAACACAAACTCATCCCATCTGTTTATGCTGGCATTGAAATCCAAAAAGATGGTTTGGGCAAACCTGAAGCTGTAACTTATTCAGGCCCTACATACATAGCCATTAGGTCAGGCAAGCATTGCTCATCGTCAGCCTATGCTCATGGGCTGGACTATGAAAGGCTGCTTGAATTGGAAGAGTTTGACATTATAACTAAAGATCAAAGCAACAAGTTGGTCAAACCTGTTCTCATGTTGTCTGTTGATGGTGGACCGGATGAAAATCCAAGGTATAAAAAGTCATCGATGTGGCAATTCATCATTTTCTGAAGCAGAACCTTGATGCATTGTTCGTTGCAACGAATGCACCTGACAGAAGTGCATTTAATCGAGTAGAAAGGCGGATGGCTCCTTTGAGCCTAGAGCTGTCAGGCCTAATTCTGCCACATGAGCATTTTGGAAGCCACCTTGACTCACAAGGTAGAACAATTGATGAGGAATTGGAAAAATCAAATTTCAAATATGCTGGTGAAACATTGTCAGAAGTGTGGACACAAGTTACTCTGGACAATTTTCCAACAGTCGCAGAGTATATTGTGCCTGAAGTGTCTGAACTTGAGACAGAAAGTTTGCTAACTAAAGATCAAGATTGGTACAAAAACCATGTAAGAACAAGTCAATACTTTTTTGCAAATTGTGAAATGCCATAATGAAAATTGTTGCCGCCAATTCGAAGCTCATATTTTGATATTGTTGCCGATATATTCCTTCCACCACCAATTCCAGTCTGCCAGACTACTGGAGGCCTTAAAGCACCTGATGCATCTGAGAGCGACTTGCACAGATTTCCTTCTCTTTTCTTCAACCAGTCTTTGAAACTTGATAACATGTTACCTCGATCTGCAAAGGCATTCAAAATTCTTCCATATGATCTATATTGTCCTTCCATTCAGTCGTCGTTGGTTGAACGAATTTGCAAAATCTGTCACCTCTATGTTGCTTCACAAGTCATGTTGAAGAAGCATGTTCAACTGCACCGACAACGTGATCTTGGACCTGGGCAATTAGCACATGCACCTCCTCAACCACAACGTATTCGGCCAGTGCAAGTGGCTGCAAAAAGGCACATATAACTGATGGCATTTATTGCTCATAGAGAGATGTTAAGCGCAGAATGGTTAGACGAAGATGATGTAGACTTGTCTGATATGTTGGTTCCAGAAGGTGACATCAATGATAAATCAGCGACAATGCCCATTGTAACAATAGAGGAACATTTGGCTTCTCCGTGGGAAGATGATAGAAGATAGAAAAATTTGAAAAACTGACGGCAAAATAGGCCTATAAAGTAGTCTGTTTATAAATTCAAAGTTTAGTCAATTTGAAATATGTTAAACAATGTAAAAAGTGTAATATAATTAATTAATAATTTGTGTAGACCTTTTATTTTATTTCTGCATTAATATTTAAGTACTAAGCGAGTCGTATAAAATACGGTTCGTCTGTTTGGGGGTAAATATTTGTTGACATAATTTTATTAGGGGCTTAGGGGGTCGCTGGAAGTTTGACAGTTGTTGACAAGGGGGGAGGGGGTCAAATATTGCCTAAAAGTTGTTGACATAATTTATGGATGGCCCCCTATGGGCCCCAGCAACATACGGGCGATCACATATCTAAAAGGAAGCGAGCATCTAGGGGAGCAAACTGGTAGCAAAAACGTTGACTAACCATTCTTCAAATTTTTACTGTAGAGTTGTCTGACTTTGTATTTAGATTGCACACTTAACTGATCCCAGAAAATGCTGAAATCTAAATCTATGTGAAGTGTTCTTTCATTTTGATTATGCAACAATTTGACAATGATTTCTGATGAAATGCAGATTATATTTGAATAGCGCTAGATTTCCTCTGCTTGGGCATTACTAGTACGTTGTATTGTTGTACGTTGTACGCCAAGCGCGGACGCTGACATCAAATGTAGACGCTGACATCAAATGTAGACGCTGACATCAAATGTAGACGCTGACATTAAATTATGTCTTGGAACTACTAATGCAGGAGTACAGTGTCTTGGTAACAATGAGATATGAGTAGAATGTCTTGGTAACAATGAGACATGAGTAGAATGTCTTGATAACAATGAGACATGAGTAGAATGTCTTGGTAACAATGAGATATGAGTAGAATGTCTTGGTAACAATGAGATATGAGTAGAATGTCTTGGTAACAATGAGATATGAGTAGAATGTTTTGGTAACAATGAGATATGAGTAGAATGTCTTATTAACAATGAGACATGAGTAGAATGTCTTGGTAACAATGAAACATGAGTAGAATGTCTTGATAACAATGAGACATGAGTAGAATGTCTTGATAACAATGAGACATGAGTAGAATGTCTTGGTAACAATGAGATATGAGTAGAATGTCTTGATAACAATGAGACATGAGTAGAATGTCTTGGTAACAATGAAACATGAGTAGAATGTCTTATTAACAATGAGACATGAGTAGAATGTCTTGATAACAATGAGACATGAGTAGAATGTCTTGGTAACAATGAGACATGAGTAGAATGTCTTGGTAACAATGAGACATGAGTAGAATGTCTTGGTAACAATGAGACATGAGTAGAATGTCTTGATAACAATGAGACATGAGTAGAATGTCTTGATAACAATGAGACATGAGTAGAATGTCTTATTAACAATGAGACATGAGTAGAATGTCTTGATAACAATGAGACATGAGTAGAATGTCTTGATAACAATGAGACATGAGTAGAATGTCTTATTAACAATGAGACATGTGTAGAATGTCTTGATAACAATGAGACATGAGTAGAATGTCTTGGTAACAATGAGACATGAGTAGAATGTCTTGGTAACAATAAGACATGAGTAGAATGTTTTGGGTAACAATGAGACATGAGTAGAATGTCTTGGTAACAATGAGACATGAGTAGAATGTCTTGATAACAATGAGACATGAGTAGAATGTCTTGATAACAATGAGACATGAGTAGAATGTCTTGGAACTAGTAGCGACAGTGATGCAATGTGCGGAAACCTACAAAGCTGATCTGGTCAGAGCGGATCAGATCAGATCTGGAGAAAACCGAGGGAGGCTGCGGTGATACATAATAAATTGTCGTTTCAGAACAAAGACACGTATGTATGGTATCACATAAGCAAGCAAAAAAAAAATAAAAAAATAATGAAACTAAAAAAAATCCAACGTATCGAATATAAGTCTTTGTAAGGGAACATACAAACACACAAAAGGAATCTAAACTAAGTCATGGATCTAAATAGGATGGATGACTACATATGTAAACGATTGCATACTTACCTGTCTACACGAGAAAACATCTACATACCAAAGTAGTGGAACGGATTTGGATAGACGGTATAGCAAATGTATGACGGGTGAAAATGAAAAAAGGGAGGCAACTCTCCTATATGTGAAGCAGTAGGAGGGGAAGCAATAAGATGAAAAAAGGGAGGCAACTCTACTATATGTGAAGCAGTAGGAGGGGAAGCAATAAGAGTCGTACCAACTCGAAACACAGCGCTCCCCTCCCACTCCTCCCAACTAATCTACCCCATAAGTGTTGCAAGAAGATGAAGTGCGGAAGAGGATGGTAAGAATGGTTACGAATATCGAAATAGGGGAAGACTGCAGTAAAACTTGGTAAATAGTGAAACACGTACAAACAAAGTACTATAGTTTTACAAAATACATAAACAGTGACGATAAACAGCAACGTTTCGACCAACAAGGCCTTTATCAAGCAAACGAACAAACAGGAGTGACAAATTAAAATGAAACACAAATGGACGACCAAATACCAACGTATCTAAGGAAAATCTGGAATAAAACGAATAACGAAATAAATGTAACACAAAAACACACATAAAAACTAGAAATAGAAAGAAACAATGAAACATCTAGTAAATATATAACTTGAATACATGCAACATATACCCATATAGATTATAAAGCATGGGAAGAGAAAGTACTAAGAAGCATAAGAATGTAATACATGCAACATATACCCATAGAGATTACAAAGCATGGGAAGAGAAAGTACTAAGAAGCATAAGAATGTAATACATGCAACATATACCCATAGAGATTACAAAGCATGGGAAGAAAGTACTAAGAAGCATAAGAATGTAATACGTTGAGCCCGCGTGGTCGCAAGGTACCATACAAAGAAATCAACCGATTCTCCAGAGCAAATCGACTACGATCATCAGAGGAACATGATCGGATGGCTGTGACCTGGACATCGCAAGCTCCTGAATGGCCAGTATCATTGAAATGGGTAGCTACAGGGTCACAGAGCATTGGCGTATATCGCGCAAATGTTGGGCAAATCGGTCACTGAGTCTCCTGCCGGTTTCCCAATATAGGCCTTGTTGCACCGCTTGCAGATAATGGCATAGATAATATTACGGACTCGCACGTGAAACTGTCTTCAACAACGAACGTGGCTTTTGGAAAAGACACCGTGCGGGTCTGTATGATCGTCCAACTTGGTCCCTAAGAATGGTTAAGTATTGACAAGAGAAGACATAGCACCAGATCATATTCAAGCAGCATACCTGTGGGGGTGGGAACTCGACAAACGTAAAACCGAAGAGACATAGGCCCTACTCAGCCAATATAAATAATGGATGGCCCAGAAAGGACAAATCCAGAATCCAATGTCAGATGGCTAGAGCTATTGTCATGAGTGACTTTCAAAAGTAAGAGAGCGGAGACCTAACAATACGTAGAGTATGAATAGCGGTGTCAAGAGTGGCTACACGTAGGTGCATATTAGAGCTGAAAGAAAACCTGGCCAGCAATGGCGGAATGCGGGAGGACCATTCAGAATCAGAACTGTTTGATTCTGAACACGACTATGCTAGCACATTTTCGCCATGTTTGGTCGGTATTTTCCGGTTTCGTTTGCTGAGCTACTGAGTTAGTGCTTGAGCAACGCTGTGAGCTATGACTGTTACATGGAATGCTTTTTGCTGTGTGTCCACCGTGCGTTTGTTGTGTGTATTCAAAAAACGACGGACAGCGGTTATGACGAACAAGCTCAATCTGCCGTATGCAGTTATATTGCGAGTGCAGAAAGCTGGATTTTGTCATGATCGATGTTCCCTTCGACAAGAATTGCAATTCAAGTGATGAACCGTTTTGTGTTGCTACATTAGTGACGGCCATATGCATTTTATGCGGCGTAGGTTTCTTATTGTGGCGGTACACGGCTGTTTCATTCTGGAACTAGTTCACACAGGAAACATTTCAAAGTTGTTAGTATTTCGTGCGATTTTCATTGGCACAGGAACGGAGCAATTATGGGGTGACCCGTTGCAGTGAAGTTGGAACCGTACTTATGAACTATGAACTATGAAGAGCTGAAAGAGAGAAGTATGATGGTCTAATGGCTGGTAGTGCCAAGGGGAGAAAAGGTGGGGGCAGAACAAGGCAAAGATGGGTGGGACGCTAAAAGCAATGGGGTGAGGGTGGAGTGGGGGGTGGAGTGAAAGGGGAAGTGGATGGGTTGGTAGGGCAGAGAAATCAAATATAAAAAATAATAAAGACCCTAAGCGTACTGAAGTCGTATATTGATCCCTTTTGGTGCCAACACACCGAGTTGGACGATCATACGACATTCCAGCGCTAGCCAGCTACGGTCATCTGAGGAGCACGGCACCAGACCGATCAGCAAGGCGCACGCCTGTCTCCCCTATATAACCCATTCCGCAGCGCTTACAAATAATGGCATTGATAAGGTTGCGGAGAGACAGAGAAGCATGCCGGATAGTGAAAGGTGTCTCACAACAGAGATGAAGTGTCTAAGCAGAATGCTATGAGTATCATGAAGAGACCGGTTTAGAAATGAAGACATCAGGAAAAAAGTGTGTACATCAGTACTGAACGTCATCAAGTAAAAAAATAATTAAATGGTTCGGCAACATAAACAGATTACCAAAAGACAGTGCACCTAAAAGAGCAATGTTACTTCGATACAGTAGATACAAAGCAAACGACCCTCCATGTAAAAGGTGAACCTCAGAAATAACAGAGGCGGTGAAAACCACTATCAATGAAGCACAGACAAAAGCCCGATCTAGAAATTTGTTATCCTGATGCTGTGAGGTAAAACAGGATTAGAGGAGCGCACACAAAGCCCGTTCTAGAAATCTCTTCTTATCCTGACGCTGTGAGTTAAAACATGATTAGAGAAGAGAAAGAAACTACTGAAGCGGATCGGAATATTTGTATATTGTAACTTCAAGTAGTTTGCCAAATTGGATTCTCGCCCGTGCATGAATAGCCACAATGATCTGGTAACAATAAGTGGATTAGATGGCTGCACAATGCGAGCGATTTTCTGCAATATGGCCGGGAATAACTTATTGCTCTCCGCTCCTCGTGGATCATAGGGCATCAACAGTTGTTATTTACCTGCCCCAGTCTCTGACTGTTTTCTTTATAGCTTTCCAGGATTACTGGCATCCTTCAGTTCCGCAATAAATCTTTAGAGATGTTTGAGACGCCCACTTTTCCTTTTTACTTTGCGGGTTCCACTTAAGTATTTGTACAGTGATACTCGACTGCGTCTTCCGCAGGGTATGAAAGACGAACCTCCAATTTATCCTCCTAATCTGAGTCATTATGGATTCCTGCCCTGTCCTTATCCACAGGACCTTATTTGCCACTCTGTCATACACCCTGTCTTAATTTCCGTTACAGACATTTCTTGACAATGGCCTGTATCTTATTCGTATTTAAGTTGGTGACTCGCCACGTTTCCAAACCAAATGTTTGGGATATTTATTAATAATCTAGCTTGCTACTGGTCACTGCTGCATAAGATATGGGCGGGCCTACCGTGATCTACTGCTGTTACTATGTAATACTATTTGAGCATTTTCAATTGAAAGACCGCCTTACGGCAGCATCCGTTTATCAGATACACGGATATAGAAGATGGCGAAGATATAAAGAGTATATGGACAAAAGTTTGACTTCACTGCACCGGGTTTTATCCCATATGGCTCGGTCCCTCTCCGCAGGAATGGCATTCCCCTTCGAGAGTGCTACACAAAGCACGAACTACGTGGCTCTGGCAGCAATAACGAAGATATAAACCTAATACAATTGTAGATTAAAGTGAGAAGGTGGAAATGGTTTAGACAAAGCATCAGTAAATAACGACATGGCATAACCAGACATTAATCTAACTGGAACCCACAAGGGAAGAGAAGAGTGAGGAGTTCAAAGATTACATGTCGATAAACAGTGAAATACAAATCGTGGCATATCCTTTTCAGGACGTAGCCATCAACCACAGTAGACGAGTTGTTGATTTTCTATGCACCACTTATACGTTCAGTAGTTTGCCATTGCTTTCTGAACGGTGAGGTCTACTTTTACCTTTTGTAAAATCCCACGGAAACGAACTTGTCCCAAACTTGCCCACCGTGGGTTTGAACCAGGTACGCTTGGGTTTGTGATCGAGCTCACTACCGCTTGAGCTACAGACGCTCACCGTAGTAAACAGTAGATGAAAAATTAGATAAGTTTGAGATTTATTATCGTGGCTTGAGAAGAAGGTTCAGGATAGATTTTGGTGGAGAATGACCCTTGTAGTCCTATGCTCCACTGGGAACAAGACATCTGTGCAGATTAGTAGTCAATCAATCAACCAGTAAATCAATCAATCAAGTGTCATGCTTGCCGGTGTAGGCGATCATGCCTCTCCACAACTATCTTTCTTTGGTGCAGTTAATCAGTTCTGATGTCGATCTTTTGTCGAACCACGATGTCAGACCATCCAACATCTTCTCCCTCTATCTTCCGATATCTCTCATTTCCTGAATTTTACCTGTTGTCATCAAATGTTCTAAGCCTGCCCTTCACATTATATGCCCGAAGAACCTTGATTGTCTGATACTTATATTTTGTTGGATAAGGTTTCTTTGCGTGCAGGCTTGTTTAAAATCTTATCATTTGTTACATATATTAGTAGTAGGCTCCTACTGGTACAAATACAGACTAGCAGTATAAAAGAAAAGCAGTAATAATATCGCTGGAAAGAACATATCATATAATTCATGGAAAATAAACTACGATAATAGCAGAATTTTAGAAATAGATGTCTACATGAATCTAACTACAAACATTAATGATATATCTATCTATATTCTCTTCATGATCAGTTTGTATGTCTACATGCATCTAACTACAAACATCAAGATATTCAAATTATATCTCTCCTGATCAGTTTGTATGTCTACATGCATCTAACTACAAACATCAATGATATATCTATATCCTCTTCGTGATCAGTTTGTATGTCTACATGCATCTAACTACAAACATCAAGATATACTATTTTCCTCTTCATGATCAGCTTGACACATGCGGTTTCTACAAAATCCTTTGATGTCTTCTGTCGCTCTTTCTATCATTTGTATGTCTACATAGTCACATCTAACTCTACATTCTATAGTTATAACTCCATATCTTTTTCCCCGTGATCAATTAGAGTCTATCATGCAATAATCAACTACAAACATAATGTCAATACTATATCCTCTTCGTGATCAGTTTGTATGTCTACATGCATCTAACTACAAACATCAAAGATATATCTATATCCTCTTCGTGATCAGCTTGACACATAACGGTTTCCACAAGAGATTTTCATTGTTGTCGTTCTGTCGCCTGTTTACTAACTTATTCTGACATCAGGTCACAATCTGTCAACTCTCTTTCCTCAGTTCTTCTATTTGTTTACTTTGAACGTCCATGACTTCTTTTTCTACCTGCTGTCAATTAGAGAGATATCATAGCGAATAATCATACTAACATACAACATACATGTCAAATACCTCTACATCTGTGTCTTTTAATAATGGTCTCTAATGATGGACAGTTTGTTTGATTTAAAAGCTCTTTGGTTGCTGTCGTATCTGGTCAAACAATTTCCAGAACACCCTTGCCACCAAATGTCAAGCAAAATAAAAATAGATTATACATGAACTCTGAACAGAATGCAACATGTTTTCAAAGAAATGATTTGTTTTATAGTTGAACTGAAGAGAAAAGTATAGCTTCTTGAAGCTATTGGTGTTTTGATCTGATGACTGGCAGAAGAATGACGAGGAAAAAGAATACAACATTAGATTAAAACGAGAAAGTGATGACAGATTGGACACACTCAGGAAACAATCACACAACAGAACCATAGGGGAAGTCAAGTGTAAACTACAGGAAAGTAGAATATAAGGAAAGACAATGGACACATAGGGAAGAACAATAGAAGAAGAGACCAGGAAGGTTTAGTCTCATGAACAGAGGAACAACGATAGAGTTCCATGGAGAGGGACAGTTATACCATGAAAGGCAATGAGAAGTAGAGGCAGCCGACGTGATGTTCACCACGTCATCTATCGAGTGTCGACGATCAACGAAAAATACGAGCCTAACACCTTATTACCCTATGAAACCACGTAATATAAACAAAATGCTCCTTAATTTGTTTTAACCTAACTATTTAATAATTAGGTATGTTTTTGTAAGTGGCATATGCCAAATTCGGTTGTCACTCAATGTTTATTGACTAAATGATTCTATGGTAACTTTTATTCCTACATAAATGTAATCAACATTTCTGTAACGGCTATTTTTCCAACCATTCATAGATTTAACGATGCCATTTGGAAGCACATTGAAACAGCTAAGTGGCCAAATAGATTTTAAATGCGAAAGCTTTCCGGTAAGAGTAAACACGAACTAGAGAAAATAAAAGATAATCCCTTATCAATAAAATGAAAAAGATAATTTACTGATGGAGTCGAAGAGAGAGCAAGAAAAGGTATTGATGGAATAATGAATAATGTGGTGTAGTAATGTAATAGGTTAGTGCGCAGCTCCCATGCTGGAGACCCAGGTTCAATCCACGGTAAGGCCAAGGAGTTTTTTTTCTGTCGAGGACATAATGCAAACACCTGAACAGTTTCTCAGGGACTGCACTAGTCATGCGGCTCGCAGACTTATGTACCTCCTGCCCTACACGCCCCAAAAGTGGTATTACAAGCAGTAATGATAGTAATGTAACAGACAGTAACGATAGTAATGTAATAGATGAGAACTTTTGCAAGAACCCCATAGGAAGCAACAGTAGCGAAGAATATGATCAACAAATAAACAATGTACAGATATTAAGAGCTTCTGTTTCATTCAGTTTCTTAGTAGTGTGTACATAACCAAAGTGTAGTATGGACATCTAACAAAGTAGTGGAAAAACATATATGTACTTTTGAAAATAAGTGTTACAGAAGAGTCATCCGTATATCATGAACAGAGAAGAGAACAAATAGATATATCCAGAAAGCAATCAAAGTCAAAGAAAACTAGCTGATGCTACAAATAAACAAATAGATATATCCAGAAAGAATTCAAATTCAAAGAAAACTGGCTGATGCTACAAATTAACAAATAGATATATGCAGAAAGAAATCAAAGAAAACTAGCTGATGCTACAAATAAACAAATAGATATATGCAGAAAGAAATCAAAATCAAAGAAAACTAGCTGATGCTACAAATAAACAAATAAGAACATTGAAGTATTTTGGTACATATATCCTTCTTCTTCCAACGCTCCATATCTACCACCTGTTAACCACGTTGTTTGATTTGTATGTGATCCGAGCATAAGAGCGATTATACGTTGTGCCACTCATGCGCCTACAAGTAGGCCAGCACATCCGATTTCTGCGACGCTTTTTTATAAACTAGGGTAGCTTCTCTACCTCAGTCTCCTCTTACGACCTGTCTTGCAGGTCACAGTGTTACTAATCTTTGCTCCCCCTGAAAGCCCCGACAGCACACGGGCAATTTTGGACGTATAAAGAGACACGAGGGGCTGGAGAAGACCATCATGGAAGGAGACATCCCAGCAAAGAAGAGAAAAGGAAGACCACGGAGATAGATTCAGGATGTAACTGATAGTTTGAGCATGGCGGCTGCAGAGGCAGTACATCTGGCCTATGAGAGAGAGAGAGAGACACTCTGAAGGACTATTAGGGTGGCAAATTTAGCGCAGGACAAGCTACTATTCGATGGGGATGACATAACCATGTAAAAAATAAGATGGCCATACATTTTAATCCTTAGATTCTGCACAAGTACTCATTTATTCAATTGTGCATCTTTTTGTGGTCAGCTATGAATTTAGGCGAAGTCTGGCGCCTAATATGGGTTGGGGAGGGGGCTAACTGATTTTTGCTTGATCGCTTGATTTCCTTACAACTAGTGTCTTACTCTGACTTCAGAGATACTTGTAGTTTAGATACGGTAGTAAAGCATCAAGGTTTCATGTAGTTCAACCGAAGGTCGTCGGTTCGAATCCGGACCGCAGCCTTCTGTTCACGAGTGCAGTTTTTCCAGAGACCCCTAGGATTGTTGCCGGAGCTACGGAGTTCGTGCTTTGTGCAATACTCTCTGCAGGTGGCGTGCCATTTCTGTGGAGAAGGACCGAGCCATATGGGGTAACCCGGTGCAATGAAGTCAATCCTTCGGCTTTTAAAACCCTTTCAACTGTGTATCGTGTGAACATCGAAAATATTTGGTCCCATACTGACCTCAAACCTCGGAGACTAAACGGCATGTAGTCTCTAGCAGAGCGTGTTATCAACTTCGCTAACGTCGATTATGTACATCTTTTCAATAGTAGCTGTTATTGTCCATGTTGATCATGTACTTCTTCTTCTTCTTTGCCACCAATTTTAATCACTCTTTGTGATATATTTGATCTTTGCCAAGAACGTGTATACGTTGCACATTGGTTTGGTAGGCCCTAAACGCATAGACATGTTTAGGACATGTGCATCCGATTTCAGCCAAACCTCCTTAGTCGCCTCTTACGACATGCATGGCAGGTAACAGTGGTTCTATTCTTTACACCCCAAATTTGGGCCCCGGTAACCACACGGGCGGTTGATCATGTACATCTTGTCAATAGTTGCTGTTGTTGTCCATGTTGATCATGTACATCTTGTCAATAGTTGCTGTTGTTGTCCATGTTTCCGAGCAGTACATAAGTAAGCATAACAAAGGATTTTTTAAACCACGGGAGAGAAAATTTTACCAGAGATCCCTGATCTCAGTGTTGGTGAGATAGAATTCTTAGTCCTATCGGAGACGGACGATACTACGTAGGTCCTGTGTTCAATTTGAGCACGTAAAAGAACATGAGCAGTTTAAAATCGAGAAGAACAGGCTGGAAAACCACTGACCAGGGAAAATTCATTAGAAAAAGATTTAAAATAAAATTCCTACAAAAATATCTTCGCCATCTTCAAAATTACGTCTGGGACCCTCGCCGGTGCCTCGGAGTTTGTGCACTGCAGCTGAGCTATTCCTGTGTAAGAAAGTGATCGGAGCACACATGGCTACTCACTGGTGCAATCAATAATGATGGTCGATAATCAATCAATCAATCAATCAATCAATCAATCAATCAATCCATCAGTTCACTGTTAACTAGAGATGGCAATGGGATGAAGAAAATCAAAATAAGAACAATCACATCCTTACAAAAACTTTGCTAAAATCAGTATGGAATGGAACTTAAAGGAAAACAAATATAAAAATGCCAAGAGCAAGCACATTCTCAGTGGCAACGTATAGGAATGAAGTATATGCATTTCATCCCTGTGTTGCCGGGGCTTGCAAGGGGAGCAATGAATAGTACCACTGCGACTTATAAGGCATGTCGTAAGAGGCGATAGAGGTAGGGGCCTAGGAAGCTACCTAGTAAATAAAAAAGTGTCGCAGAAATCGGATGTGCTGGCCTACTTGTAGACGCATAACTGACACAACCTACAATCGCTCTTAGGATCCGATTACATACACATCACAAAGAATGTTTTAACAAGTGGTCGATATGGAGCGTTTGAAGAAGAAAAAGCATGCACATTTAACAAGACAGTGGATTACCGATAACGTAGTAGCTAACGCACTGCGCTAGTGACAACATGCCGTGGAAATTCCAATACTCGAAGCCAGCTTGAGCTAAACATATTTTCGGTGTGCACATTTTGTAGTTAGATTAAGGAACACCTGCTCCTTTACTTGGAGATCTAAATTACAAGTACCTTTAATTATGGATTAAGACTTGCCTGAATGGTGACGGACACTGGTTATAAGAAAAGCAATCATTCACGCAAAAATCATTCATAGGTGACATATTATGTCTACTGAATTCATAAGTACGAACGAAAAAAGCAAAAAAACATGTCTCCAGCTAGGCCTCAACTCCGTCTGGCTGACAGTTCTCCTCCCAGTCTCGTGTCTCCAGCTAGGCCAATCCCTGGCTAGTTCCTCCCAGTCTCGTGTCTCCAGCTAGACCAGTCCCTGGCTAGTTCCTCCCAGTCTTGTATTTCCAGCTAGACCAGTCCATCGCTAGTTCTTCTCAGTCTTGTGTATTTATGTCAAGCTCCTCCCAGTCTTGTGTCTCCAGCTAGACCAGTCCCTAGCTAGTTCCTCCCAGTCTTGTATCTCCAGCTAGATCAGTCCCTGGCTAGATTCCTCCCAAGTCTCTGTCTCCAGCTAGACCAGTCCCTGGCTAGTTCCTCCCAGTCTCGTGTCTCCAGCTAGCCAGCCCTGGCTAGTTCCTCCCAGTCCTGTGTCTCCAGCTAGACCAGTCCCTGGCTAGTTCCTCCCAGTCTTGTATTCCAGCTAGACCAGTCCATCGCTAGTTCTTCCAGTCTCGTGTATTTTATTCAATTCCTCCCAGTCTTGTATCTCAGCTCAGACCAGTCTGGCTATTCCTCACAGTCTCGTGTCTCAGTTTAGCCTAGTCCTGGTATCTAGTTCTCCTCAGTCTCTTTATCTAGCTCAAGCCAGCCCCTGGATCTATGTTCCTCCCAGTCCTGTGTATCTAAGCTCCCCCCATCTGACTAGTTCTTCTCCAGTCTTGTGTATCTATGTCAACTCTCCCAGTCTGTGTATCAGTTAAGCCACCCAGCTGTGACTATGTTCCCTGCCAGTCTTGAGTATCAGATCAGACTATCCCCTGGCTATTTTCCCTTCCCAGTCTTGTTATCTATATCAAGTTCCTCCCAGTCTGTGTATCTATGTCAAACTCCTCCCAGTCGTGTGTATCTATTCAAACTCCTCCCAGTCTTGTGTATCTATGTTAAGCTCCTCCCAGTCGTGTGTATCTATGTTAAGCTCCTCCCAGTCTTGTGTATCTATGTGTCAACTCCTCCCAGTCTTGTGTATCTATGTTAAACTCATCCCAGTCGTGTGTATCTATGTTAAGCTCCTCCCAGCCTTGTGTATCTATGTGTCAATTTCTCCCAGCCTATGTTACCCCTAGTGTGTATCTTTTCAACTTCTCCCAGTCGTGTGTATCTATGTTAAACTCCTCCCAGTCGTGTGTATCTATGTCAAGCTCGAAGAACAAATTGGTAGAATAGTTCACAAAAACAAAATGTCTGCTATACACAACAAACTTCTACACGTGACCTCAGATATAAAACATCTCTTTAAAAAGAAATTCTCAGGAAAATAACAATTTGACTATACATTGACGTGGATAGAAACCACAGGGGTATAGAAGAATGAGGAGATCAAACATAGAGAAAAACAGTTGAAGAATCGGTTATATCAACAGGCGTGTGGCTGATTTGGCTGAAGACGACGGCCCAAAATGGAAATAGGCGGTAAGAGACAAGTTTAATATGTTTCAAGGGACACCAAAAATGAGATGTAATGATGATCAAGTCTCGTAAACTTGCCATTTCTTGCCCAACACAAGAAAACGAATAATCATTTTCACAGATTAGATTTCAGAGTCTCAAATAATTCTATTTATTCCAAGAACCTATAGTAATTTGAAGTTGAGATTTATGGTTAAGGATTTCTTTTGATCTAATCTACTTTGGTGTATTCAGAATGTAGCTGACGACGCAGTCCTCAGTGGCACATCTAGCTCGCATTAGTATACAATCGCACATTTGACGTTAAGCTATAACTCATTTGCTGCAGCGGAATCAAAGATCAAATGCAAATATTGGAAGAAACAAATAGACAAATATTGTACGGAACAAAATTATGTTGCTGCTATCTCGTTAATGGGAAAATCTCTCTCCGTCTCTCTCTTTCTCTCTCTCTGTCTCTTTTTCTCTCTCTCTTCTTCTTCTTCCCCTTTCAACTTCCAACGGAGCACAGGTTTTCAACAAACTTCTTTCTCTTTCCTGCCAACCCTTCCAATTCTTTCCATGTCTCACATATCCTTTTAATATCAGCCCCCAGCTCTCTTCTCCAGGTTTGTCTAGGCCTTCCACTACTCCTCTTTCCCTGCGGGTTCCAAAACAGTGCCTGTCTTGCAATGTTTTTCTCTCTCTCTCTCTCTCTCTCTCTCTCTCTCTCTCTCTATATATATATATCCATTTCACAGAAGGCGGGAATATGTTTCGACCGTAACGGTTCTCAGGTCGACCCAGCCTCAATTAGGTACCAGGAAAAGCACTGGTAAGTAAAGGCGGCCGGCATGATGTTGACCACATCACCCATCGTGTGCCGACGGTCAGATCATGCTACAATGAGAGAATGAAGAAGGATCAACAAAGACTGTCTGAATTCAGTACGACCGACGTCAGATCATGTACAATGAGGAATGAAGGATCAACAGCTTCTGGTCAGTCGAGCGGTCGATTTAATGGTAATGAAGAGGATACAAAGACTCTGACATTCATACGACCGACGTCGATCATGCTACAATGAGTAAGGGAAGATCACAAGACTGTGACATCAGTCGACCGACGGTCAGATCAGTACAATGAGTGAATGAAGGATCAACAAGCTGTCGATCATTCAGTACGAGAGATCCTTGGTATGTTCGTAAAAACCTTGATGCTGCAGATGTCGTTATATGGTTCATCTGTGTTGAAAGTTCTAATACTTGTAAACTTTCTATTTATTGATCATATTCTTGCTTCTTGTTGCTTCCCATGGGTTTAAAAACTCGTATTCTCATCGTACGAGAAAGAAAGGAAAGATGTAAGGGGATGTTACGTCAGGCAAACTTAAGTATTCCTTGGTCGAATTTTTCCAATGCGCTTGTTCTACATGCCGTAGGAGTCTATGAAGCAAGTGTTCTCTTTCTTGTCGCAATACACATAAATAACAAAGAGTTGTCTATTTGGGTGATAAGAACGAATGCAATGAAGAAGAGGCAGACGTAGAAGAAGAGAATGAAGAAAAGAAGAAAAACGACTAAGACAAAGAAGAAGAAAAGAAAATGAAGAAGAAGAAAAGAAAAGATAAGAAGAAAAGAAGAAAAAGAAAAAGAGAAAGAAGAAAAAGAAGAAAAATGAAGAAGAAGAAAAAGAAAAAAAGATGAAAAGAAAAAGAAGAAAAGAGAAGAAAGAAGAAAAAAAGAAGAAAGAAGAAGAAGAAAAAAGAAGAAAAGAAGAAAAAAGAAGAAAAAAAAGAAGAAAAAAGAAAAGAAGAAAGAAGAAGAAAAGAGAAGAAAAGAAAGAAGAAGAAAAAGAAGAAGAAGAAGAAGAAGAAGAAGAAAAAGAAGAAGAAGAAAAGAAGAAAAAGAAGAAGAAGAAGAAGAAGAAAAAGAAGAAAAAGAAGAAAAGAAGAAGAAGAAAAAGAAGAAAAGAAGAAGAAGAAGAAGAAGAAAAGAAGAAGAAGAAGAAAGAAGAAGAAGAAAGAAGAAGAAAAAGAAGAAGAAAGAAGAAGAAGAAGAAAAGAAGAAGAAGAAGAAGAGAAAAAAGAAAAGAAGAAAAAGAAGAAGAAGAAAGAAAAGAAGAAGAAAGAAGAAAGAAGAAGAAGAAGAAAAAGAAGAAAAGAGAAAAAGAAGAAAGGAGAAAAGAAGAAAAGAAGAAAAGAAAAGAAGAAAAAGAGAAGAAGAAGAAGAAAAAGAAAAAGAAGAAGAAGAAGAAAGAAGAAGAAGAAGAAGAAGAAAAAGAAGAAGAAGAAGAAGAAGAAGAAGAAGAAAAAAGAAGAAAAAGAAGAAGAAAGATGAAGAGAAGAAAAGAAAAAGAGAAAAAGAAAGAAAAAGAGAATGAAGAAGAAAAAGAAGAAGAAGAAGAAAAAGAAGAAGAAGAAGCAAGAAGAAGAAGACAAGAAAAAGAGAGGAGAGTGTTAAAACTGCTCTATACTGGCGAGTGAAACCATATCTTAAATATATATTGCATCACTGGAAAGTCATACTTTGGACAATTTTTCTCTCTCCACTTCATCTCTTCTATCTCTCTATCTCTCTTGAGCCTTTTTTGCACTAGTTGTGGCTTAAGTCCTCCACCAGCTCATGCTAGTTTATGGATGGTTGAATTGTGTAGCTAAAGATTTTTACTGGGGTAGTCAGCCCCAAATCAAACCCTACCTTAGTCGCTCGCCTCTTACGAAAATCCTTGTAGATCTCAGTGTTACTATTCGTTGCTTCCCTTGCTGACCCTCGACAATACATAGGGTTTGACCAGAGCCAACTATAAACTACTGGGCCTTCGGGCTCAGGTAAGAATTGTGGGAAATCAGACACCAACTACACCACGTGACCTCGCATTCCAGTATTGGTGTATATAGATTTATTCATTTTAAAATCAACACAAAATGCTAACTCGAAGTCATATTATGCAACAAGTTAAGTTTAACAATAAGGAATATCAATATTATAATATTTTTCCCAATAAATAACCATAAACTCACAGAATTGAGTAAAATTGCAAAAAGCATGCAGTGTTCTATCAAACATCTGTAATTTCCAGATCCCTTTTTTATCTAGGTCAGGAATACCCTGCCAGTTGTCTGGCATGTGCTAGAGCCTGGCTGTGGTTTGACACACGTAGCAAATATAGAAATCAAGCGACGAGAATAATGCCAAAAGTACTTAAGACCGATTGCAAAGCTAGAGAATATTTAAGTATCTACAGCAAATAACAGTACTGAAAAGTACCGAAAAAACAGAACTCAAAATGGTTTGGCTACTTGGTGAGAATGAATCCAAAAACACCATTTGCAAGAGCTACAACCTGAAAATGGAATCATCAAGAGGAAGGGGCAGACCAAGAAAAGATGGATTGATGGAGTTACAGACATCTTAAAACTCGACAATACCACAGCATATCAAGTGACCGAGCATACACTATCTCGGAAACCGATCATCATTGTTGAACCTGCTAAACATAACAGCAAAAAAAAACAGAGAAAACAAAAGTAAAAATAAAAATGAATAAAAAATGAAAAAAATATCCCCAAAATGAAAGAAAGGCTTAAAAGTCCAGCAAACAAAACAGCGATAAAGTGATTCTGGTGGTTAATTAACCCTTTCAATAACATTAAAGTTACTGAGTTCTAACCATAACTGTTTTATGTTCGTCATAACTTTTATTACTCACCAGTTTCTGTTTTTACATTGTTTATAGCTAGTATCATATTAACATATCATCTGATACACTGAGGAGTGTCTGGTCGAATGGATTAGAGCGTGGCTCCGTCTGGCCGAATGGATTATAGCGTGGCTCCGTCTGGCCGAATGGATTAGAGCGTGGCTCTGTCTGGTCGAATGGATTAGAGCGTGGCTCTGTCTGGTCGAATGGATTAGAGCGTGGCTCCGTCTGGCCGAATGGATTAGAGCGTGGCTCTGTCTGGTCGAATGGATTAGAGCGTGGCTCTGTCTGGCCGAATGGATTAGAGCGTGGCTCCGTCTGGCCGAATGGATTATAGCGTGGCTCCGTCTGGCCGAATGGATTAGAGCGTGGCTCTGTCTGGTCGAATGGATTAGAGCGTGGCTCTGTCTGGCCGAATGGATTAGAGCGTGGCTCCGTTCTGGCGAAGTTAGCGTCGTCATGCTTGTCAATGACTCAACGAGCTTTTGTCTGGCGAATGTTATAGCAGTATCATATTGGCCCAATGATTGAAGCTGAGTGTCTGGTCGAATGGATTAGAGCGTGGCTCCGTCTGGCCGAATGGATTAGAGCGTGGCTCTCATACGGGAGACCCGTGTTCAATTCACGGTATGCCAAGGATTTTTTTCTGTTGTGGGCATACAGGAAAAATCCTAAACTGAAAAAGCTTCGCGGCGACTGTACTAGCCATGCGACCATTAAATAATGTAACGACAGGTTATTTGGTTTGTTAAAATCTGATACACTATTTATATCATCATCATCATCAGGTGCCGTCGATGATGTTTCATAATCTCTACTGCTTTCATCAATCAGATGTGAACGGTCTCTGTGATAGATTCAGCTATCTAAGTTTTCTTCTGTCTTCTCTGTCTCATCTACTCTGATTTTACTGGTTGTCACAATGTGTTCTAAACCTCCCCTTCTCATCACATGCCCGAAAAATGATGACTGTCTCTTTCTTATATTGATGATAAGTTTTCTCGTGCTTGATCTCATTCAACACCTCCACATAAGTCATTTTAGCAGTCCATGAGATTCTCATCATTCTTCTGTAAAACCACATCTCTGTGGCCTCCAGAGATTTTTCGTTCTGTTTGTTTATTGTTCTTGACTCGCATCCGTATGTCAGTATTGGTTCTATGTAGCACTGAATAACTTGCATTCTGATCTCAACGGACAAGGACTTGTTGCATATGATGCTTCTCATTTTCATGAACAATGTTTTTACTTGTCCTATTCTGCTCTTTATTTCTGATCGACATCTGCCATCTGATGTTACCAGGACTCTGAGGTATTTAAATTGCTGCACTTGTCTTAGCTCAGTCCCATTTACTGTGATGGTGCATTTTGGCAAAATCTGCTTTTTGATATGATCATAACTTCTGTCTTCTTAATATTCAAACTGAGTCCTTTGTTGTTACTTTCTGTCACAACCTTTTCGGAAGCTCCATTTCATTTCTTGCTATTAAGACAGTATCATCAGTATCTCTCTGGTTATTTATGATATGTCCTCCTACAGCTATTCCAGCAATATCCTTTATAGATCTACAAATGCTTTCACAATACAGTGAGAACAGGTCTGGTGATAATTTGTATCCTTGTCTAACGCCCTTTTGATCTTCTGGAAAGTTCCAATCTTTTTGTCTATTCTTATAGCTGCTATTTGCTGCCAATATATGTTCTGAATGATTCTTAGATCTTTGCTGTCGATGTTTAAGCTCTCTAACATTTTGGAAAGTTCTTGATGGCGTACATTGTCGAACGCCTTGGTGTAGTCTATAAAGCACAAGTATAGATCTGCTTTTAATTCTATTGATCTTTCTATTAGTGTTCTTAGGATATATATAGCGTTGTTAGTGCCATTGTCTTCAACAAATCCACACTATTCATCACTGATTTCTGGTCTTATTCTGCTTCTCATCCTTCTCATCATTATCCTCAGTAGTATCTTTGTCATATGACTCATAAGACTGATAGTGCGGTGATCTTCACATTCCACTGCTCTTAGTTTCTAATATATACTACTATTTTATTGATTAATTGATTGATTGATAGGACCATCATCATTGCACTTCGGTAAGTAATCATGTGTGTTCCAATCTCTTTCTTACACAGGAACATCTCAGATGCAGTGCACGAACTCCGTAGCACCGGTGAGGACCCCGAAAATCTTCTATTTTGTAGTTGCTTTTCACTAAAATTGGGATTTTCGTGGATTCTCTAATCAAAAAGGCAGCCCGTCTATAAGCGCCTCAGATCTCAAAACCAAGGCCCATAGAGCCATCTTTGGAACAAGAAGTGAGGCCCTAACTACAGCCAACTCTAGATAACTAGGCCAGAAACTGACCGGGGATTCCCTGACCTAGATAAGAAAAGGGACTGGAAATTACAGATGTTGACACTGCAAGCTTTTTTGCAATTTTACTCAATTCTGTGAGTCTATGGTTATTTATTGGTGAAAATATTCATAATATTGATATTCCTTGTTGTTAAACTTACTTGTTACATAATATAACTTCGATTTAGCATTTTGTGTTGATTTTAAAATAAATTCGTCTATATACAACAATACTGGAATACGAAGTCCCGTGGTGTAGTTGTGGTCTGATTTCCCATTATTCTTACCTGAGTCCGAAGGCTCATAAGTTTATAGTTGGCTCTGCCCCTAACCCAGTGTTTCCAAGGTTGGGACCGACGCCCCACAAGAGGGGTGTGTGCGATTTGATTGTTAAGGGAGGCAATTAAATACTTGAAACGCCAGTGATTTACCAACTGTGAGCTAGATTTGATGTAAAGAATAGAATCACTGTACCTGCAACGATGTGTAAGAGACGATTACATGGAGTTTTGCTGAAATCGATCTATATACCTAAACGAATACGAAGTCTGGTGTAGTTTAGGTCTGATTCCATAATCTACATGAGTCGAAGTCATAGTTTATCGTTCTTGCTAAGGTTTAAACTAGCCAGCAGGGTGATGAAAATGTCAAAGAACGAGTGCAAATTAGAAATATTGAATTTCAGTTATCCATTATATGTTATGAAAATTTACTTGCTGTGTTTCCTCATCAATTTCCTAGTGATTTCTTCCTAAACTCTATCATTTAAGTTTCTTCAGTGAACAATTCTTCTTCTTCTTCTTTGCGTTCGTTCTTTACACCAATTTTAATCACTCTTTGTGATATGTTTGATCTTTGCCAAGAACGTGTATCGTTGCACATTGGTTTGGTAGGCCCCTAAACTCATAGACTCCTACACATTTAGGACACGTGCCTCCGATTTATCCAAACCTCGTAGGCCTCTTACGACATGCGTGGCAGGTAACAGTGGTTCTATTCTTTACACACAAATTTGGGCCCCGGTAGCACTCGGGCGAATGAACAATTCAATTTTGAAAATAAAAAATTATGTATATATGACATAGAGGGCATAATTAATTTAGAAAGGCTTAGGTGGGGCAAGGCACAAAAAAGGTTTGGAAACACTGCCCTAACCACTACGCCACAGAGACACATCTTATTTTACTATTTACAGCTATGATAAAAATATAGAAAATTTAGTACAAAGATTTAAAAATGTACTTTATTCTATAAGCCGTTACAGAGGCTGGTATTGTGCTTGGTGCACATTTGAACGGCCATGAAGTGATCTACTGTATGGATTGGGTCAGGGGCGGCTCGTCATTAAGGGCCAGTAGGGCCAGGCCCCACCAAAAATATTGAGAAACGTGTACTTATTATTTCAGACATTATTTGTTTATAATTATTACTTTCAACAGGATACTGATTAGCTTTGAAAGTTAATAGATAACGCTAAAATATCACACACATTCTGAACTCTAAAATTCAGCATATTTCGCTCTAATTAGTATGCACCCATGGTCATTAGGGGCCAGTAAGAACAGGCCTACCAAACCAAAAATAATTAACGTGTACATATTATTTTAAAAACATTTTGTTCGTAATTATTATTGTTAACTTGACACTGATTGGCTTTGAAAGTTGAATATTTAACACTAAAATATAAATATTATATCATAATAATATAACAATCATAATAATATATAAACATTATTATTTAAAAATATTATATACGGTCTCAAATTCAGCTTTCTCAAACTCAAATTCTCAAATTATGCTTGACGTATATATCAGCGTACTATTTTTTATCGGGTCGTTTTAAAATTCTCTACTGACGATGTAACATTGCGACCTCTGACCTTTTACCGCTACCTTTAATAATAATTGCCAAAACAATTTATGTTCTTTTATTCACCGGAAGCTAAATTCCTACGCGATCAAACCAATTAACAGTTAAAAGACGACTCTTGATTAAATAGTACTTTGTATAATTATTGATTGAATCACAAATTATATCAAAAATAGTAGAAAAGGATATGCATTAATAGAAATATGTAACTAACTATTATTATAATCGTTAACGGTAATCGTCCGTTTCGTATTCAATATACATATGTCTTCTACAACGCACACTCGTTTGCGTTTGACAAGCTGTGACCTACTTTTGAAGTTGTGGCTTACTCGAAATTCAAAATGAATCAAATGGATTATTTATTACGAAATCCGTTTCCTTCGTTAAAGATAGAAGAAAAGCTTGAAATTAAACGGCTAGGTGCACATCAGCCAAATAGCTTTGTATATGTGCAACAAGATGGCAAGAAAAAGAGGACTTTCAATAATAAGTAGTTTAGTAAAAAATCGTGTTAACTGTCAGTGAGGAAAAGCAAAGTTTTTTGTTTTTATTGTTTGCTATTTCATGGTGAAGGACTGTGGTCAACGGTAGGTTGTAGGGATCTCTTTGTACCTTAGTTATATGGTATATATTTTAGTTGTTGTTGAACCCCAGGAATTAGGAGTTTTCACCATTTTGCCTATAGTGCGTGGGGAGAGTGTCCGGCTTTCTTGCAATGAGAGCTGGCAATTATGGTTGACCATTGATTTAGGAGGAGAGTATACGCTTACACCGACTCGTACATTGTTACTTCTTACATTTGCTTTGCATTTATGCAACTTTTTCCATTAGACATCGGCTGAAGATGAGTGCATTCACTAGTATTTAGGACCCAAGAGGCGTGTCTGCGTTTGATTTATTACCTATACCAGAGTAGCTCTCTCTCGATCCTTACCCACTTAGCCAGACATGATCTTTTATCTATTTCCAGAGTCACCACGAGGAGGTGGAGTAGGGTCTTGATCAGTACCAGCTCACTTACCCTGGCGCAACGTTGTCCTGTTTGTTATTTGCGCATGCGGCGCCAAATCATTATAGTAAAGGGGAATAACTTCGCGGAATAGACAAATAATAGTAAATACTAAAATATAAACCTAGCCTAAAAATCATGATTTTTCCGAAATTTTGTCTGGCCCCACCACCAAAAATGACCACGAGCCGCCACTGGATTGGGTTAAACTTTGAAAGAAAGTTACCCTCAGAGTTAGCAATTGGAGAGGTATAACACCATTTGACATCGACTGGAAACGACCGGATGAGAATTATTCAAAATCGTATGACGACAAATTTTAGATCAAACACGCAAAAGGATGCAGGCAGGATTTGGTACTCAAAGATCCTGCACTAAGATCAAACAACCACACTCAAAATTATCATAGAGTATGCAAATTAATGGTAAACACAAGTATATGAAAACTTTGTGGATTTGGAAAAGGTATTCAACAGTGTATACATCACAAGGTGGGTTCTGAGTCTGGTCCTGCATTCAGCAGAGTAGGGATCGGCTAGTCACTCTTAGGAGGGGTGAAAAGTGCAAATTTGTAGCGGTGTGCTCCTACCTATTTCTTACACAGGAAGATCTCAGGTGCAGTGCACGAACTCCGTAGCACCGGCGAGGGTCTCCGATGTAATTTTGAAGACGGACAAGATATTTTTTAGGAATTTTATTTTTACTCCTTTCTAATGAATTATGCCCGGTCAGCGGCTTTCCAGCCTGCTCTTCTCGATTTTGAACTGCCATGTGTTTTTTTACCGGCTCAAATTAAACCTACGTTTTATCGTCCTCTCCGATATGACTAGGAACTCGATCTCACCTACACTGAGATCAGGGATCTCTTGAAAAATATATAGATGGCTACACGAGGGAGCGAACCTGGTAACTTTGGCACTAGAGACGAGCACCTAACCACTACGCCACAGAGACCACCGCCTTTTTTTTATTACACTCACGAACCATTCATCACATTCCCAGAACTATCGCTGCCGATCACCATCACGAACCATTCATCACATTCAGAACTATCGCTGCCTGATCACCATGACATCATCAGACTCAGAACTATCGCTGCCTGATCACCATCACGAGCTATTCATCACATTACCAGGACTATCGCTGTCCGATCACCATCACGAGCTATTCATCATATTCCCAGAACTATCGCTGCCCAATCACCATCACGAGCCATTCATCACATTACCAGAACTATCGCTGTCCGATCACCATCACGAGCTATTCATCCCATTCCCAGAACTATCGCTGCCCGATCTCCATACATCACAGACTCAGAACTATCGCTGCCTGATCACCACACATCACAGACGAAGAACTATCGCTGCCTGATCACCACACATCACAGACGAAGAACTATCGCTGTCTGATCACCATCATAGACCATTCTTCCAGACCCAGAGCTATCGCTGCCGATCACCATTATCATCAGTCAGCTAACCATTTTCCATCAACATCAACTATCCTTAAACAGATGCCAATCATCTGTCCGTCTCTCTCGTCTCATTCTCCGTCTTTCACGGTATACCAGCCTTAAATAACAGATCTAACAAAGATACACAGGCCTTAAGCCATTTCCTGTTATAAACCGAGGGTCACACTGGAGATTTCTCAGTTTCTTTCTGTTTTCGTTCATGATCAATTCCGCTGCCGGCATCTAGCGAAAAAAAGGAAAATGAAATCGATTTTTGGCGTCAGCTCAAGATGAAAGCGGGCGCACATTCATTAAAATTCAAAGCATATTGTAAATTGGATAGCTTCCTTTAAGAAGTTTCATTTCTGCTCCAACGGCGACCGTAATCAACCCATTAAAAACGAGCATAATCGACTGGAAACAAACTTGAAACAAATGCTTTCTGCTTTCAATCAACTTTGAAATTTATTCAGATTGAAATCAGGCCCAGCAGTCGTGGGCACTTCCGCTCGCGCTCCGGCGTGCTTTGGTTTCCTGAAGTTTTCCGTATTGAGTGATATAAATGATCAGCAGGGAGTTTCTTTGCTAACCGGCCATTTCCCCCGATTTTATAGCAATATTAGGAACCCTACGGCTTCCCATTGGACGGCTATGTGAAAGAGATTTCTTCAAATCCTATTAAACTAAATGAAGAATAGCTACCAGGCATGACAAACTTCCTTCTGAATAGATTAGGTTTTGTCTTAAATTGGAACTGATGCTATTTTATGCTGATACTCGTTTCAGTACGATTTCTCTTGTGCCGACATTCGTAGTAAACATTCGTGGCATACAAATAAAGTTGTTTATAAAAGGATGCAAACAATCAGTGTTATTGACTTCACTTAGTCCTCTCCTCTTCTCCTGGAGCATAGGGCCTCAATTGTTGTTCGCCATTTCCCCCTGTCTCTGGCTGTTTTCTTGATGGTCTCCCATGATCATCTGTCTCCGGTGTGGAGCCCTAGTCCTTCCGAGACTCGAGTTAGTTTTGAACAATTTGTTTTTGGTTTCTGTAACTACGTTCTTTTTTTTAAAAAAAATGAATAAGTAGTTAGCCCATCGCACAGCCTGGAGGACCAGGAGACCACATTTAGTCTGACCTCTCTAGTCGGCTTGGGTAACCATACCGCCATAGTTCTACGGGTCATTGAGATACGCCCCCTACTACAAGGTAATGGCCGCATGGGGTAGGAGAGCTCAGTGTTATTGTTAGAGATGTAAACATTTGACGGTTAGATAATAATAAGAAAAAGGAACCCATTTTCATACCTCGAGGTATATTGGGTAATAAGGTGTAAGACCCGTATTTTTCATTGACCGTCGGTATACGATGTAGGACGTAGTCAACATCACTCGTGCCGCCTTTGCTTCCCAGTGTCTTTCTCTGATACCAAATTGAGGCTGTGTCGATCTGTCGGACAAATATTCCACGCCCACTATCGCTAATTGAATACGGTTAGGTAATGCTGTAAGTAATATGAGCTATTGTGTCATTAATACTGTTGAATACTGTGCTGCAGCGACTGCTACTACTGCTGCTGCTACAACAACTACTGCTGTCAAAGCTACTACTAATGCTGACAATGCATCTACTACAGTAGCTAATGCTGCAAGAAGTATGTGCTATTGTGTCACTTATCCTGCTGAATACTGTGACTTTTACTACTACTTCTGCTACTGCCTGTGCTGCTGCTACTACGACTACTACTGCTGCAACAGCTACTACTGCTGCCGCAACAGCTACTACTGCTGCTGCAAAGTTACTACTACTGCTGCAACAGCTACTACTAGCTGCTGCAACAGCTACACGATGCCGGCAATCTACTCGCTGCTGCAAAACTACATGCTCAACAGCTACTACTACTGCTGTCACTGCAACTACTACAACGGAATGAACATCGTGGCATATCCTTTACATTACGTCGCCATCACTAACAGCAGTGGCGGTTCGTGATCATTTCTGTTGGTGGGTCAGACATTTTTTCCGAATAAATCATGGTTTTTGGTTCCTATATTTTAATTTGTAAAATAATAAATACACTTTGGTGGGGCCTGGCCCCACTGACCCTTAATGACGAGCCGCCACTGAATAACAGTGAACGAGTCGTTGCTATTCTAGGCACTACTTATATGTTCAGTAGTTTGTCATTGCTTTCTGAACAGTGACATGTGTTTCACCGTTCATAAAATTCCATGCGAACAAATTTGCTTTCAAACTGCCTGCCGCTGAGTTTGAACTAGGTATACTTGGGTTATGATCGAGCTCACTACAACTCAAGCTACAGACGTCACTACTACAACATCTACTGGTAATGTTGCAAGAAATATGTGCTATTGTGTTATTTATCCTGCGGAATACTGGGCTACAGCGACTAGTACTACTCTACTATTGCTGTTGGTGCTGCTACTATAACTACTACTGTTGCAACCACTACAACAACAACTACTACTATTACCACTACTATTACCACTATTACTACTACCACTACTACTGCTACTGCTACTACCTCTACTACTACCACTACAACTGCTACTACAACTACTACTACTACTATTACGACTATCACTGCTACTACCACTACTACTACTACTACCACTACCTCTACTACTACCACTATTATTACTATTACCACTACTACTACTACTATTACCACTACTACTACCACTATTACCACTACTACTACTACTACTACTGCTACTACCACTACTACTACCACTACAACTACCACTACTAGCACCACTACCACTACCTCTACTACTATCACTACCACTGCTACTAACATTACTACTACCACTGCTACTACTACATCTTCTGAGGAACGTAAGCGTACCTTTCACTTTATCCCTTTACATATCTGTCTCTCTGTATATATATATATATATATATATATATATATATATATATATATATATATATACTGTTACTACTACCACCACTACCCCCTACCACCACCATAACAACAACTACTACTACCACCACAATCACAACCATCGCTTCCTCCACCATTACTACTACTACTACCACTACTACTACTATTACTACTACATCTTCTGAGTGAACATGAACGCGCCTTTCCATTTACGAATCTGTCTGTTTTCTGTATATATCTCTCTCTATACTTATATAAACATTTTGAGTTAAGAAACAGTGCTCAATATTTGTCATTTCTCTCTATTGTTTATTTGTTATGTAGGGGATGACATTTTATTTTAGGCCGAGGCACGTTTCTTTCAACCGAAGGACGGACTTTTCATTGATTATATCAGGAGTGTAGATCAACAAATATAAATAATTAAGAACTAACTCCTCTCGGAGAATCCAATAGAAGTGGTATTCTTAGTTGTCCGTATGTTGCCAGGGCTCACACGGAGAGCAAAGAATAGTAACACTGCGACCTACAAGGCATGTTGTAAGAGACGATTGAGGTAGGGGCCTAGCAAACTACCTAGTAAATAAAAAGCGTCGCAGAAATCGAATGTGCTGGCCTACTTGTAGGCGCATAACTGTCACATTGTACAATTTCTCTTAGGCTCAGATCGCGTACAATTCACAAAGAGTAGTTTAACAAGTGGTCGATATGGAGCGTTCGAAGAAGCAGAACTATTCTTAAGATGTTATTTCTGTATATTGTATACAATAGTCATGCTAGCATTGTCTAGCTCTAGCTCTAGTCATCGACAGACAAACAGATAACTCTTGAAGCTGTCGAAAGTGTTTTCACATTTACGTCCCTTTACTATTTACAGAAGTCATAAATACGAGCTACGAAAAACAGTGTTTGGAAAACCCGATCGGGTCTTTGGTCCCAACACGACTATTAGCGGCCCCAACACGACTATTAGCACGAGCCTCTAGCACGCTTGCACAAACACACAAGCACATAAACGCGCACACAAACACATAAAATCACTAAGAAGCTTGGGAAATTTGGATAGGGTTAGTAAGGAATACATGTGAGAACGAATGTTGCATTCTAGGTACAAGAACTATTTGCATGCATAACCTTGATCATTTTCTGAAAGAGACTACACGTCTGGATGAGCGAGCCTTCTTGTGCGCTTTGTGCAAGGTGATATTTAGTGTCTCGGATATTCCATTGATCCATCGTTTACATGGTCGTCTTCTGGGTCTGTTGTTGTTGTATCTGAGTGCTCTGAGGAGCTAGTGCTCTTTTAGGTAACATTGCTACGTGTCCGAATCATTTGAGCTGTTGTTCGTTATATATTGTACAACCGGCAAGAATCCACTATTTTCTTGATTTCGTTGTTTCTTAGTTTATCTCTTCTTGTTAATCCTGGCTGACACAGCAGTGGTCGAGGAAGGACAGTCAATGAATTGTGCAGACATCATCAATACCATAAAAAAAGCAGGTCGTAAGATTACTTGGGAATCTGTGATTAAGTGAGTAAGTCTTCGTCTTGCGTTCCGAAGTTCATGGATTCCAATCCGGACTGTACCGTTCTGTTAACGAGTGCATTTATTCCAGAGATCCCTAGGATTGTTGCCGAAGCTACAGAGTTCGTGCTTTGTGCAATACTCTCTGCAAGTGTCGTGTCATTTCTGCGGAGAGGGACCGAGCCATGACGTCAATCATTCGGCTTTAGACTCTTTATATCATCATCCTCATCATAACCAAGTGCCGTGCCAACTGGCGTAGGCGATCATGGCTCTTCACAAATCTCTGTCTCTGGTGTTTGCTGCTATCATCTCAGATGTTGACGCTCTTCCGTGCTGCCATGAAGTCAGGTTAGACAAAATGTTCTCTTTCTGTCTTCCTCTGTCTCTTCTACCTTCGATTTATTTATATATGACTATGAAGACATACATGAATCTAGATACCTATTCAGACTGAAGGAGATGGCAGTGAAGATGGGAACTCCCAAACATGGACACTTACTTTATTAGAAGCACCGCACGTGTGTTGCCGTGGCTCGCAAAGGAGCAAAGAATAGTAACACTGCGACCTACAAGGCATGTCGTAAGAGGCGACTGAGGTAGGGACCTAGGAAGCTACCCTAGTAAATAAAAAGCGTGCAGAAATCGGATGTGCTGGCCTACTTGTAGGTGCATAATTAGCACAGCGTACAATCGCTCTTAGGCTCGGATCACATACAATTCACACAGAGTAGTTAACAAGTAGCCGATGTGGAGCGTTCAAAGAAGAAGATTAGAGACACGGGGAATTTGATCAATCAACAAAGAATATCTGTGATTAGTCGTTATATGATGATAAGGATATTTAGTCTAACATTACTCCGATACAATGGGTACGAAGCAAAAGGCTGGTCACGCAAAAAATGGACCTCAGAGATAACAGAGGCGACTAAGACACTATCTACAAAGCGCACACAAAGGTCCGTTTTAGAAATCTCTTCTTAATCTGACGCTGTGAGGCAAAGCAGGATTGGAGAAAAGAAAGAAAAAAAGGAAAAAGAAGACTATTTAGTAGGAGATCGGAGCACCAATGGGACATGTATGGATCGGAGCACCAATGGGACATGTATGGATCGGAGCACCAATGGGACATGTATGGATCGGAGCACCAATGGGACATGTATGGATCGGAGCACCAATGGAACATGTATGGATCGGAGCACCAATGGGACATGTATGGATCGGAGCACCAATGGGACATGTATGGATCGGAGCACCAATGGGACATGTATGGATCGGAGCACCAATGGGACATGTATGAATCGGAGCACCAATGGGACCTGTGTGGATCGGTGCGAGACCGATAACATACGGCCGGCGGGCTCTGATAAAAGTATGGAAATAAGATCAGAACTGTTGGGGATCCTCACATTCCTGTGTTGTTGTATATAAACGAATTCATGTTAAAAACAACATGACCTGCTAAATCAAGATTATATTATGTAACAAGTTCAGTTTAACACTAAGGGAATATCAGTTTTATTAACGTAACAAGTAAAGTTTACATATGGAATATCAGTTTTATTAACGTAACAAGTTCAGTTTAACACTAAGGGAATATCAGTTTTATTAACACTTTTCCTCAATAAATAACCATGAAAGCATAGAATTGAGTAACATTTCTAAAAAGTGTACAGTGTTCTATCAAACATATACAAAAATCAGCCCCCATTAAAGAGGAATTGTCAATGTCCTGTCTGAGCTAGTCGGCCTTATGTTGCCTGGGGCCACAATAGGAGCACCTTTGAATCTGTGTTCTATGATGATGATGATGATGATGATTACCACTAATCGCTAATGGATATGTCTGGGTTAATAACAACAAACAGAATATTAAATGTAAAAATAATAATTATTATTGCTAGCTCAGCAGTTATGAAAGCTCAGATTATCAGTTTCAGACCAGAAAATGAGGTCAAGGTCAACATGTAATTGCAAGGTCATAGAAACGTGATATGGAGGTCTCTGTGGCCTAGAGTCTAAGTCATCTCCTCTTGTTCCATAGAAACGGATATGGATCTCTTGTCTGAGTCTAAGTCATCTCCTCTTGTTCCATAGAAACGTGATATGGAGGTCTCTGTGGTCTAGAGTCTAAGTTATCTCCTCTTGTTCCATAGAAACGTGATATGAAGGTCTCTGTGGTCTAGAGTCTAAGTCATCTCCTCTTGTTCCATAGAAACGTGATATGGAGGTCTCTGTGGTCTAGAGTCTACGTCATCTCCTCTTGTTCCATAGAAACGTGATATGGAGGTCTCTGTGGTCTAGAGTCTAAGTCATCTCCTCTTGTTCCATAGAAACGTGATATGGAGGTCTCTGTGGTCTAGAGTCTAAGTCATCTCCTCTTGTTCCATAGAAACGTGATATGGAGGTCTCTGTGGTCTAGAGTCTAAGTCATCTCCTCTTGTTCCATAGAAACGTGATATGGAGGTCTCTGTGGTCTAGAGTCTAAGTCATCTCCTCTTGTTCCATAGAAACGTGATATGGAGGTCTCTGTGGTCTAGAGTCTAAGTCATCTCCTCTTGTTCCATAGAAACGTGATATGGAGGTCTCTGTGGTCTAGAGGCTAAGTCATCTCCTCTTGTTCCATAGAAACGTGATATGGAGGTCTCTGTGGTCTAGAGGCTAAGTCATCTCCTCTTGTTCCATAGAAACGTGATATGGAGGTCTCTGTGGTCTAGAGTCTAAGTCATCTCCTCTTGTTCCAAAGGTACTAAGTTCGCTCCCTCCTGGAGGCATTTTGATATTTTTCCAGAGACACCTGATCTCAATGTAATGAAATCGAGTTACTAGTCCTATCGGAGACGGATGATGTCCCTTGTTCAGTTGAGTATGCCAGAACCCTTGGCAGTTCAAAATCAAGAATAGCAGACTGGAAAGACGCCAGGCGGGAAAAATTCATAATGAAGATTAATAAATAAAATTTATTTGATATATTTTCTCCATCTTCCAAATTACATCGAGGTCCCATGCCGGCGCTACGGAGTTCGTATACCGCCGGTGAGATCTTCATGCATAAGAAAGAGATAAGTGTAAACATGTTTACTCGGTGAAGTGCAAAAATGATGGTCCAACCAATCAATCAATCAATCAATCAATCAATCAATCAATCAATCAATCAATCAATCAATCAATCAATCAATCAATCAATCAATCAACCAATCAATCAATCAATCAATCAATCAATCAACCAATCAATCAGAGCCGTTATATGAATATCAAAATAACATAAATCAAAGTTTAGATTTAACTGACCGCATAGATTCAATTTATTTTGCTTCTCAAGTTTAGGTCAACATGTTTTGAATGTCAATCGGCTGACTGATGAAGGGGAAAAAGCAGTTAAGACTGGAAACAGTAAAATGATATACACTACACTAAAACAACTAACTGGATTTTTTGTTTCAAAGATTGGCTCAATCAAGAGTAAAGATGGTAAAGTACTAACATCAGATACCGAGCGAACCTGCTGCCTGCAGATCGGCTGGGGACAGCCAAAGGCTGACAGAGAGCGAAACCAGTAAACGCTGGCTAAAACCGGACACATCGCTAAGGATAAGCACCAGAGCTCCAAATGGCGCTGAAGATGTGACGAAACCCAATCATGCTAAGGCTGCATGAATCATATTTCCACATGAATTAGATTTATGAGGAAATCTGGTACATCAGTCTAAGGGTGATCGCGAGAAGAAACAAATTGAGAGAGAGAGAGAGAGAGATACCGAGCAGAAGAAAAGATGCTCAGAACATTTGGAAGAAATCCTAATAGCCGTCCATCGCAAGCGATCATGACAACAGTCTCAGACGTGTGTGCTGCTGCACCTCTTTGGAGATGACTGTAGAGTCCAATCCTAGAACACAGTCCCCTACCACAGGTGGGGCATACATGATCAAGGTTAGACATGTGCATGTTGTGTCTACTGTCTTTTCGCGCAGCTCGTTTCCTGTGTGCCTCAACGACATGATGATTCTCAGCTATGCGGGTTCCTCTTGTGTTGTAACAGCGTCACATTTGGTGATCTTGCGCAAGGGATTCCCAGCACGTGGTGTCATATCGAGGCATTTCAGAGACACTTTAAGAGTGTTTTTGAAGCCTTTTTTCTGTCCACCAGCAGAACGTCTGCCCCCTTCAAGTTCGTCATACATCAACTGTTTGGGGATGCGTTTATAAGGCATCCGAGCAACGTGACCGGCCATCTTATTTGGGCCTTCTGCAACAGGGTGTTGACGCTTGGGATCTTTGCTCTTGTGAGGACTTCGATGTCTGGAACTTTGCCCTTTGCCAGTTTATTTTTAGTATTCTGCGAAGACAGCTTGTGTGGAAGTGGTTTAATTTTCTTGCATGTCTGCTATACAATGTCTATGTCTCGCTGTGTACAGCAGTGTGGTTAGCACTATGGCATGGTAAACTTTCAGTTTGTGGCTAGTGTATCCCTCCGCTCCACACAGTGAAATGTAGCCATCCGAACGCAGCACTGGCTTTGAATAGCCCCTTGTTGACCTCATAATCTATATTTGCCGTAATGCTGCCGAGATAGTCAAAGTTGTCAGCTGGCAGGAGACCCTGGTGTTTAATGTTAATGACTGGATCGTCATACTGATCGCTAGTGGCGGGCTGGAACATGACCTCTATTTTCTTGGTGTTAATGGTAAGGTCAAAAACTATCACAGGCCATTGAGAAATTCTGAATAGACCTGATCCACTAGTACTACTCAAGTTTGACGATGAGACAAGAAACAACTCTCTACTCAAGTTTGACGAAGACACAAGAAACAATTCTCTACTCAAGTTTGACGAAGATGCAAGAAGCAACTTTCTACAAGTTTGACGAAGGGCAAGACAACTTTCTACTCAAGTTTGACGAAGATACAGAGACAACTCTCTACTCAAGTTTGACGAAGATACAAGAAACAATTCTCTACTCAAGTTTGACGAAGATACAAGAAACAACTCTCTACTTCAAGTTTGACGAGAACAAGAACAATCTCTACTAAGTTTGACGAAGATCAAGAAACAATCTCTACTTAAGTTTGACGAAGATACAAGAAACAACTCTCTACTTAAGTTTGACGAAGTGGCAAGAAGACAATTCTCTACTCAAGTTTGACGAAGTGGCAAGAGACAACTCTACTCAAGTTTGACGAAGTGCAAGAACAACTCTCTCCCTCAAGTATGAGAAGAAATGCAAGAAACAATTCTTCACACCAGTTTGACAGAAGTGAGCAGCATGAACAATTATTCACTCATGTTTGAGAAGATATTATACAATTCTCTATTTAATTTACGAAGTGAAGCAAGGCAGACAACTCTCTACTCAAGTTTGACGAAGTGGCAAGAGACAACTCTCTACTCAAATTTGACTAAGATACAAGAGACAACTCTCTACTCAAGTTTGACGAAGTGGCAAGAGACAACTCTCTACTCAAGTTTGACGAAGTGGCAAGAGACAACTCTCTACCAATTAACGAAGAAATGATAAATGTAACTGTGGTCAAGGAAACAATCCGTTCTTTCTTATCGGTCTCAGTTTCATGGAACAAGTTTCCCAGGATAGAGCAGCATGAAGAAATTGCTTGCAGGCTCTATATAACGTATGAGAGGAATTATTATTATTATTATTATTCTCGTATAATTATTATTATTCTTCTCTGAAATAATGAAAGTCAAGGCGTGTTCTAGATTGCAAAAGTTGTGTCTCGGCTCAAGTTGCATATACAACAATTAATTAAAAATCAAGATTAAATAGACACAATATCAAGGACAACCGATACTGTCAAGGTCAACATAACCTGATATCAAGATCAGTGGGGTATTCCATTATCAATATAAAAAACCCAGAATATCAAGGTCAAATAAACGTAATATAAAGATCACATGAACGTTAATATTAAGACCAAAGGAACATAATATTACGGTTTAAAGGGACAATGCTAAGACAAAGGAACATAAATCAAATCAAGAAAAAGGTCAAAGGAACATCATATCAAGGTCAAAAAGAATAAACATCAAATGCATCAATCAAAGGACATCATATCAAGGTCAAATGAATATCATATCAAGGGTAAAGGAATATAATATCAAGGTCAAAGGGAGATAACATCAAGATCAAATGAACATCATATCAAGGTCCAATGAACATAATATCAAGGTCAATTGAACATCGTGTCAAATGACATCATATCAAGGTCAAAGGAACATCATATCAAGGGCAAAGGAATATCATATCAAGGTCAAAGGAATATCATATCAAGGTCAAATGAACATATTAAGGTAAAAAAAAACATGATCAAGGTCAATGGAACATATTATCAAGGACAAAGAAACATATTATCAAGGTCAAACAAACATACGATGAAGGTCAAAGGAACAAATTATCAAGATCAAAGAAATATCATTTTAAGCGCACAAGATTGAGTGTTTCGTCCGTTGACCAGGAAGCTAAGACCTTTTATTTGTCAGTGGTTGCCAAGCACTTTATGCTAACAGCGTCAACCAGATAGAATTATCTCCCCATCGAGTCAGCAGGAACAATGGCGGCTGTGTCACTTCTCCCATCTCGCCCTCCCAAATAATCGAATGATGTCCTCCCATTCCTCCCGTAGTTAGAGAGGCCGTGATGTCCTCCCATTCCTCCCGTAGTTAGAGAGGCCGTGATGTCCTCCCACTTCTCCCGTAGCTAGAGAGGCTGTTATGTCCTCCAACTCCTCCTGTAGCTAGAGAGGCTGTTATGTCCTCCAACTCCTCCTGTAGCTAGAGAGGCTGTTATGTCCTCCAACTCCTCCTGTAGCTAGAGAGGCTGTGATGTCCTTCCACTCCTCCCGTAGCTAGAGAGGCAATGATGTCCTTCCACTCCTCCCGTAGCTAGAGAGGCCATGATGTACTCCCACTCCTCCCGTAGCTAGAGAGGCCATGATGTCCTCCCACTCATCCCGTAGGTAAAGAGGCCATGATGTCCTCCCACTCCTCCTGTAGCTAGAGAGGCGGTGATGTCCTCCCACTCCTCCCGTAGGTAAAGAGGCCTTGACAATTTTCATCTCCCTATGTAGTAATAAAAACAATTTGTCGGATGTCTGAAACAACAGAAGGGATACAGTCAATTTGTCGGATGTCTGAAACAACAGAAGGGATACAGTCAATTTGTCGGATGTCTGAAACAACAGAAGGGATACAGTCAATTTGTCGGATGTCTGAAACAACAGAAGGGATACAGTCAACTTGTCGGATGTCTGAAACAACAGAAGGGATACAGTCAACTTGTCGGATGTCTGAAACAACAGAAGGGATACAGTCAACCTGTCGGATGCCAGAAACAACAGAAGGAATAAATAAAAGCGGTTACTTGTGGCTATGCTCATATCAATGATGCCTCTCCTTCGTCTGTAGACCTTACACAAGAAAGAGTTATATAGAAGAGTGATGTGAGAGAAGGATTCAAGAGATAAATAGAAAGAGAAAAATGAGATTAATTGATTGATAGGATTATCATCATTGCACTTCTGTGAGTAACCATGTGTGATTCCATCTCTTTCTTACACTTCTGTGAGTAACCATGTGTGATTCCATCTCTTTCTTACACTTCTGTGAGTAACCATGTGTGATTCCATCTCTTTCTTACACAGGAAGATTTCAGCGGCAGTGCACGAACTCCGTAGCACCGTCGAGGTTCCCAGTTGTAATTTAGAAGACGGTACACATATTTTGTAGGAATTAAATTTCAAATCTTTCTAATGAATTCTGCCCGGGCAGCGGCTTTGCAGCCTGATTTTCTCGATTTTGAACTCTAAAGGGTTCTTTTACGCGCTCAACTTAAACACAGGACCTACAAGTTCTCGTCTGTCTCCGACATGACTAGGAATTCGATCTTACCTTCGCTGGGATCAGGGAAAATATCTTGATGGTTCCACGAGTGAGCGAACCGAGAACCTTTGGAAGGAGAGGTAAGCACCCTAGCCTCTACGCCACATAGATCTCAAATGAGATGTGAAGAGAGATGGAGAGGTAAGCACTCTAGCCTCTACGCCACATAGATCTCAAATGAGATGAGAGTGGTGAAGAGAGAGAGATGGAGAGTGGTGAAGAGAGAGAGAGATGGAGAGTGGTGAAGAGAGAGAGATGGAGAGTGGTGAAGAGAAAGAGAGATGGAGAGTGGTGAAGAGAGAGAGATGGAGAGTGGTGAAGAGAGAGAGATGGAGAGTGGTGAAGAGAGAGAGAGATGGAGAGTGGTGAAGAGAGAGAGAGATGGAGAGTGGTGAAGAGAGAGAGATGGAGAGTGGTGAAGAGAGAGAGATGGAGAGTGGTGAAGAGAGAGCGAGATGGAGAGTGGTGAAGAGAGAGAGATGGAGAGTAGTGAAGAGAGAGAGATGGAGAGTGGTGAAGAGAGAGAGATGGAGAGTGGTGAAGAGAGAGAGAGAGATGGGAATGTTGAAGATGGAGAGTGCTGAAGAGAGAGAGATGGGGATAGGTGAAGAGAGAGAGATGAAGAGTGGTGAAGAGAGAGATAGAGAGTGGTAAAGAGAGAGAGACGGAGAGTGGCGAAGAGAGAGAGATAGAGTGTGGTGAAGAGAGACATAGAGAGAGATGGAAAGTGGTGAAGAGAGAAAGAGATGGAGAGTGGTGAAGATAGAGATGGAGAGTGGTGAAGATAGAGATGGAGAGTGGTGAAGATAGAGATATAGAGAGTGGTGAAGATAGAGAGAGAGTGGTGAAGATAGAGAGATAGAGAGTGGTGAAGATAGAGTGATAGAGAGTGGTGAAGATAGAGAGATAGAGAGTGGTGATGATAGAGACGTAGAGTGGTAAACATAGAGATATAGAGTGGTGAAGATAGAGATGGAGAGTGGTGAAGATAGAGATGGAGAGTGGTGAAGAGAGAGATGGAGAGTGGTGAAGAGAGAGATGGAGAGTGGTGCAGAGAGAGATGGAGAGTGGTGAAGAGAGAGATATGAGAGAGTGGTGAAGATAGATATATGAGAGAGTTAAAGATAGATATATGAGAGTGACGAAGACCGATATACAGAGAGAGAGACAGATAGAAACAATGAAAGGGAGAGTCAATGAGGGAGCATAAGATACAGGAGAGAGAGAGGCAGATGGAAGCAAAGAAAGAGAGAGTCAACGAGGGAGCATAAGATAAAGAAAGAGATAGTATTGGAAGATTGCGCAGACATGATAGAGCGACGGAGAAGGAAATGAAGGTAGAGAGAGAGAGAGAGAGAAAATTGAAACAAGAAAACAACATATATTTTTAGTACTACTACACAAGCCACCAATTTACCCACCCTTCATTGAAAGAAGTGGTTTAATCATAAAAAAGTCTCTATCAGATTGTAAAGATACTGTCCCCTTGCCGTTATATTTCTATTATCCCCCTTGCCTCAGTTATGTTTCTATTATCCCCCCTGAGTCATTTATATTTGTGATTATCCCCCCCTTGCCACCGTTATATTTCTGCTACTCCTCCATTGCTGCATACAGTGTGACCCGCTTCCTTTCCAATCAAGAAATAATATCATTTATTAAACACGTAATGACACATGATCGAGTAGGGGCCTCTCAAATAATTTGGAGAAAAGCTCCCAAAATGTTATTGGTATTTTTGAGATGAGGGATTGGGGTAAAATAGGGATGAAATGGAATTGAATGTAATAGAATATTGCCAGAGGATTTTGTCCGTTTTTTCCCCACATCCATCCTCTTCTCTACATAGCGAGGCAATCGTGTCGTATTCTTCTCATCTGACATCCAGCTTAGGGACCACTCATTGAAATAATTCAATAACTCGTGGGCTCATGTCAAATGATGTTATCTACGGGGTCTCGACATTTTTACTGTTTGACTGGAAATCCAATCCGATTTCAATCATTACCATAATGAAATTGATTCACAGGCGGCGAAACATGAATGGCAAGAGGTTGTTGTTTGGTCCCTGCGCTAGGTATGCAGGGACAGAGGGATGAGAGATATGTATGCACAGTGTTTTTCTCTCATTATTTCTCTATTATTATTTTTTTTTTTGGTTAGAAGAAAACGAATTATCAAGCAGGGACTGCTCGTACATAATGTGATTCGAAATTATTGCAGCGAAAAATTATTTTAGTTAATTAGTTTATTGCTAGTCTTAATATTGCGAACCTATAGACGCACGAACAGGACTTGGGAATAAATGGATACTATTGAATGTATATTTTATTTTCGCTTGAAAAGAAACACAGAAAGAGAAAAATGTAAGAATAATATGAGGCATTTGTTTTGCTTTTCATTATCATCAAGTAGCTTATCCCTTCCGGAACTTGGCTCCCATGACAGCAGTTTTGAAAAACTCTCTATTCTGTGCAAGTTGACCGGCGTCAGCAGCAGTCATTCTCAAATCGTCAATAACATCTTGCACCCATCGTCTTCTAAGTCTTTCTAAATTCTTCTTCCAGGCAACATTCCATCCAAAATTACCTTCTCTAGGCACTCATGTCGTTTGATGAGTCCGAAATATTTAATATTCCTTGATTGTATGCTCTTTAATAGCCAACTCTTTTTAATATCAAGCTGTTGCAGAACAAAAACGTTTGTTCTTTTCTCTGTCCATGATATTGTAAGTACTCTTCTGTAGCATTTGCATTCAAAGGCATTAATGATCTTCTCCGTTGCTTTGTCAATGTTCCATGTCTCACAACCATATGTTGCCAAGGGAGAAACGTAGGCTTAAATACGTGATTTTTGTTCTTATGTCAGTTCCCCTTTCCCTAGCTTAGTTAGTTCTTTTAGTTTTTGTAAAGCAATGCTCAGCCTTCTTTTAATTTCTTTTATATCATTCCCGTCTTTTGTCAGCAATGCCTCAAGATATTCAAAGTTATTGACTGTCTATTTTGTGACCATGGACACATATGTTAGCCATCAATTCTGTTTTATCAGTTGTAAATATCTTCGTTTTTATTGTATTGAGATAAAGGTTTTGATCTTCGCTGGTTTTTTGAAGTGATCGTATCAAGTTCTCTATACCAATTTGTGATGTAGATAATAGCACTGTATCGTCAGCATATCTTAATTCTGGTAACTTGTGACCTCCGACCACCAGAGCGTAGTATTTCTCCATCTCTGTAGATTATCTGACATTCCTCATGATATTTTCAGCATATATGTTAAATAGGTACGGTGACAAAATGCCGAAGCAGGACTTTTGGCGCCGCCGTTTTGGCGCGACCGTTTTGGCGCGACCGTTTTGGCGCTGGATTTTTTGGCGCAGAGCCGTTTTGGCGTCATTTAAAAATAACTTCATATTTAACTTAACGTTTATAAATAACTGTTTTCAATAAATTATAAATTTGTAATAAATCCAATGCAATGCAAAATATATCAATTAAAAAACGTTTAACGAATACTGTTAAATATTTTACTTAAATGCAAATAATCAACTTATAAAACTTGAATAAAGTTTAACGAATCTTGTTCAATATTTTACCTTTAATAAGTTTTCCGAAAGTCCGTGTTTTTAATCAATCAAAAAATTATGCGCATTCCTCTCAGTTTCAGTTTCAGTTTGGAATATCTTCATTGCACTCCGGACATGTCCATAGGTGCTCCGATCTCCTCGCAATATCTCCATCAGCGTCCAGCGACTGACCGTACCAGTTCTATTTTGATTGATGAGCCTACTCGTATACCTGGTGTACCGTTCTTTTCTTGCCCCACCAATCTTCAAACCCAGTTCTCGCAATCTAGTAGTTGACGTGGATTGGTTTAGATGAAGGTCGCCAGAACTTCTTGGAATGGTCTGCACTGAACTTATCGAACACATAAAAGTATCCTTCGTGATTCAACTTTTCTTTGCCACGCTTTGGCGGAACATTTTCCATTTTAATGGGTTCACAGAATTATAATAATAGTATGTGATAAATTTATCTAATTCTACTTATTTTGAGATTGAGTCTAGAACATTCTTACACTTTTATAGACTAAAAGCGCACGTGTGATTAGGCAGAAGCAGCAAATACCGGTTTAGGTCACTTTACGGGTAAACGGGTCAAGCTATTAACATTTGGAAGGGCGGCAGGATTTCTGACATTTGCGATGGACAAGATGTGACACTCAGTCGGTCAACGTATCAATTCTCGATCATCTCACATGAAACGGCTGATGATATATTTCAGACACCTGGCATTTGTTCCAATAAACGCTGATGTATAAGTATATTGTTTCATTAGAGTTAATATACATGTACACTCAAAATTAAAATAATATTAAGGTTATTGAAATTTATTGAGGAATCTGTGCGCCAAAACGTCCTGCGCCAAAACGTCCTGCGCCAAAACAGTCGCGCCAAAACGGCGGCGCCAAAACGTCACGTACCAACAAAATGCAGCCCTCTCTAACTCCTTGGCCTATGCCAAACCATTCTGATGTTGAAGCCAGTATTAAACAATAACTGAACAGTCACTTCCCGATTTAGTCTATCGCCTTTTTCTCCTTATTTTCTACTACAGTGGATGATCTTTGTCAGCGCTGATAAGGACGTGCTCCGTCTATCTGCGTTCTGACCTTAGTGGCTGGCTAGTCAAGTAGATATCTCAAGGCCCTTACTGCCGTATTTCTGTTGTACACCTGAGAATGATGTACAGTCTCAATTTTGATCATTTCTTATCTTTCAGTCTGCGTCTGGCTAAAGGTTAAACTTGTTATAGTGTACACTTAATAATTACCAAAAGAGACTAGTTCTGATTGTGGATCTGACTGGTACAAAGACAATGAGTTCAAATTCGGACTGCGTCGTTCTGTTCATGGGTGAGTTTTTTCCAGATACCACTAGAATTGTTACCGGAGCTATGAAGCTGCTGCAATACTCTCGGCAGATATCATGTCATTTTGCCGAGAAGGACCGAGCCAGATGGGGTAAATTCCGGTACAATGAAGTCAACCCTTCGGCTTGAAATCCTTTTAGATTCACAACTATAAAACTTTTATTCAAAGGTTCATAGCCTCATCTAAATTTTCTTACAAATTTGTATGATTTTTAAAACTGATAATTGCACTTCGGGCATACCCGTAGGTGCTCAGTCTCCCTCAACAGATATAAAAGAGTATGCATACTGATGGTTCCTGTGGCTCGCTGGTTAAAGACACTCCTTATCTGCCTGTCAAGCTCCAAACTGCTTAATTCGCTGGATCGATTCAACATCTATTTTAGTATCTCCATCCAACAAGCAGTCGTGAAGAGACCAAAGAATATCCCCCTTATCTATCTTCAACTTCCCAACAATCGATGCTGTTGATGCAAGCCTGTCCGCTCTTTCATTGCCGCAAACACTCGAATGCCCAGGACAATAGATTCACGTAATCTTCTAGAAAGTATGTTTTTGTTAAAGTATTATTTTGAAAAGTATTATTTTGAAAAGTATTATTTTGGAAAGTATTATTTTTAAAAGTATTATTTTTAAAAGTATTAGTTTGTTTATGCCTTTTCCTAGTAAGTAAGCATCAACACTTAGAATGGATGAGAGAAGTTCCTTTACCAATCCCTCATATGGACACCAGAGGGAAAAAGAAAACGAGGAAGACCAAGAGGACTCTGCGTAGAACCATCACCAGAGAAGGCTCAACGATGGGCCTAGTAAACATTAAAGACTTAAAACAAATAGCAACGAACCGCGAGACATGGAGAGCTATGACCTCTGCCCTATGCGCCGCCCACAGGCCCAAGAGGAAAGACTAACTAACTAACTAAGCATCAACGGTTTGCAGGATTATGAATGGGAACCAGAGACAACAGAATACGGCTTTAACCAGTGAACCACATGAAACAGTATCATTCATACGTTTAAACAGCATTTACTGGGGATAGTTGAAATCGGGCGTCTTTTTGGCAAAGTGATTAAACCGTTTGTATTATAGGCTCTCTACTCAAGGCTCTCTACCTTAGGCTCTCTACTCCAGGCTCTCTACTCTAGGCTCTCTAGACTCTCTACTCTAGGCTCTCTACACTTTATTTTCTGTACTATATGCTCTCTACTCTCATTGGAAGTTAACAATCCAGAATGTGTTGTTTCAAATATATTTACATAAATTAAAAGCAAATCATGGCAACAATAAAATTATGTTTCAGTATTAATTGATTGATTGTGCCCTAATCATTGCACTTTGGTGAGTAACCATGTGTGTTCCCATCTATTTCTTACTCAGGAAGATCTCAGCTACAGTGCACCAACTTCGTAGAACCGGCGAGAGTCTCCGATGTAATTTAAAAGAAGAAGAAAATATTTTGTAGGAATTTTATTTATGAATATCTTTAATGAGTTAAAACCCGGGCATCGGTTTTCCAGCCTGCTCTTCACGATTTTGAACTGCCAATGGTTCTTTTGCGTGCTCAACTTGAATACAGGACCAACGTTTTATCGTCCGTCTCCAATAGGACTAGGAACTTGATCTCACCTACACTGAGATCAGGGTCTCTTGAAAAATATTCCGATGGTTCAACGAAAGAGCGAACCGAGTACCTTTAGAGCGATAGGCGAGCATCTAACATCTACGCCACAGAAACCCCTATTTGATATTAATGGAATTTTAAACATACCATTCTCCTTCCTCAATTATCCATCTGTATTTATCCCTACCCTCCTCTACTAGCCGTCAAGTAAAACGACAAACATTATTTACAAATTTTCTCTTGTTGATAATAACAAAGATGAAAATTATCATTTGATAGACACCACCATCCCCTCACAACAACGCAATCTTCATTCAATCATCATGTTTTTTTTATTTCTCCGACAATATTTTCGTTAAGTTATTAAACATCACCTCTCATTTCCTATCATACGCTTTTTCATCTATAATTTCCACATTCCATACGAGCCACCATATCATTGGCGTCTACGATAATATCTCACAGATGCCCCTACCAAAACCCCTGCAAATAAATATACAAAAAAATACAGCCAACACTAAGAATATTGGAAACGCGAAACTTGGCAATATTATAATATTTCCATTTCATTTTCCCTGATTCATCATCGGAAGATTTCCCTAGCGGTACATCAAGCGAATATTTAATCTCTCTCTGGCTATTATCCAGCAATAATAAAAATATAACTACGGGGACTGATCATCTATTATAAAATTGATGACAAGGGAGGAAAATTATGGAGGAAATTATTCTAATATGGAATAACTTTGTTATTAAACAGTTTTCCTTGATCCGGCTAACATTTGTTTGCAAGTTTGTATGTATATCTGCTTATATCAGAAATACGAGTTGTTCTTTGGTATCGTCACTCTTTATGTTAAGTGTTGTGGGAGCTCTCGTTGTTGGGTTAAGTGTTGTGGGAGCCTCGTTGTTGGGTTAAGTGTTGTGGGAGTCTTCTCGTTGTTGGGTTAAGTGTTGTGGGAGTTCTTCTCGTTGTTGGGTTAAGTGTTGTGGGAGTTCTTCCGTTGTTGGTTATGTTGGGGAGTTCTTCTGTTGGTTAAGTGTTGTGGGAGTTCTTCTCGTTGTTGGTATGTGTGGAGTTCTTCGTGTTGTGGTGTGGGAGCTCTGTTGGGTAGTGTGGTAGCCTCGTTGTTGGTTAAGTGTTGTGGGAGTTCTTCTCGTGTTGTTAGGTAGCTCTTCCGTTGTTGTAGTGGGTAGCCTCTCGTTGCAGTAGTGTGTAGCCTTCTCGTGTTGTTAAGTGTTGTGGGAGCTCTTCTCGTTGTTGGGTTAAATGTTGTAATGATTGAGTCCACGCGTTGTAGCATTTCTTTGATGATGTCTATACTTCTGACTCCATCCCTAGTGCTGTTTCTTATTCACTCAACTCTCTTGAAGCATAAGGCATCAACAAATTTTTTTCAACCAGATCTGCCTTGAGCAAGCCATCTTTGTTCATTCCAGATATTTTCGGCCTCTTCTTTCTCTTTCTACAGTTCGTCTCCATGTCTCTCTAGGTCTTCCCCTACCTCTCTTGTCTCCCGGATTCCATTTAAAAGCAACATGTGGGTGTCTGGTTCCGTGTTGTTTACGTGATAGCAAAAGATGGAACCACTGTATCCTCTTCCATGTCGAATAAAAGGTGAGCAAGGAGGAGTTGGGATTGAGACTGTCGATCCTACACTGTTTAAAAAAAAGCAAAATGCTACAGAAACAGTCATACAATCTAAACTGTTCAGATTCGGCTGTCGTAGTGGTAGAATACTGACCGACTGTTAAATGATGAAGTGAAGGTAAGAATCTACAATAGAAGACTGACCGACTATCAAAGATGAAGAGAAGGTAAGAATCTACAGTAGAACGCAGCTCAAACAGTATGTCTGTTGCTACCGAGGAACAATGCACTGGACACCACAGGGAAAGTGGAAAAAGGGGAGATCTAGGGACACATGAAGACGACCTTCTTTTTGTGGTAAAGAAAAATGCACAAGATCGAATTGAGTTAAACATTTTGTATCTTTGCTTTTATGTGTCATTGTGAGTGATGCGGACTGATGATGGTCCATCTAACTGGGCATTCCTCGTGCTCTCAGCTCAGATCATATGTTGCTGTAGGATTAAGTTGTAGTTTACTTGGGTTTCATTATCCCAAGATGGACCAAACTATTTTATTTTATTTTTTGTAAACGAAGAAAACTTTTTTTTCCGCCCGCTATGAAGTCAGGCGCAATCATGGCGTCAAATATATCACTTCTGACTGAGGTTTGCGTGAAGGCTTGCTATCTATATCCTCAGTGTCCCTCACAGTTCAGACGAGCCTTACTGCGACTTCCGAGGTACTTGTAATTTAGATCACAAAGTAAAAGGTCAAGGTTTCCTGTAGTTAAACCGCGTACCTTCTGTGCACAAACAATTGTCTTTCCCAAGAATTGTTTTGCACATTGTACTGCGAAATCTCCACGTTATGTGGTCACAAGGAAGCATGTTATAACCTTCGCTGTCGGCGAACCCAACCAATTTACGTCCTGCATATTTTGTGAGGCGTAAAACGAAAAGACTCGAGGGACAACAAGTTAACGAACAAGTGCTGATCAAGACCCTACATTCTCTCCAAGACTAATACACATTTTTTTTGAATGAACAAGGATTGACTTTACTGCACCGTGTGGCTAGGTTTCTCTCCACGAAAATGATACGCCCCTGCTAAAAGTATTGCATAAAGTACGAACTTCATAAATCCAGCATAATCTTAGGGCTCTCCAGAAAAAAATGCGCTTGTGAAAAGAAACGTCGTGTTACAGTTTCGAACCCACAATCTATAGAACGCAAGGCCGCCACATGGTGACAATAAACGTTTACTAGGACCGTTGTTGTCTTTTACTCTCAGTCGATGCTTCACAATATCCAAAATGGCAGGTTTCTGTATGAGTGGATGTCGTCTATAGAAGTTTCTAACTACCAGAGGCGTACATGGATCTGATGTCATGGGCATGCGGGTGTTTGTGGTAATGAGAGAGTGGATAGCATCAACAGCATTGATTGTTGGGGGGTTAACGATGGATAAGGGAAATGTTTTTCGGTCTCTTCTCTTCGTCACTGCATGTTGGATGCAGACACTAGAATAGATGTTGAATCGATCCATCAATTTAAGAAGTTTGGAGTTATCGGTGTAAGAGTAGAACTGGATGCCTGAGGGTCAGAATAAGGAGTTTGTTTAACCAGGAAACCACAGGAACCATCAGTATGCATACTCTTCGATATCTACTTGGGGAGACTAAGTACCTATGGGTCTGCCGAGAGTGCAATGTCGCCAATTTAGTAACCAATAAACGCAATCTAGTAGAGACAGAAAATTCCGTATTAAAGAAATGTGTCGGACAGAACGGCGAAGATCTGACATATTTTCTATAAACTTGTCCTTGACAAAGCAACCAATAATAAGATGGTAAGTGCATTAGTCAGTTTGAACAGTTTTCATTTTATGTAAACCCATCTTCGTCTTCCCTTTTTAGTCACACTGTCACCGGGTTGTTGCCCATTGTCATGCTTATTTGTTGGTCACACTGTCACGGTTTGTTGCCCATTGTAGTGCTTATTTGTTGGTCAGACTGTCACCGGGTTGTTGCCTATTGTCGTGCTTTTTTGTTGGTCAGACTGTCACCGGGTTGTTGCCCATTGTTGTGTTTATTTGTTGGTCAGACTGTCACCGGGTTGTTGCCTATTGTCGTGCTTATTTGTTGGTCAGACTGTCACCGGGTTGTTGCCTATTGTCGTGCTTATTTGTTGGTCAGACTGTCACCGGGTTGTTGCATATTGTCGTGCTTTTTGTTGGTCAGACTGTCACCGGATTGTTGCCTATTGTCGTGCTTTTTTGTTTTTGTCTTGCACTGCTCTAGTGGTTTGGGTGATAGTTATTTTTGCTTTTAGACAGGATTCTGCTATGTCATCTAACCATCTTTTTCGTGGTCTTCCTCTTGCCTTCTTTCCTGATGTTCTGTTGTAGAAGACTCTATATACAGTAAAGTTTAGTTGCATTCTTATTAAGTGGCCGAACGACTTCATTCTTTGTTTCTCAATGTAATTCAAGCAAGGTTCTGTCCCAACTTCTTTCTTATGCCGATGTTGGTGACTGTCTTTTCTGGTATTATTGGTAACTTTTCGTAGCCAACGCATTTCACATATAGTTATTTTTTGCGACTGTGCTTTGCGCATTGTCCCCTATGTCCCGCTCTGTGCCTAAAAATATTGGTTTGTCTGTCTAGCTTTCAGATATATTCATGTGTGTACTTGCTGCCTCTTGTTAATGTATATTGTATAAGTACCAAGGATCCTTACTGTGGAAGAATTAAATCAGACTAACATCAGACATTAAAGCTGATAATCTTTCAATCAAATATGAAGTCAGTGCTGTTCTATGGCTCGGAAACATGGAGGACAACAAAAGAAACCATCAGAAAACTACAGACTTTCATAAAGGGATGCTTATAGAATAGAGGAACTAAAATGGTATGATACGATTGCAAACGAGGAACTCAGAGAAAGAACTAAGCAAATACCAGTGGAGAAAGAGCTAAGGAAGAGACGCTGGCGATGGATAGGACACACACTGAGAAGACCGACTGGAAGCATTGCAAGACAGGCAATGTTTTGGAACCCGCAGGGAAAGAGGAGTAAGGCCTAGACAGACCTGGAGAAAAGAGCTGGAGACTGATATGAAATGGATGGGTAAAACATGGACAGAATTAGAAGGGATGGCAGGAGAGAGGAAGATCTGGAAGAAGTTTGTTGAAGACCTGTGCTCCGTTGGGAGTTGAACAGAATATCGCACTTTAGCTTTAGCATATTGGTTATTGGTTACTAAACTGACGTCATTGCAATCCGGGCAGACCCAAATGTGCTCAGTCTCCCCCAACAGATATCGAAGAGTATGCATACTAATGGTTTCTGTGGCTCGCTGATTAAACACACCTCTCACTCTGCCTCTCGGGCATTAAGTTCGACTTGTACAACGGGTAACTCCAAACTGCCCAAATCGCTTGATCGATTCAACATCGATTTTAGTGCCTTCATCCAACAGGCAGTCGTGAAGAGACCGAAGAATATCCCCTTATCCATCTTCAACTCCCCAACAATCGATGCTGTTGAAGCAAGTCTGTCCGCTCTCTCATTACCGTAAACACCCGCATGTCCAGGACAGTATATCCACGTAAGCCGCTGGAGGTTAGAAACTTCTATAGACGACATCCACTCATACCGAAACCTGCCCTTCTGGATCTTGTGAAGCATCGACTGAGAGCCAGATACAACAACTGCCCCAGAGATCCAATGGAGGGCAGCAGTAACGGCCTCAACCTCCATCCTCATACTAGAAGTAGTTGTCCTGTATGCCCCACTTCGCTCTGCAACAACCCTACCATGCGCATTAGCTAAGAAACCCCAGCCGGACCTCTCCCCACGTTGAACCGATCCATCGGTATATACAACAAAATATATGAGACTGCAATAAAACTATTTGATTGGCAAAACACGTAATTACAAAGTACTGTAGTTTTACAAATTACAAAAACAATGACAAAATACAGCAACGTTTCGATCAACAAGGCCTTTATCACGCAAACGAACAACAGGAGTGACAAATTAAAAAAACAAATGGACGACCAAATACAAACGTTTCTAATGAAAATCTTGGAATAAAAACGAATAACGAAATAAATGTAATACAAAAACACACATAAAAACTAGAAATAGAGCGGAAGAGAAACAATGAAAAATCTAGTAAATATATAACTTGAATACATGAAACATATACCCATATAGATTACAAGGCATGGGAAGAGAAAGTACTAAGAGCTTCTTAGTAAATGATAACGTTGAGATAGTTGGTCATGCTACCATCTGTTGGGATTCATTCTTCTCCTTTTGGTAGGGTCGCAACCGTAGTCACCTGACCAATTGTTCTCTCAGCCTGGGCCATCCACGACATGCCACGCTTGATTCTCGTGCCCTTAACATCATTAGTGTTCTTGTGTAGTGGATGTCTCTTATCCGCAGTAACCCGCATATATGCCTTGGTTTGGGCGATTGCATGACGGGAGTGTAGTGACAGAAGACCAAGCATATATCTCATCGTCACAATGGGGGTATCTCTAGTGCAGCCCAGGTCTCTACGCATACCTTCATTCTGAACCCGTTCCAGTTGTTCACATTGTGATCTTGATATCGTAATAATTCCGAGTCCGTAATCTACCACTGGCATTACCAGTCGATCGAACAAAATGGCAAGTAGTCTCTGCTCAAGGTGTGCGGCCACCGTAACTTTGAGAGCCGCAAGACCACGCTTGCACCGTTGTATCGTCTGTTCAATATGGTGTTTGAAAGATAGACTACGATCAAAGGTTATTCCAAGATAGCGCAGCCTGTCTCTGCGCTCGATGGTATGTTCATCAAAGGTTACACAGGGTAGGTCAGCCTTGACGATGTGATTATTCAACGAGCAACACAACATACACGCTTTTTCAGGATTGACCTGAGAGCGAGACTCTCTACACCAACCCGAGATGGTACGAAATGTTTTCTGAATGTCGTCAACCATCTCTCGTCTATCTGACCCAGTCCTATATATTAAGATATCATCTGCAAATGTCAATGTCCGACCCAATCCGGTTGGCTGAATTTTAGCTACATTTGCTGTGTAAGTATTAAACAACACGGGTGATAGAGGAGAACCCTGGGGTAATCTCGGGCATATACGTGCAGGATCCGATGTCCATGTTCCTAAACGTAGTGCACCGGTTCTCTCCATTACAAAAGCAGCTATCCAGTTCACCAGCCAAGGATTAACTTCACATTTTATCAAAGAACGCACCATTATTGAAAAATTCACCTTGTTATAAGCATCCTCCAAGTCGATGGCCACAGCAACATTCTCTTGCTTGGATTGGAAGCCTTCATAAACATCATATGCAACCGTGCCAACATTGTCCCATGTTCCTTTCATTGGCCGATAGCTACCCAAAGTGTCAGGGAGGATGTGTTCAGTATCTAAGTGACACATTACCTTTCTGGCCACTATCTTCTCTAGTAATTTGCCATATACATTTTGCAAGGTGAGTATGCGGTAGCTGCTGAGCAGTTTAGGATCCTTCCCATGTTTTGGAGCGGTCGTAAATAACTATGAAGCCAATCCTCGGGTACCACAGCATTCTGTACACTTTTATTAAAATCCATCACAACTGCATTAATAACAGTCTCGTCCAGCTGTTTGTTGTGATGATATTGGATACCATCAGGCACTGGAACGGTGCTGTGGCTTGCCTTGAGTGCATTAACAACATCCTCCTTTGTTATTAAGTCAATGTAAGGTTCTCCAGAGCTAGTAATATCACGAAGAGCACTTATGATATTATTGCGGTCAGTGTTATCACCTTTTTCTGTCTGTTCCACGAAACGATGAAGGAACCCCTGCCCCTTTTCTGCATCTGTTGTCAAGACTGCTCCTGACGAGTCACGTAAAGTAGGAAAAGACTGGCTGGTATTCCTCTTGTTCATTTTGTGATGAAACTGCCAGAATTGATATAGAGACTTGTCGCCACAGACTTGCGTTATGAAAGTCTCCCATAACCCACTCTTTGCCTCACTAGCCAATACTTTGAAATCCCCAGTGGTTTTGTGGCGAATATCAGACTTTTCAGCCACATCACACATATTTCTAGGTCGCTTCTTTCGGGCTCTCTGCCATGACTTTGTAGCAGCCTCTTTTTCCAGCCATGTTTTTTCAACATTTTCATTCCACCAAGGTGGTTGCAGGAAAGGAGTCCTAGCAGTTTTCTTTCTGGAAGTCTGCCGCAGTATACGTAATGGGTTTTCATGATCAGTGTGGCATGGCGTGTACTGAAAGTTTTAACTACGGTCGTGCTTGGGACTAAGTTTTCTTGAAAATAAGTTGACAGTAATCGATACATCAATGCGTTTGTGCATGCAGTGGAAGGAGACAAACTACTGTTATTGCCATTGATAAAATGGAATACTGTAGTAAAACTATTAACCCTAGGCGAAACACATATAAACAATGTACCAGTTTTACTAAGTACATCATTGGAAGTTAGGAAATTAATCTTAATATTGCATTAGAAAATGTTTTGGACAACACATCTTATTGTCGGTTGCTCTGAGGACAGTGTCTATAATGTATGGGACCATTATTTATTTTCCGTTTGTCTTGTATCCTCTTCTTGATAAAGGCCCTTTGGTCGAAACGTCATTTTATTCTGATTTTGTACTTTGTAAAACTACAATACTTTGTTTTAACGTGTTTCGCCTTTCTGGTTGCCATGGGCTTGTAGCAGTCAGCAATTTAGAGTCAGTATAAGAACAAAGTTGACCAGGACTTCAATCTGTCTCCTCGTGGCGGCCTCGGAACACAAGACTACCAAGAAGTCTGGCTAAGTTTGTAGAGATTGAAGAGAGAGAAGCTAGTCTGGCACCCAAAAATGGCTATGCTGAAGACGGATGAGTTCGGCCGAAAGGTGCAGATACCAAGCTGAAAAATGCAACACAATGCATTCCGTTCTTAATTCAGCAATAATCAGCAAAAGTATGAGAAAAGCGAGGAAGAAGAAGAGCTGTCCATATTCTCTTTATTCTAGTTGCGCTACACCAACCTTCAAAGATTGAATAACCTCAAGAGTTGTTCAAATTCTAGTTGCTCTACGCCAACCTTCAAAGATTGACTAACCTCAAGAGTTGTCAAAATTCTAGTTGCTCTACACCAGCTGTCAAAGATTGACTAACTCAGAGTTGTTCAAATTCTAGTTGCTCTACGCCAACTCAGATTGACTAACCTAAAGAGTTGTCTAAATTCTGTCCTACACCAACTTCAAGATTAAACTCCAGCGTTCCTTTTCTTACAACTTGATTCTATTATCATTATTACACTTTGTGAGCAACCATGTGTGCTCCAATCTTTCTTACACAGACAAATCTCAGCAGCAGTGCACAAGCTCCGCAGCACCGGCAAGTGTCCCGATGTAATTTAGATGTTGAAAATATTTGACGTGAATTTTAAAATTTTTGTTATGAATTTTATTTGACAATATATTCTCAAAACTAACCGATACAATAAGAGATTGAGAGGATTTTATGACAGATCAGTATGGAGGGAAATTTCTTGCAGACCCTATGTAACGTATAACAGTACAAGAGGATATAATATGTAATAAAGATACTTCTTCCAACGCTTCATATTGACCACTTGTCAAACCACTCTTTGTGATATGCATGTGATCTGAGCCTAGTTATGCGCATACAAATAGGCCAGCACATCCGATTTCTGCGACACTTATTACTTACTGGGGTAGCTTCCCTAGACCCCTACCTCACTCGCCTCTTACGACATTCCTTTAGGGCACAGTGTTACTATTCCTTTCTCCCCCTTCCAGCCCCGGCAACATACAGACGATAAACGATACAACAAAATACTTTCAGAACTGTCTTACAACAACAAAATACTTTCAGAACTGTCTTACAACAACAAAATACTTTCAGAACTGTCTTACAAAGTCTGTGAAAACTCAACCAATCAAATCTCAAAACATTTTGTGTTTCAGAAATATATTTCCTTTCCACATACAGAAACAAATGAATAACGTAATAGATACATTTTTTTGGGTACATGTAAAATTAAAAGAAGCAAATAAGAGCATATGATTGACCAGAGAGAAATGTAAATTGAAAACTCAAAATAAACTTCAAGATGTAACAGAAAAAATTGACTGTAGACTAGAATAAAAATAGAACTCAATGAATAACGTTGGAAATGTCAACAAGCATTCTTGAGTTTATAAAACTCACATAAGAATATGTTGGTGACATACACGTATATTTCTTCCAACTCGTCCATATCAACCACTTGTTAAACCACTCTGTATGATTTGTATGTGATCTCAGCCTAAAAGTGATTGTATGTTGTGCCAGTTATGCACCTACAAGTAGGCCAGCACATCCGATTTCTGTGACGCTTTTTATTTACTAGGGTAGCGTCCCTAGGCCCTACTTCAGTTGCCTCATACGGAATGTCTTGTAGGTCGCAGTGGTACTGTTCTTTGCTCCCCTTGAGAGCCCCGGCAATACACGGGGTAGTACATGAATCCACGGTTGATGTAAAGATAATGTTTAACAAGAAAAGTCAATTTGAAAGATATGTTTTTTTTAAATGAATATCTTAGGTTGAAATAGCTTCAGTTGAACTACAGTGATGGCTCTTTGGGATTTGGTAATAATTATAGTTCATATGTACGGTTCCAACTTCACTGCAACGGGTCACCCCATAATTGCTCCGTTCCTGTGCCAGCGAAAATCACACGAAATGCCAACAACTGTCTCCTGAATTAATTTCAGAATGAAACAGTGTACCGCCACAAAGAGCAACCAGCACTGCATAAATGCATATGGCCGTCTCTAATGTTTCATAATAAAAGGTTAAAAAAAGATCCAAAGCCAAAGGATTGACTTTATTGCATCAGGTTTTACCTCATATAGCTTGGTCCCTCTCTGCATAAATGGCACACCACTTGGCGAGAGTATTGCACATATCACAAACTCCATAGCTCCGGCAACAACTCTAGAGGTCTCTGGAAAAAATGCACTGGTAAACAGAACTCCGAGGTATGGATTCGAACCAATGACCTTCAGAACACATGGCAAGGCCTTAACCACTAAGTCACAGAGACCGCCTTATCAGAGATCAGAATGACTGACCAGCTTAACTGAAATGAGAGTTAACCATTGATCATGGAACTGGTTGCAGGGTAGAGATTGAATTCCTGCCAGTCAACATCACATGGGTACAGTGAGCATGGGACCAATGAGATGGCTACTGCATTGGAGAATGGATCACATATGAACTTGTCCTATGTGAGAGAATGTCGACCCAAAAGAACTGAACCTAACTATCAAGATAAAATGTACAAACATCACATATAATATGAGACATACACAAACAGGCTAGTCAGACATGGAGTATATTTTAGACATCCGCACCAAACATTACAACAGAGTTTTGTGTATCCAATGATAACTACCATATTCAAAATGAGCAGGATTTAAGTAGTTTGTGAAGAAAATAAACTGAGCATTGCCTTTCTAGCTGTCAACAGGTTATATGATAATGAACATGTTATCATAGACATGCGAACAATGTTATCATACACATGCGAACAATGTTATCATACACATGCGAACAATGTTATCATACACATGCGAACAATGTTATCATACACATGCGAACAATGTTATCATAGACATTCGAACAATGTTATCAAGTGAACAATGTTATCATAGACATGCAAACAATGTTATCATTTGAACAACGTTATCGTTATCATACACATGCAAACAATTTTGTTGAAATATAATGTCTCAAATATGAACAGTGAAATAATGAACATAATCTATATTTAAGTTGTGAAAACTTTGTCACAAAAAAAAAGCATATTCTATCTCACTTTCAGCTGCTGTGAACAGTTTTGTCAAATAATCATCAAATTCATTTCTCTCTCAGTTGTGAATAATTTATGAAAACATTAGCATATCGATCTCATTTTCAGCTGTAACAAAATCATCATTATCCTCTTTCAGCTGTGAAGAGTTTGTGAAATAATGAGCCTCCTAACTCACTTATAGCTGTGAAATATGAGCTCCTATCTTAATTATAGCTGTGAAATAATGAGCTCCTAACTATTATAACTGTGAAATAATGAGCCTCCTACTCACTTATACTGTGAAATAATGGCTCCCCAACTCACTTATAGCTGTGAAATATAGCTCCTACTCACTTATACTGTGAAATAATGAGCTCCCAACTCACTTATAGCTGTGAAATATGAGCTCCTATTTTAATTATAGCTGTGAAATATGAGCTTCCTATCTTAATTATAGCTGTGAATATGAGCTTCCATCTTAATTATAGCTGTGAAATGATGAGCTTCCTATCTTAATTATAGCTGTGAAATGATGAGCTTCCTATCTTAATTATAACTATGAAATGATGAGCTTCCTATCTTAATTATAGCTGTGAAATGATGAGCTTCCTATCTCACTTATAGCTGTGAAATGATGAGCTTCCTATCTTAATTATAACTGTGAAATGATGAGCTTCCTATCTTAATTATAGCTGTGAAATGATGAGCTTCCTATCTCACTTATAGCTGTGAAATGATGAGCTTCCTATCTTAATTATAACTATGAAATGATGAGCTTCCTATCTTAATTATAGCTGTGAAATGATGAGCTCTATCTTAATTATAGCTGTGAATGATGAGCTTCTATTATATAGCTTGAAATGATAGCTTCTATCTTAATTATAGCTGTGAAATGATGAGCTTCCTATCTTAATTATAGCTGTGAAATGATGAGCTTCCTATCTTAATTATAGCTGTGAAATGATGAGCTTCCTATCTTAATTATAACTATGAAATGATGAGCTTCCTATCTTAATTATAGCTGTGAAATGATGAGTTTCCCTATCTTAATATAACTATGAAAATATTGAGCTTCCTATCTTAATTATAACTATGAAATGATGAGCTTCCTATCTTAATTATAGCTGTGAAATGATGAGCTTCCTATCTTAATTATAGCTGTGAAATGATGAGCTTCCTATCTTAATTATAGCTGTGAAATGATGAGCTTCCTATCTTAATTATAACTATGAAATGATGAGCTTCCTATTTTAATTATAGCTGTGAAATGATGAGCTTCCTATCTTAATTATAGATGTGAAATGATGAGCTTCCTATCTTAATTATAGCTGTGAAATGATGAGCTTCCTATCTCACTTATAACTGTGAAATGATGAGCTTCCTATCTTAATTATAGCTGTGAAATGATGAGCCTCCTTATATTAATTATAGATGTGAAATGATCAGAACTCTTTCAGCTGTGAATTGTTTGATTAAATAATCAATAAATCTCATCTCGCTTACAGATGTAAACACTTTGTGTGATATAATGATGAGCATGTGCTGAAATCTGAGTACCTTATCTCTACGCCACATAGAGTGAATTATGCTCACATTTAGTATCATTATATCAAGGTGACAAAGATTATCCAGGAGTGTCTGGTCTAAAGGATTAGAGCACGGCTCCTATGTGGGAGACCCGTGTTCAATCCATGGTAAGGTCAAGGATTGTTTTCTGTTTTTGGCATTAAAAAAAAAATCTTAAGCTGAACATCTTCATGGCGACTGCACTAGCCATGCGGCCATTAAATTCCTCAGGCTCTCGTCCCACCTTGCCCTAAAAAGCGGTACTACATGCAGTAGCTACAGTTTTTTTTAGACACAAAATTATCAGATACATTAACAAAAGCATTATGCCATGTATTATATATATATATTATATTATATATATAATGTTTTATATCAGAAAAAGACATGACTAAGAACAGTATACAATTTGAACAATAGGAAAAAAATTTACCCTTTCACTGCATACATTTTTAATCTCAAGACGTACTTATTTTGCAATGTATACTAAATTAGCCAGTATACTATCTTTGTGTCATCTTGAAAAATACCTCTAACCAGTGTGTCGGCTCAGAGAGGTTAAGGAGTTAAAGATTGACATTTAATATTGTTTTATTCATTCAATTGAAACAAATAAATGTTAAACTTCCACACACACAAGAAAGAGGTTAAATTAGATCATATCAAGGCAAATCTGAATGTTTAAATACATATCTAAAAATGTTTAACTGGAAATATTCTGTTCAAATATGACAGCTTCCAAGTTCCGGAAGGGACAAGCTACTTGATGATGATAATGAATGAATAACAATTAATAAAAAGAAGGTTGTAGAATGGCAACAATAGACATTTGTTATGGAAGCCTTGTGTGTCAAAGAGGACACAAAGAGGATATATATACAGATATATTTATCTATATCCTCTTCTTACCTAGTTTGAAGCGTTAAGGCTTCCGTAAGATATTTCCACTGTTGCCAATCTGCCACCTTTATTATTAATCATTTCGTTACAAGAAAAAACTGCAGTAAAACTATATACCAAACATGAAGCATGTACAAATGAAGGTAGTTTTTTAAAAATCTTGTTTTTGTACTTTGTAAAACTACATTACCTTGTCTTCACATGTTTTAGCAATCATTTTCTACATCAAGCCACAATCTTTCAATTTTTTTTTTCACAATTTCTCACACATATCCTTTAGGAGTCCAGGTCTTTTTTTCCCCCCCAATCTGCGACCCATTAGAGATCTTTCATAGCCAAAGCCCATGCTGGTAAACAAAATACATGCGAAGTCATTCTCCCCCTTTGTTTTCTAATGATGGTCGCCAATAATGTACAAAATTGTTCATTTTAAAGTTTCTCATTCGTAATCACATACAGTCAGAATATTTGCAGGATTCTTCTTAATTATTTGTTACATAATATCTCCAGCTTGTGTATGATGTTGTGGGCCATATTCTAGCTCTCACATAATATCTCCAGCTTGTGTATGATGTTGTGGGCCATATTCTAGCTCTCACATAATATCTTCAGCTTGTGTATGATGTTATGGGCCATATTCTAGCTCTCACATAATATCTCCAGCTTGTGTATGATGTGTATGATGTTGTGGGTCATATTCTAGCTCTCACATAATATCTTCAGCTTGTGTATGATGTTATGGGCCATATTCTAGCTCTCACATAATATCTCCAGCTTGTGTATGATGTTGTGGGCCATATTCTAGCTCTCACATAATATCTCCAGCTTGTGTATGATGTTGTGGGCCATATTCTAGCTCTCACATAATATCTCCAGCTTGTGTATGATGTTGTGGGTCATATTCTAGCTCTCACATAATATCTTCAGCTTGTGTATGATGTTGTGAGCCATATTCTAGCTCTCACATAATATCTTCAGCTTGTGTATGATGTTGTGAGCCATATTCTAGCTCTCACATAATATCTCCAGCTTGTGTATGATGTGGGCCATATTCTAGCTCTCACATAATGTCTCCAGCTTGTGTATGATGTGTATGATGTTGTGGGCCATATTCTAGCTCTCACATAATATCTCCAGCTTGTGTATGATGTGGGCCATATTCTAGCTCTCACATAATATCTCCAGCTTATGATGATGTGGGCCATATTCTAGCTCTCACATAATATCTTCAGCTTATGTATGATGTTGTGGGCCATATTCTAGCTCTCACATAATATCTCCAGCTTGTGTATGATGTTGTGGGCCATATTCTAGCTCTCACATAATATCTCCAGCTTGTGTATGATGTGGGCCATATTCTAGCTCTCACATAATATCTCCAGCTTGTGTATGATGTTGTGGGCCATATTCTAGCTCTCACATAATATCTTCAGCTTGTGTATGATGTGTATGATGTTGTGGGCGATATTCTAGCTCTCACATAGTATCTCCAGCTTGTGTATGATGTGTATGATGTTGTGGGTCATATTCTAGCTCTCACATAATATCTCCAGCTTGTGTATGATGTTGTGGGCCATATTCTAGCTCTCACTACTAAAAGGATCTAACGGTCAAAGGATTGACAGGAAAGAAATTAGAATATTTTTGTAGAAAAAGTGAACATCGTACCACAGAGAGAATGATGAACGTAATTTGGGCTAATTATTTTATCTTTCTGATTTCTGACTTATGTTTAAGCTATTGACGAGCTGCTTAAGTTAATCTTTGAATCTTAAACTTAACTCATAATAAATGTGTTGGAAAATCATGTTTAAATACAAATTCATGACTTAATTGCTCTGCAATTTTGTTTTGGTTACAATCAACTGTCACACTAAGTGAGGTAACATCTACAAAGAGTTAATACTGACGAAGAGTTAATACTGACGACCATCTTGTATTACTAATTATCATAGCTTTCGTTTTATCATTATCAAAGTACAGCTTTTTGAAAGTAGAAAACTAAAAATAGGAATACAAGTTCTTACATGCAACCAGAATGAAATCAATATTCAATCAGCATAAAATCAATCAATATTCATCATCTGATCTTCACCTTTGAGCTCCCAACAGAGCACAGGCCTTTTACAAACTACTTCCAGCTCTTCCTCTCTCCTGCCATCAGTTCCAATCCTTTCCATGTTTTACCTATCCTTTTCATGTTTGTGAAGATTTATAACTCAATATTCAATCAGAGTGAAATCAATCAATATTCAATCAGGATTAAATCAATCATCATTCAATCAGAACTAAAATCAATCAAACAGCAGATATCAAGGCCTCCAGAAAATAGATTAAAATACAACATAATTAGATTACAGGTGATACATGCAGGAGGAATGTGACCAATAATAAACAACCTTCAACATATCTACACCTCAGGCACACAAGAATAAACAATACTATCATGAGCATTCGAGTAAAGTACATGAGAATATAGTAATGCACCAACGCTTCAAAATCACATCATACGATACAACATGATTCTGTAGCAATATCCCCATGCTCAAAACTTGAATCATATCATTGTATCAGTCACAGACATCACCAAATATTGATTAGAAACATTATCATGTTGATTAAAGTTGATTCAAGTCACCAGTACTGTGATTGAAGTCACCAACAGTATGGTGATCAAATCATCCCACATCAGCTGGGAACATCACTGAGTTGATTGAAGTCACCAACAGTATGGTGATCAAATCATCCCACATCAGCTGGGAACATCACTGAGTTGATTGAAGTCACCAACAGTGTGGTAATTAAATCATTCTACATCAGCTGGGAACATCACTGAGTTGTTGAAGTCGCCAACAGTATGGTGATCAAATCATCCCACATCAGCTGGGAACATCACTGAGTTGATTGAAGTCACCAACAGTGTGGTAATTAAATCATTCTACATCAGCTGGGAACATCATTGAGTTGATTGAAGTCACCAACAGTGTGGTGATCGAATCACCATAAGTTCATTCAAACACATGAAACAACTTCTGCTTGCATTCACACGCTATGAATTCAGGCATAGCCTGGTATGGCACTCCAGACTGATTTTTGCATGAAGGCATGATTTCTTTTTTATCAGTTACACCTGCCATACAGACATGCCTTCTCTGACTTCAGAAACAACATTCTCTTTCCGTATCACTTCTCCATCACACATATTAGTAGCTAGTACATATACATATATATATTTATATATATATTACATATATATATATATATATATTTACTTATATATAATTTAACATATATATTATATATATATGTATGTATGTAGTGTATAGATTTTTTATAAAGTATTATATATGTATGTATGTGTTTATTTTTTATATATATATTTATATATATATATATATATATATATATTTATATATATTTATATATATATATATATATATATATATAAAATAACAAATACTGTTCAACTGAAATCTTGACACAAAATATAATAAATACAATAACAGATCATGTTATCTGATCTCAAATACAATTCAAATATTTATCACATGACATAACGATAACTTTAATTTGATACATTTAAAAATGTTCCTTATTTAATATGCAGTAGTAATAATAACGAGAGAATGCATGCTTGCAATGATAATTAGCTATTTAAATGATATATAATACTGAATATGAAGACAGTGATGTTTCTCTCTCATCTCTCTATTGCCTATTCCCAGGTGGAAGATGGTGTTGGTTGTCCACTCTTGCCGTTACGTGTAGGGATGGGAGCTTTAATTTGCGTTCTAGGGCCAGATGAGTCGCCCTTGTTGTGTTATATCCGTGTTTATGTAGTGTGGTCTTGATATTGTCTATCCATATTTTTCTTGGTCTTCCCTTAGCTCTAGTACCTCATCTCTCTTTGCCTTTTTTAACCTGGATTTAGATATCAACAAACTCATGCCAAATCTTCCTATCTTTAGCTATCACTTGCAGCTCCCTCCAGTTCTTCTTTATATTGTTGATTTCTGCCTACAAATCTCATCTCCATGTATTTCTCTGCCTCCCCTTCTTTCGTTGTCCCTGCAGGTTCCAGGAAAGGACCCTTCTTGTTATATTTCCATCAGGTTTTTGCAAAGCGTGCAGTGATGTTTCAGTTCAGAATATCTTCATTACACTCTGGACTTGTGCATACGTGCTCCAATCTCCTTTGCAATATCTCCAACAGCGCCCAATCGAACCAGTTTGATGATTGATGAGCCTACTGATGAACATATGAACCTGTTGTGTTGTTCTTTTCTGGCCACTCCAATCTTCAACCTAGCAGTTGACAAGACAGTGATGTATCTGAAACAAATACGTCTTGAAATAAGAATGGTAGATTCACATTTGGATCTGAAAAATGACATCTTATAAATTTTTCTACTGGTTATCTTGAGTGACAGTTTTAGTATCTAATTGATAGAACTATCATCAGTGCACTTCAGTGAATAACCATGCATGTTTCAGTCTCTTTCTTACACAGAAAGATCTCATCTGCAGTGCATGAACTCTGTAGCACCGACAGAGTTCAAATGTAATTTTGGAGGTGGAGAAAATTTAATGAATTTTATTTTAATTTTAAAAATCGAATTTTGCCCAGGCGTATCTTTGCAGCCTTCTCTTATAGATTTCAACTGTCAAAGGCTTATTTAAGTGCACAACTTGAATACAGGACCTATGTTTTATAGTCTGTTTCAGATAGGATTAGGAATAATAGCTGAGATAATTGAACAGAGAGATATGATATGCTCACCAACATCACTTGAGTACAGTGAGTGTGAGAACAGTAAGATGGTTGCTGCATTGGAGAACTGAGCACACTATCTATTGCAAGCAATAAAGGGTTTTAAAGCCGAAGGATTGTTGACTTCCTATTGCACACGTGTTTTACCCCATATGGCTTGGCCCTCTCTGCAAAAATGGCTCACCACCTGCCAAGAGTATTGCACAAAGCATGAACTCTGTAGCTCCAGCAACAATCCTAGGGGTCTCTGGAAAAACTGCACTCATGAATAGAATGGCACTGTCTGGATTCAAACCCACGACCTTCGACTCACAAGGCAAAGGGCGTAACCACTTAGCCACAGAGACCCCTTATTTTTGCAAGCAATGATGATGATGACAGTCTCAGACATGTGTTGCTGCATCTCTATGCGTGACTTTAGAATTCAATCCTGGAACGCAATTTCCTACCACTGGGAGGACAATCAGGACTAGAGATGTTAGTAATACATACATATTTGTTTTTTTCACACACCTGGCTTTCCCTGCACCTTAACAGTAGGGGAAAATTTACAGTTATGCAAGTTACTCCTGTGTTGTTGCAGCATTACCACATTTGGCCATCTAACATTTCCATAAATTTATATGTACAAATATTGAACATTTCTACAAGACCCTTTTTAAAAAACATTGTTACCAAAAATACAATATTAGTAAGACTTGGCTGCAGTTTTTAGTTCACATTCTAAGGACAGGGGGGAGGGAAGGGAGGAGGAGGCGGCAAAAAGCAAAGGATTGACGTTATTGCACTTGGTTGTACGCCTTAATAAAGATCAGACCCTCTCTGCAGAAATCATACGCCATCTGTTGAGAGTTTTGTACAAAGCTTAAACTCTGCAACAATTCTAAGGATCTCTGTATCTCTAGTTTACATTCTGCTGCACTCTACTTTCAGTTCAGATATTTTCTAATAGCCAATTTTCTTTCATTTTGAGTTCCTTTTGGACAGATCTTCTATTTGTTCTCAACAAAAGTCTGATCATTATACTACACTACAAAAACGTCCAGAGTTTGGTAATCTTCTACTTCAGAGAGGACTGCTTTGACTCTCTTAAACCTTGAGGTGTTATTGGTTACTGAACCAACATCATTACACTCGGGGCAGACCCATAGGTGCTCAGTCACCAGCAACAGCAGATGTCGAAGAGTATGCATACTGATGGTTCCTGTGGTTCGCTGGTCAAACACAATTCTCACTCTGCCCCTCAGTTTTACGTGTAAATGTATAATTTCAAACAGATAGATCAATTCAAAATCTATTTGTGTCTTCATCCAACAGGCAGTTGTGAAGAGACTGAAGAATATTCCCCTTATCCATCTTCAATTCCTCAACAATTAATTCTGTTGATGCAAATCTATCCGCTCTCAGTTTTCCGCAAACGCCCACATGCAGAGGACAGCAAATTCACGTAAGCACCTGGTTAGAAACTGCAATAGACGATATCCACAAAACACCTCAAATTGCCATTTTGGATATTCTGAAGCATCAACTGAGAGTCAGATAGAACAGTCCCAGTAAATGGAGTCCTAGAGAGCCAATAGAGAGCAGTAGTTGTACTGAAAAGTAAGTGTTAGTCCCCATCCTAGCACAAACATTTTTAGCTTTTCTGCAGGCATCATCACAATAGAGATTATATTTGATAATAATAAGTCACTTTTAGTTTGGAATATCTTCATTGCACTCTGACATGTTCATGAGTGCTCTGATCTCTGCCAATATCTTCATTGCACTCTGGACATGTTCATGAGTGCTCTGATCTCCCTGCCTCATTTTTATCTTCATTTGCACTCTGGACATGTTCATGAGTGCTCTGATCTCCTGCCCAATATCTTCATTGCACTCTGGGCATGTTCATGAGTGCTCTGATCTCCTGTCCAATATCTTCATTGCACTCTGGACATGTTCATGAGTGCTCTGATCTCCTGTCCAATATCTTCATTGCACTCTGGACATGTTCATGAGTGCTCTGATCTCCTGTCCAATATCTCTAACAGCATCCAGCGACTAACTGTACCAGTTTGATGTTGATTGATGAGCCTATTCATATACCTGTTGTACTGTTCTTTTCTGGACACTCCAATCTTCAATCCACGTTCTTGTAATCTAGCAGTTCATGAGGATTGGTTTAGATGAAAAACTCATCGCAACCACACTCTATGAGGGCATTCAAAATGTTAGTTCTATCCATTGGCTGACCCATGGGGATATGGTGGTACAACCAGCTATCATGTCTGCTCTCTCATTGTCATCGACATCCATGTACCCCAGAATGAAGATGAATGTAATTCTGTCAAGTGTTCATGCTTGCAGTGATTCAGTCCCTTGCTTGTGCACTGAACCAGCCTATAATTTGTGGATCATACTCAAGGAATAATAATAATAAAAATAATAGTCAGCTGTTTGCTAGACCAGGTGTTTCTAGCTTTTGTGAATTCTATCTCCACTGCAAAGACATAAAAGGTTAAAATCATTAACTATATGTCCACTAAAAGCACATTTTTGTAAGGTATTATTTAGAATAAAATTTGTAATAGAGGATGATCTAGCAAAATCTCATGTTTTTTTAATGTAGATAGCAGATGACTATTTAATATATCAGTATTTGCAGTGTTGAACTTCTTGTTTTATATATCAGTGAATATTTTGTACAATTGTTACATATTTCTCACAGTTCAATATTGTCCAGAATTCTTCAGTAATTTCTGAACCTTAACTTAAAATCATAAGATGAAATTATTTTTTTTTAAAAAAGTTCAAATTCTCCACATTTGGTATATTATTGTCCAGAGTTCTCAATATTTAGGATGAGAACAAGCTGTGAAAGACAAGCCTAGTATCTGAGATCTCTGCCAGTTTATTGGCTGCCCTCAGCAGAACTTCTAACAGAGAACTCACTTGTAATAGTATAAACTGTAGCGATCCGACTGAAAAATTAAAAACCGCTTTCCCATAATGCAACATGGCAAAACAAACAAAATTTAAGAAAATTAAAGGAAATACATAAAATTCAAGAACAATCATAAAAAAAATGTTTAAGTAACAAAAGAAGTATGTACGGATTGTCATAAGGAACTGGGAGATGGGCTACCATAACCACTAGATACATCATCACTCAAACTCTGTGTCTGCCTCTTGATCTGAGTCAATGCGTTATATCCACTGTAGCCATAGTGTCCCATTCCACCACTGCTGCCACCTACACTACTACCACTTCCTCCAACAGGATTGTTACAACTGCCAATACCATTTGAAAGTCCATTGGGGATGCCAGAATGGCTCATACTGCTGCCTAAGTTTGCAAACATCATACGTTCCTCATAGTCAAATTCACACAAGATCTTGTTGTCTGCAAGGTAGAACCGGTCTCCAACACAAAATCTGAGAATACAAATATTAGGAATCTGTTATATATATGTGGATGTCTGAAGGGCCAAAAACACTATTTATTTATGTCAAACGATAAATTTATTTATGAACGTCTGAAATGGTGAGAGCTCGATTTATGTTCACATATGTCTACAGCAGTGGTTCTCAAACATTTTGAAGTCGTGGCAGACTTGAAAATCGTAGGGGCACTATACACAAAAACTTAAGGTGCAAAAAGCAAAGTAATCATTGGAAAATGCTATGTATCTTTCATCATTTAATTTCTGCTTATGTAAATCATTGGCCTGATGTGTCTTGGTGATTTGTTACCCTGGTGCTCGCTGGCACAGTGTTGCCGACCCCTGATCTGGGATTTCCTAGGGTGCACCTAATAATGTCACCTGGCACACCCTTTGAGAACCACTGGTCTACGGAGCTGGGACCTCTTTATGTGCATGTCTGATATATATATATGTATGTCCCCGGTATGTATGTCTGGTTATTGGTTACAGAACTGACGTCATAGCACTCCATGCAGATAAATTGATACTCAGTCTCCACTAACAGATGTCGAAGAGTATGCATAGGGATGGTTAGTTCCTGAGGCTCACTAGTTAAACACACCTCTTTCTCTGCTACTCAGGCCTCCAATTTGATTTGTATGTGGTCCCCGGCAACATAAGGCCGACTAGTTTAGGCAGGAAAACCACAATTCCTGTTTAATGAGGGCTGGTTTTTTTTATATTTGATAGAAAAGTAAGCTTTTTTGCAATTTTACTCAATTCTACCAGTCCATGGTAATTTATTGATGAAAAATATTAATATTATACTGATATTCTTTATTGTTAAACTTAACTTGTAACAATATAACCTTGATTTAGCATGTTGGGTTGTTTTTAAAATGAAGTCGTCTTTATACATTACTGAAACTCGAGGTCACGCGACGGGTGTGGTCTTATTTCCTAGAATTTTTACCCGAGCCCGCCGGCCGTATGTTATAGGAGGCCACGGATTTGTACATCGTGCAATTCCAAACTCCTTAAATCGCTGGATAGATTGTTTCCCGATCCAGACACGAGCTTTCAGCTCTTCGACTCGGTGCCATGGACATCGTAACCCTTCGGTTTGGCTGCTGGATTGATTCAACATCAATGTCCTCATCCAACAGGAGGTGACCAAAGACCAAAAAGCATCCCTCATATCCATCCTAAACTCCACGACAATCGATGCAAGCCTTTCCGCTCGTTCACTGCCGCGAACAGCGAATATAGGTCTGAAGCACCAACCTTTGTAACAATTAATAATGATAATGTTGACAACCATATATTATACATGTTTTTATTATGTTCTTCGTCTTCTTTTGTCGTCACATTGCTACCGGGTTGTTGCCCAGTGTCGTGGTTTTCTGTTTTTGTCTTGCGCTGTTCTGGTGGCTTGTGTGATTGTTATCTTTGCTCTTTCCCAGGATTCTGTTACGCCATCTAACCATCTTTTTTATTATGTTAATACTGGATTATTAAAACAGTGTAATTTATACCGTGGCGTGTTGAATCATCAAACAAGATAACGATGTTAATCATAGATATTAATACGATTTGCAAATATGGCACTGATATTTAATACAATTTATAATGTAATGTATAAATCCTACCGATGAAATTAATTTTTAAAATGGCAACATCACAAACTTAAAATGCATGGAAGAGATGTCAATCAATTGATCAAATAAAATGACAGCTCATACAGTAATCAAAGAACCAGCACAAACAATATGAAAAAATTGTCAATTAATGGATCAAACTAAAAAGTAATTAACAAAATTATACACGAAGAGATAAATGATGATTTTGTTTTTCAGAACTTATCCACACGGCAGACTTTTTTGCAGCAGTATTAGGGAATTATTCGAATATTTTTCGTTTACTGACACAAGTACATCCATCTTTTGCAATAAACTATAGAGCATCGATAGCGCACATTCGGAATGAGGACAATACGTTTAGAAGTCTTGCAAATACCAACACTTGGCACTGAGTCAATGGGTAAACTCACCAATTCTGTTTGTCCACTCAATCATGACAGCCATTTAAGCAACATTGATATTTATTCGGGATAATGGCATAGCAGAATGACGAACATGAGCAAAGAAAGCAGTTTACAAACTGTGCAAGTCCTCCTCCTCTCCCCGTAATAAAGTGATATCCGGAGAGCAAATAGTTTGCATAGTTAGGCCATTTGATAAAAATGAAAAGTAACAACACGGTAAATTAAACATAATAAAGTGACAGACAGAAACAGTGTCTTGTTTACGAATGGGTTAATGTTGGATATGACTCAAACTGGAATATTTTATGAGGTGGACAATTTCATGACAAAAAGAAAAGTTTCCAATGTATAATTATGCAAGTATTTGAATTGAAAATCAAACACGTCTAATTGGAGAATAGTAAGCAGGGCCAGAACGTACTGGAAGTTGGGAGTAGGGTACCACACCGGTCATAAACAAAAGTAAATATTCTGTTTTTAAATTTGCTTTTTTAAAACATTTGTTTTCTGTCTATTTAAATTTATATCATAACATAGCAAAATGATTCTTATAACAACAAGATTATAATTTGTACTTTTCGCTAACATGATATCGATAATAAATAGTCACTTAATTTCTTACATAATATAACCTTGATTTAGCATGTTGAGGTTACATGACTGTTGTGGTCTGATTTCCTAGAATTTTTACCTGAGCTCGCCGGCCTTATCTTATCGGAGGCTACGGTTAAACACACTTCGAATTCGGAAATAAAGTGTTCAGCACTTCTCATGCAACGTGCGGTTACAAAATGCCTCAATTACAGTATATAATTAGTGTGAACCAGTTTTCAAACCATTTAGTAAATGGAATAGGGTGTTAGGAACGTATTTTTCTCTGATCAACGGGGCGTGATGGGATCAACATGACACCTGTCGTCTTTGCTTTAGTGTTTCTCTTGTACCTTCTTCCTCTTCAATGACTTAGCAGAGCTAGGGACGCGTGCCCTTTCTTCTTTTTCTTCTTTTGTCGTCACACTGTTAACGGGTTGTTGCCCAGTGTCGTGGTTTTATATATGTTTTTGTCTTGCGTTGCTCTAGTGGCTTGGATGATCATTATTTTTGCTTTTCGACAGGATTCTGCTATGTAATCTAACCATCTTTTTCGCTGTCTTCCTCGGGCCTTCTTTCCTAGTGTTATGTTGCAGAAGACTATGTATACAGTGGAGTTTGGTTGCATTCTTATATTAAATGTCCGAACAGTTGCATTCTTTGCTTCTTAACTCTTAACCATTGGCAGGTTTTAAGGTTTTCGATATTTTTGATGCCCTGCTCTATATTTAGCAAACTATACAAATTTTTGATTGAAAATAGGAATGTTATATATGGTTGGAAAGCTAATTGGATGGGCTATCTAGATATGTGGTTTTAAAATATGTGTGATGTAATTTATGATATCCGTGACCTACTTATGGAAAGTCTAAAAATAGATTATTCTACAAATGACAAATCTTTTTACAGTCACAAAGAAGGAAAAAAATAAGTATGACGAATATAATGGAATCTTTTATCACAGTCTTTTAAAGTCTTCATGTTTGCAAAACATATCTGAATTTAAACATGTTTGGGAAATATGAAAGGTAGTAATCATGAAATTTATAATATTCAATATTTTCATATTGTAAAGAAAAAAGTCAATAAATATGGCCTTCAAGAGAAAATTATGCCAAATTGGTCTAGTAAGCAGCCTATAAAGAACTAACACTTATAGTAGCATATATAAACATTAAATAGTTATGTAATTTCTAAACAATGCAAGTAAAAGTTATTATTGAACAAAAATATGATTACCTAATGACATTTGATAGACAAAATAATCAGGATAAAAGTTATCGGGCATCTTGCAAACAGAGTCAAAGTGACACAGGCACAGAATGTTCATCTGACCCAAGCATAGATATGTCAAGAATCACTGGTGTCTTCATCAGGATAGTAATCTGAGTTATTATAATCCATTTTATCACATATTTGGGGATTTTTAGCTGGAGCAATTAGGGCGTTTCTACAAAATGGGAAATGAGGTGTGCTCCAGTCAACGAGATTAGACATCTAAAAATATATAATTAATTTTTTATAATTTTTATTAGATTATCATATGTTCTGCTTTAGATAACATAAATTTTACCAACTTAAATGCAAAATGGATACAAAATTATGGCCATTTAAATTGGCATGTTGCATCGATCATAAATGATCGAAATCCCAATATCCCAATGGTTAAGGGTTAATGTAATTCAAGCAATGTTCTGTCTTAACTTTTTTTTATTATGCTGATGTTGGTGACTTGTCTTTTCTGGTATTGTTGGTAACTTTTCGTAGACATCGCATTTCACACATGTAGTCAAATACGATAACGCAGCTTTGAATGTATTAGTATTCAACATAATAGCTTCGATTGTTATGAGAGATGTTATTATGGAATGACAAACAAACTTATCTCAGTGGCTTCCATTCGGTCTCCAAAACAAATGTAGTAAGGCATTAATAATTTAACACAACAACTAACAAGAGCCGCAACCTGCGCCAGTCTGTCTGTACCATTTGGCGATATGCCATTGCTTGTTATTGTTTCATTGTCAAATAAGCTAATTATTTCTCCTCGTTTCTAGTATATACTTTATTTCTACACATTCTATGAGTTTTGATAAAAGTACTTACTTATCTACAGCGTATGCACTAGTTTTCTTGTTGCCTGGGTTAAATTCCACAGTGGAAGTAACATTTTTCTCAAACCATAACCGCTCTCAAGTCGATCTAACCTCAACTAGGTACCATGAAAACACTTTGAGGTAATGTCGGCCGGCGTGATACTGACCACACTGTGTGCTGATGGTCAATGAAAAATACCGACCTAAGACTGTATTTCTCAATATAACAGATGGTATGAAAGCTGGTTCCTTATATACATAAATATGAAAACTGTGGTATATTCAAGCAAAGAATTGTACCACTGCGACCTTCAAGGCATGCCGTAAGAAGCGATTGGTGTAGGACCTAAGGAAATACCTAGTAAATAAAAAGCATCGAAGAAATCGGATATGCTGGCTACTTGTAGGCACATAACTGGCACAACGTACAATCGCTCTTAGGCTCAGATCACATACAAATCATACAGAGTGGTTAATGAGTGTTCGATATGGAGCGTTCGAAGAAGAAGGGCTGTGATCGAGCTTACTACCGCTAAGTCAAAGACGCCCAGTTCCTATATATATATATATATATATATATATGATTCCTTTCTTTAAGCACGGAGAAGATGGATTCATGATGTAACTGATGGTTTGACCATGATGGCCGCAGAATCATTACATCTGGCCTATGAGAGAGAGAGAAATTCCGGAGGAATGTTGGGGTTGCAAAATTCTGCCTAGGACAAGCTATTTAATAATAATGATTCTTTAGCTATGATAAAACCGTTACATGTTTAGTACACAAGAGAGAGAGAGAGAGAGAGAGAGAGAGAGAGAGAGAGTGCCCATGTCAACAACCACTATTGTGGATATTTGCGGGATTTTGACTTAAAATTTCACGCCTCTATAGTGGCTAATGGTATGGACGGAGTTAACATAGAAAGTTATCATAGATTCTGTTAGGGCACCTATATTTATATTTACATGCGGAAATGAAAAGTCTGACAAATTTCCAATGGCTGGAGGGATTCTCCTAACACAACCAAGCTTCAGCAAAAGCTTTACAGAAGAAAAGACTCTCCTGAAACTGTCCTCCAGAAAAATGGATGTCGATATTGGTGCAGCCCAAAAAGAACGACATACAAAATATGCAAAGAGATTGATTAATCAACATCGAACTGGCGTGTTGGGCCGCTGGACGCTGTTGGATTTGTTGAGGCGCAGATTGGATCACCTATGGACGTGTCCAGAGTACCATGGTGATAGTCCTCAAACAACTGATAACTGACGTGGAGAAAAACAAACGATGGATACAATTCAGAACATGACAACATGAATACATTAAACAGAAAAGCGCGGACTACAGTCTTCAGACTTAAAAAATTAGAGCACACCTCCATAGAATTAGTCTTAGGACTCGGCTGCTTGCACACGTTGCACACGACTTAGAGCAGTCCCCAAAGCAAATTCTGCAAGACTGCCCCAGCCTGAGCAGCGTGAGAATGGAAATCAACAGGAGCAACCATTTAGAGCAAACTATTGGAAAGGGCACCAGCAAAATACTAAAATTAAAAATACTGAGAGCATGCATTTTCCCAGTGGCTACTTATGGTTGTGAATCATGGACTATTACACAAAAAATTAAGAACGAAAATCCAGTCCTTCGAAACTAAATGTACAGAAAGATCCTACGAATACCATGGACAGAAAAAGAAAGAACACTGATGTCCTGAAAGAACTAAATGTTAAAGAGAATTGGCTGATAAACAACATACTATACAGAAAAATTACATACGTTGGTCACATCAAGCGTCACGATGGCCTGGAAAGAACAATACTAGAGGGCAGGGTCCCAGGACGCAGAGGCAGACCAAGAAGAAGATGGCTACAAGAAACCATGAACATCGACGAAGTGGGTGAACTGGCAAGAGACAGAGTGAATTTCAGATGTGATGCAAAGAGAGCAACGTCCTATAAAGGATACGCACCTTGATGATGATTGGAAAGGGGCGGGGTGGGGGGATGAAGACATCTAGCGCTCAGCCCTGTTTAAGATACATACCGGAGTAGCCGCATGCCAGAAGTTGATGATACATACAGGAGTAGCCACATGCCAGAAGTTGATCACAAAAGAAAACATTTATATATTTATAATTATTTTTTGTAAAACAGAGCGTAAAAATATGGCTTTAGTGTGTATTATGCTAGGATTGAAAAAACTGCAAACAAATCTAAATAGAAAATTAATTAAATACATTCAATGTTTTTAATTAGATTTCGTTGTTATGACATTTTCATTTTTTTCATTTAAAAAATAAATGGGCATATAATAGCTCACTACTACTTATTGCATATTATTGTGTAACATTGGGATCATCATTAGAAACAGGAAGATGTCAGTTAAAATAACAAGTCATAACAAGTCATAACAGTAAAGCATAATAACAAGTCATACTCTGATATGATTACTTCAAGAACAAATTGATGACTTACTGATAGAACTGGTATTACTGCATTTTGGGAAGAGCGATAAAACTGTCTCTTACAAGATTGATTGATTGATAAGACCATCATCATTACACTTCGGTGAGCAGCCATATGTGCTTCAATCTTTTTCTTACACAGGAAGATCTCATCTGCAGTGCACGAACTTCGTAGCACCGGCGAGGATCCCCGGTGTAATTTTGAAGATGGTGAAAATATTTTGTAGGAATTTAATTATGTTTCCTATTGATTTTTGCTCGGGCAGTGGCTTTCCAGCCTGCTCTTCGATTTTGAACATCCAAGGGTTCTTTTACATGCCCACATTAAACACGCGACCTACGTTTTATCGTTCGTCTCCAATAGGACTAGGAACTCGATCTCACCTACACTGAGATCAGGGAATTCTGGAAAAATATCCAGATGTTTCCACGAGGGAGTGAACTTGGTACCTTTGGCACGAGAGATGAGATTCTAACCTCTACGCCACAGAGAGATGAGATCCTAACCTCTACGCTACAGAGAGATGAGATCCTAACCTCTACGCTACAGAGAGATGAGATCCTAACCTCTACGCTACAGAGAGATGAGATCCTAACCTCTACGCTACAGAGAGATGAGATTCTAACCTCTACGCTACAGAGAGATGAGATTCTAACCTCTACGCTACAGAGAGATGAGATCCTAACCTCTACGCTACAGAGAGATGAGATCCTAACCTCTACGCTACAGAGAGATGAGATCCTAACCTCTACGCTACAGAGAGATGAGATCCTAACCTCTACGCTACAGAGAGATGAGATCCTAACCTCTACGCTACAGAGAGATGAGATCCTAACCTCTACGCCACAGAGACTCCTTAAGTAAAAGAGTTCTTTGATATCTGACAAGAGTTAGTGAAGAATATATATTTGTTACTGTGGTAGAGGATCTATGTGGCTTAGGGGGCAGCGTGTTCACCCACAGCCAGGCTCTAGCACAGGCCAGACAACTGGCCGGGTATTCCCTGACCTAGATAAGAAAAGGGATCTGGAAATTACAGATGTTTGATAGAACACTGCACGCTTTTTGCAATTTTATTCAATTCTGTGAGTCTATGGTTATTTTTGGTGAAGAATATTTATAATATTGATATTCCTTATTGTTAAACTTAACTTGTTGCATAATATGACTTCGAGTTAGCATTTTGTGTTGATTTTAAAATGAATTCGTCTATATACACCAATACTGGAATGCGAGGTCACGTGGTGTAGTTGGGGTCTGATTTCCACAATTCTTACCTGAGCACGAAGGCCCAGTAGTTTATAGTTGGCTCTGGTTCACCTCTCTCTCCAAAAACCTCCGACAAGAGTTAGTAAAGAATATATGATATTTGTTACTGTGGTAGAGGATCTATGTGACTTGGGGAGCAGCGTGTTCGCCTCTCTCTCCAGAAACCTCTGACAAGAGTTAGTAAAGAATGTATGATATTTGTTACTGTGGTAGAGGATCTATGTGGCTTGGGGGCAGCGTGTTCGCCTCTCTCTCTCTCTCTCTTCAAAAGTCTATCTATCTATTATCTTTACCCAGGTGAATGATGGGATTGATTAATCACTCTTGCTGTTAAGCATATGGGTGGAAACTTTAATTTGCATTACAAGGTAAGATGAGTCGCCCTTGTTGTGTTATATCCGTTTTTATTTAGTATGCTCTTTAATATTGTCTATCCATCTTTTTCTCAGCCTTTCCTTGGCACTATAACCTGATCTACTTTTATTTTAATGCTGTTATTGCTAGTTGGTTGTATTCCATTCTCATTATAGTGTCAGAACCATTGTGTTTGTTCTCTTTCAATGTATTTGTTGCATTAAATTATGAGCAATCAGCTTCTTATGTCCTCATTTCGTAGTCTATCTTTCCTGGTGACCCGCACTGCCTTCCTCAAACATTTCATTTAACATATGGTGAGCTTTCTGTGGTGTGTTGCTGTCAGGTGCCACGTTTGGTACTGGTAACATAGTGTATATAATTGTTACAGAAGAGTTCGTATATCATGAACAGAGAAGAGAACAAATAAATCTATACAGAAAGAACTGAAAATCAAAGAAAATTGGCTGATGCTACAAATAAGATGATAAAATTAAAGTATTTTGGGTATATATAAAGAGAAACGAAGGACTGGGAAAGACCATCATGGAAGGAGGGATACTGGCAAAGAGGAGAAGAGAAACGAAGGACTGGGAAAGACCATCATGGAAGGAGGGATGACGGCAAAGAGGAGAGAAGAAGGAAAGACCATTGGAAAGGGATGACGGAAAAGGAGAGGAGCCGTGAAATATATTCAGGATGTAACTGATGGTTTGAGCATGACAGCTGCAGAGACGGGAAATCTGTCCTGCGAGAGAGAGAAATTCAGAAGGACTGTTATGGAGGCAAAGTTCTGCTCAGGACAAGCTATTTGATGATGAACAAAGCGTTGGTAGAAAAATTTTTATCACGTTTTTTACTTCCATATTGTTGGATATTTGACATCAATGTTACTCCAAAATATCACTTTATTATGTTACAGGTGTCTTAAAGCAGGTACTCTTGAAAACCACATTTTTTCCTATCACAATTTGTGCATGTCAATTTACTTAGACATAAACTTTCATAGTTTAATCACGCTTATTATTATCTTCTGACATTCTGATGTAGAAAATACGTCTTTTAGCAATAAAGGAAAATAAGCTGAATTATGGTAGAGCCGCAGTAGCGTAGTTGTTAGTGAACTTGCTTCTTAGACTAGTGGTTCGGGTTCATTTCCACAGTGGGCGTGGAATGTTTTCCGACCGGCCGTAACGGCTCTCAGGTCGACCCAGCCTCTATTTGGTACCAGAAAAAGCAGTAATGAAAAAAACAATGAAAACTATGGGCCTAACACTGTTTTACTCTATAACTGAAATGGTAAACCAGGGTTTTTGTTGAATTTTTGACTAGTGGTTCAGGGTTTCTTTCAGAATTATACTCGAGGATAACCAGGTCTCTGTCGAATTATCTGGTGGAAACAGTATGTCATGAAACTATGGGCTAAACCGTTTTCTTTATATACTCGTGGTATAACCAGGGTTTCTTGTTGAATTATACTGGTGGTATAACCAGGGTTTCTTGTTGAATTATACTGTGGTATAACCAGGGTTTCTTGTTGAATTATACTGTGGTATAACCAGAGTTTCTTGTTGAATTATACTGTGGTATAACCAGGTTTCTTGTTGAATTATACTGGTGGTATAACCAGGGTTTCTTGTTGAATTATACTGGTTGTATAACCAGGGTTTCTTGTTGAATTATACTCGTGGTATAACCAGGGTTTCTTGTTGAATTATACTGGTGGTATAACCAGGGTTTCTTGTTGAATTATGACACAACTCAAAACAACAGTAACCTTTAAAACTAATAGATTTATTTCAACAGTGGTTTTAGAACACAACTCAAGTTTTCATTATTAATATGGAGTCACGGATAGCAAAGTTGATAGCATTCAACTCTAGTGATCACGTACCGTGGAAGTTCCGGGGTTCGAATCCAGCTTGTGCCAAAAATTATCGGTGTGCGCATGATACGCGGTTGGACTACAGAAGAACCTGATCTTGGGGACCTAAATTACAACTACCTCTAAAGTCGGAGTAAGGCGTGCCCGGATGGTGAGGAAACGCTTGTAAATTACAACTACCTCTAAAGTCGGGATTAAGGCTTGCCCGGATGGTGAGGAACACTTAAATTACAACTACCTCTAAAGTCGGGATTAAGGCTTGCCCGGATGGTGAGGAACACTTAAATTACAACTACCTCAAAGTCGGGATTAAGGCTTGCCCGGATGGTGAGGAACACTTAAATTACAACTACCTCTAAAGTCGGGAGTAAGGCTTGCCCGGATGGTGAGGAACACTTAAATTACAACTACCTCTAAAGTCGGGAATAAGGCTTGCCCGGATGGTGAGGAACACTTAAATTACAACTACCTCTAAAGTCGGGATTAAGGCTTGCCCTGATGGTGAGGAACACTTAAATTACAACTACCTCTAAAGTCGGGAGTAAGGCGTGCCCGGATGGTGAGGAACACTGGGGAGAAAGAAAATAAACCAGTCAAAGGCACCTTAATAAGCGCCAGAAAATAAACTAGCCAGAAGCACTTTAATAGGCGCCATGACTTTGCCTGAATTCATAGCGAGTGAGTCAAAACAATACAAACAGAGAACTCTGGGACAGAACAGGACAACGACAGGTAGAACAAAACAATACAAACAGAGAACTCTGGGACAGAACAGGACAACGACAGGTGGAACAAAACAATACAAACAGAGAACTCTGGGACAGAACAGGACAACGACAGGTGGAACAAAACAATACAAACAGAGAACTCTGGGACAGAACAGGACAACGACAGGTGGAACAAAACAATACAAACAGAGAACTCTGGGACAGAACAGACAACGACAGGTGGAACAAAACAAATGCAAACAGAGAACCTGAGACAGAACAGGACAACGACAGGTGGAACAAAACAATACAAACAGAGAACTCTGGGACAGAACAGGACAACGACAGGTGGAACAAAACAATACAAACAGAGAACTCTGGGACAGAACAGGACAACGACAGGTGGAACAAAACAATACAAACAGAGAACTCTGGGACAGAACAGGACAACGACAGGTGGAACAAAACAATACAAACAGAGAACTCTGGGACAGAACAGGACAACGACAGGTGGAACAAAACAATACAAACAGAGAACTCTGGGACAGAACAGGACAACGACAGGTGGAACAAAACAATACAAACAGAGAACTCTGGGACAGAACAGGACAACGACAGGTGGAACAAAACAATACAAACATAGAACTCTGGGACAGAACAGGACAACGACAGGTGGAACAAAACAATACAAACAGAGAACTCTGGGACAGAACAGGACAACGACAGGTGGAACAAAACAATACAAACAGATAACTCTGGGACAGAACAGGACAACGACAGGTGGAACAAAACAATACAAACAGAGAACTCTGGGACAGAACAGGACAACGACAGGTGGAACAAAACAATACAAACAGAGAACTCTGGGACAGAACAGGACAACGACAGGTGGAACAAAAGATAAGGAGCAGAAGGTGGCGATGGATAGGACACACACTGAGGAAACCCCTAACAGCATCACAAGACAAGCTCTCGGAGGAACCCCAGAGCAATAGAGGTAGGGAAGACCCAGGAACACCTGGAGACGTGAGTTGGAGACGGAATGCAACAAAATGGGGAGAGAGTGGAGAGATCTGGAAAGGATGGCATTGGATAGGCGGGCTTAGAAGGCCTTGGTTGTGGACCTATGCCTCCCTAGGGTGAAGAAGATGAGATAGGCGGGCTTGGAAGGCCTTGGTTGTGGACCTATGCCTCCCTAGGGGTGAAGGGTGTCTATGCCTTCCTAGGGGTAAAGGGTGTCTATGCCTCCCTAGGGGTGAAGGGTGTCTATGCCTTCCTAGGGGTAAAGGGTGTCTATGCCTTCCTAGGGTAAGGGTGTCTATGCCTTCCTAGGGGTAAAGGGTGTCTATGCCTTCCTAGGGGTGAAGGGTGTCTATGCCTTCCTAGGGGTAAAGGGTGTCTATGCCTTCCTAGGGGTAAAGGGTGTCTATGCCTTCCTAGGGGTAAAGGGTGTCTATGCCTTCCTAGGGGTAAAGGGTGTCTATGCCTTCCTAGGGGTGAAGGGTGTCTATGCCTTCCTAGGGGTAAAGGGTGTCTATGCCTTCCTAGGGGTAAAGGGTGTCTATGCCTTCCTAAGGGGTGAAGGATGAAGAAGAACCGAAACAAAACTCATTAACCCATTCACTCCGCAACTGTTTTTTGTGTACACTTGGACGCATTTATATTGCAAAGTAAAATGAAGTAGTCTTTACACTTGGACGCATTTATATTGCAATGTAAAATGAAATAGTATATACTGCCTTTGTATCATCTTAGAAATGTTTAGTTTTAGTTTAGTCATCACCATCACTGCACGTCGAACAAATTAGTCCATAAGTGCTCCGATCTCTCCCTCAGTATGTCCATCAGCGTGTGGCGACTAACGACACCGGTTCTTTGTTGGTTTACAATTCTTCTCTGTCTGCCAGCATAGCGCTCTTGTCGAGCTACACCACACTTAACTTTGAGTTCCTGCAGTCTGGTTAGTGTTGTGGATTCACCGCTATACGTGAATCATGTACACGCCCTCTCTCCCTTAAGGAATTTATAATATCAGCCTGGTCCATTGCTCGTCCGCTTTGGACAGCAGCCATACCTGCAAGCCTATCCGCACGTTCATTCCCCTTACACCTGCATGCCCTGGCACAAAAATAAAACTGATCTTTGTCAGCTTAGACCTCCCCAGCGATTCTATCCAATGTCTCCTAGCCCATCCTGTTTCAATCTTCCTGAGCATACTCATTGAGTCACTGAGAAAACATGCATGGATAAAAGTCTGTGGTTCTAGCCAAATCATCGCTTTGGTAACCGCCATGATTTCCATAGTGAGACTGCTCGTAGTCACGGCAAAACCACCACTGTCTTCCTTCACAACATCACCTCCGACCTGAGCAGTGAAAGCCCATGAGCTCCGCACATGTCGAATCACCGAACCATCCGTATAAATGATTACATCATGCTCAGATGCGTTCTCAGAAATTAATGCCTGAATTAATGCCTGAACCTCTGCCTCCACGACAAGTGGGTTGTGTTGCCTTAGAAATGTATTACTAGTCAGTATATACCGACTCAATATGTAGAATAACTCTTCACGACGACTAATCACTTGCCTCTAGTGCAGAGGTTACCAAACATTGCATTACCGCGGACACTATTTTAAATATATTTTGCTTCCACGGACTCCAAACGTTTTTATATATGAGAATGGACACGACTGAATTATCTGTGTGTTACAATGGTAAACAATGTATGCAATTTAACGTTTTAATAAACAGGAAGAGTTTCCTTTTGTCTTGAACATGACGCGCATCATCAGTGCATTTGCGTTTCAATTTCAGCCAGCGATTCATCCTGAAGCTCAGCCAAAATGTATTATAGCAAAATTTAATGCATATCAACGTAATTTATCCTATCTTTCCCAAGATTGTTTCAACCAATTACTTACTTAAATTTCATTCTTCTAGCGATGGAGTTATTATTACACCACACCAACAGTCAAGCTGGCTCCAATTTCTCAAACTGTGGGAAATTTAAAATGATCTTTCATTTTGTCCTGTCAGATATTTAGACTCCAGTCTGGTCAGGATCCATTGATTTCGCATCGGAACTAATTTACCATTGTTTTTATACATGTTTTTAACATTTATTTGTTGTTTGAAATGTCAAATATCATATTTCTTCAAGCAATTGAAGACCCCCATGTGAGTACCTCGTGTGCCCCCTGTGAGTACCTCGTGTCGCCTGAGTACCTCGTGCCCCGATACCGTGTCCCTCCACGTGTTCGCGGACCCTAGTTTGAGAACCGTTGCTCTAATGTATTCCAACATTCTGATCCATTAAGAGAAATTGTAAACAAACCGCTCTTCAAGCTGATTGGTTTGTTATTATTAGACTCGTTTGCACTTGCTACTGAAGGTGTTCTGACATTCATTTGTCAGCTCTAAATGGCTTCGTTACTTTCTGAACGAGAACATATGTTGCTAAAACGTTTCAGATATTAGCAACAAAAAATGGTCAAAGAGAGAAGGGTTGATTTCATGCACCGGTTTTCTCCATATGGCTTTTCTTTCTTATAACAGTTGGTACTAGTAGGGTTTACCAGACAACTGTGACTTCATTGCACCAGATTTCTCCATATGGCTTTTCTTCTATAACAGTTGGTACTAGTGGTTGACCAGACAACTGTGACTCATTCACCAGATTTCTCCATATGGCTTTTCTTTCTTATAACAGTTGGTACTAGTGGTTGACCAGACAACTGTGAATTTATGACATCTCAGAAATATGTTCAAGTTTATATTCATTGTTTTTCACAGTGCAATATAAATACAAATTTTACAAAGTTTCCAAACATTCAGTGAGCGTATGTGGCTTAGCGGTAGTGAGCTCGATCCCAACCCATGAGTACCTGGTTCAAACCCAGCGACGGGCAGTTTGGAAGCAAATTTGTTTTCTTTAATTTTTACGAACGGTAAAAATAGACGTCACGGTACAGAAAGCAATGACAAACTACTAAACGTATAAGTGGTGCCTAGAAAATCAAAGACTCATTTACTGTGGTTGATGGCAACGTCATGTAAAGGATATACCAGGATTTTCATACAAATTCAACAAAGTAGTAACTTCAAATGTTTTATTGAAGTTGTCAAAAGGAATTTACAAAATGCTGCAGAAAAAAAGTGTGTAATGGGATGCAGAACACATGTGAAAGACACTGAAACATCAATAACAAAACAAGCAGAGTATCTGCGTATGTTCGGCACGTTTAAAAAAATCATCAAGCGACATATATCAACAGTACACTTTCGTTTGCGTTAAACAAACCACAGTGGAAGAACATGTGCTTTTGAATGTGTTACAGAAGATTTCTCCGTATGTCATGGATAGAGAAGACCAAAAAATAGATCTATCCAGAAAGAACTTAAAATCAAAGAAAACTGGCTAATGCTACAAATAAGAATGTGAAACTTGAAGTAATTTGGAAATAAAGAGTCACAAAAGTTGGAGAAGACTATCACGGAAGGAGGTATCCCGGCAAAGAGGAGAAGATGAAGATCACGGAGAAGATGGATTCAGGAGAACTGATGGTCTGAGCATGACGGATGCAAGGATGAGACATTTGGCATAATGAAGAGAGAAATTCAGAAGGACTGTTAGGGTGGCAATATTGTGATGACAAGCTATTTAAAGATGATGCCACATTTGTTTTGCTTTTTTTTGTTGTGGCTAGAAACTTATAAGGACATTTACATTTTGTTTAGTCGTGGCCCCCGACAACATAAGGTCGACTAGCTCAGACGGGAAATCTAAAATTCCTATTTAATGGGGGCTAGTTTTTGTATATGTTTGGTAGAACACTGTAAGCTGGTTTAATAATCACAATATATATAGAGACTGCAGTAAAACTATGTATCGATGAAGAGTTTAAAGAAGAAGAAGAATATTGTCCAATAGCAACAAGCAGGTAAGTTATTGAATTTAAAAAAAAAAAAGCAGAGGAACATACGATGTTCAATGAATAACTCCTTGGAAGTAAAAAAAAAAATCAAGCAAATTACAAAGTGAATAGGGCATGACAGAACACTTACCTGTGCATGCACTGTTGACAGGCAAAACATTCTAAGTGGTAGACGTTATTTTTGGCTCTCATTACCATCTCAAATGCTGGAATCATCTTTTTACAGGCTGCACAGTAACCGGTTGTACCAAACAACCTGCGGGGGTTATACGACAAAGAAATATATACGTTAGACATCGTCCACTTTTAACACAAGACCGTAGAGAACAGTCGATCAATCGGACATTCTTGTTGGCGTTAGTTGAAGAAATCGGAAATTCACGTTGTAGTGGGCTGACTTTTGATCTTCTTCTGAACGCTCCATATCGACAATTTGTTCATTGTGATTTGTATGTGATATGAGCCTAAGGACGATTGTACGTTGTGTAAGTTATGCGCCTGCAAGTAGGCCAGCACATCCGATTTCTGCAATGTTTTTATTTACTAGGGTTGATGGCTACGTCCTTTGGGATATGCCACGATTTTCGATTTTTCAGGGTAGCTTCACCAGGTCCTACATCAGTAGCCTCTTACGACATGCCCTGTACATCGCAGTTACTACTCTTTGCTTCCCTTGCCGTCCCCAGCAACACACAGGTGTGACATTTGATCAATCACTGTAAACTATTTCAGTCGATATCCTTAGTTCATTGGGGTTTTATACCCTCGAACGTATTTATATTGCAATGAGTACTGAATTGGCCTGTATACTGACTTTGCGTCATCTTAAAATATAACCAGAGCCAGTATATCGGATCGGAAGGGTGAAGGAGTTAATGGACAAAAAGTGTTATAATACTGTTATTCTTTAATGTTAAATTTAATTGAGGATATAATATGTTTTCGCGTGCTATGTTGTTATTAAAATGAATTAGTCTTAATCTAACCATACTCAAATTCAAATGCACGAGTCATCGAATTGAGAAAGCTTATTTCCGGGAATTTCCAGTTGAGCTGAACTGACTTAGTTTGTATCATTAAGTAGCAGAGCGAGAACTAGTGCTGTCAAACGCGGTATCAGCGGGCGCCATGGCGCCTGATTCATACATTCATGGCACTCTATTTTACTCTGCTGGCTGGATTGTCAATCAGATTTCAATATACCGTTCTGTTCCATATTTTTTTGGTAGCACCTCATGAATAAGATATTACTGCTTTATCAATTTTGTTTTATTTTGTAATCATTCTCTCTAGCTCAAGCAGTAGATTTTTTTTCCGCTGAAGAAAACGTCAATAGCAATAGGCAGTTCCAAATGGAGAATAGTAGGCTGGGAAACCGCTGCCCAGGCAAAATTCATTTGAAAGATTACAAATAAAATTTCTACAAAAATGTTGCATCATCTTCTAAATTACACCGGGGACACTCGCTGGATCTACAGAGTTCGTGCACTGCAACTGATATCTTTCTCTTTAAGAAAGAGTCAACACACTTGGTTACTCATCGAATTGCAATGATAATGCTCCAATCAATCCATCAATCAATCAACCAACTAACCCATCAATTAGTTGATTGATGGATTAATTGGTTGATTGATTGATCGAATGATTAATCAATCAATTTTTTCTTTACTCCCGCAGACAACACTGTCATAGTTGTTTGTGTTTAACTTTAATCAGGCGCTCACTGTCTCTTGATTCTGTTTCTTTACGTTAATGTGAAGCAGATGTCATTTATGATGTCTGACTTGTCAATACTTTTCATACTTGCAACAGATGTCATTTATGATGTCTGACTTGTCAATACTTTTCATACTTGCAACAGATGACATTTATGATGTCTGACTTGTCAATACTTTTCACACTTGCAACAGATGACATTTATGCACGTTTCGTTTCCAGGTGTATCATATAAAGTTGTAATCATAAATATTACAAAGATGATGAAAAGTTTCGATAATTAGTGAAATCAAGTATTAACATGCCCCTTCTGAAACGTCGTTTTCACCACAGCCCGCCTGGAAAACTATCTATAGCAAATTATTCCACTTCCTCCAGCGTCCTGTTCAATGCGTCTTTGATGTCCTGCTGCCACCTTCGTCTTGGTCGCCTCCTGCCTCATACTCCAGCAACCATGTTTTCCATTACCGTTCTATCCAAACAACTGGGACGTTTAACGTGGCCAAAATATTTAATCTCCCAGGACATGATGCTATTTATGAGCCAATGCTAATGAACACTTAGTGAAGTGCATCCATGAAAATAGGATTGATGGGTAGTGGACATACTGGTTGCTTACCTTAAGTAATCTCTTCTACACAAAAGAAGATTTGCTTTGCTGAACAATGTTGATCCGACTTCTCCCAAGCGACAATCACAGCAGGAACATTTCAGACAGTCCTCATGCCAGAACTGGTCCATAGCCTAAAGACAAGATTAGCTAAATATAATAGACATGTTACATACAATAAATGAGAATATCAAATCATGAACAGATTGTAATAACATGTCATGCATAGACGTACACATTCTTTTTCTAGGGAGGGTAAAGGGCTAAATAAATAAAACGAATTTTAGTTGGTGGTTTATTACGAGAAAATGGAGGAGTCTTCTTGATGAACTGAAGGAGAGTTCTACTATCCTGGGAGACCATAAAGGAAACAAACAGAGATCGGGAAAAGTTGAGGCGCTATGCTCCACGAGGAGCGAAGAGGAGTAAGTAAGTAAGGGCACTTGCCCCCTCCTTGCTTTAACATATGGACGGTCATGATGTTATAAGATTAATGAGAGAACATTTAATCAGATTAACACAACATGGAAGTAAGTCATGAGAAAGATAAGAACAACATGGGGATGCATGAGAGACAGTAATTCATGATTTAAAAGATTGAAGAGAGAGAATAATAATGGAGAACAGTTATCATGATTACAAAGACATGAATTAGATAAAATATGAAAGGAGAAGATCAAAGCATACAAGAACATTATTCCATCTTATGTTTAAGCTTGTCCATGGGATCATCTCATCTTCTGCAAACGCTCCATATCGAACACTTATTAAACCACTCTTTGTGGTTTGTATGTGATCTGAGCCAAGATCGACTTTGCGTTGCCCCAGTTATTTTCCTATGGGTGCCTAGGCTAGCACATCCGATTTCTTGCCACATTGTTTATTTACTAGTGTAGCTTTCTCTAGAACTGTGGGATGGATGGGCTTGTCACTTGGACATCATCTTACTCGAGTAGAATGATCGGTGTCCGAAAGTTCATGTCGGATCTAGGCTACCATGACATCCAGTTACTAATGCCCCTCTCCACTGTCTTGTGTGAGGCGGATCTTGGCTCCCATGACATCCAGTTACTAATGCCTCTCTTTACTGTCTTGTGTGAGGCAGATCTTGGCTCCATGACATCCAGTTACTAATGCCTCTTTACTGTCTTGTGTGAGGCGGATCTTGGCTCCATGACATCCAGTTACTAATGCCTCTTTACTGTCTTGTTGAGGATCTGCTCATGACATCATTACTAATGCTTCTCTTTACTGTCGTGTGTGAGGGATCTTGCTCCCATGACATCCAGTTACTAATGCCTCTCTTACTGTCTTGTGTGAGGAGATCTTGGCCATGACATCCAGTTACTAATGCCTCTCTTTACTGTCTTGTGTGAGGCAGATCTTGGCTCCCATGACATCCAGTTACTAATGCCTCTCTTTACTGTCTTGTGTGAGGCGGATCTTGGCTCCCATGACAGTTACTAATGCCCCTCTCCAGTCTTGTGTGAGGCGGATCTTGACTCCATGACATCAGTACTAATGCCCCTCTCCACTGTCTTGAGTGAGGTGCCCCAATTACAAGATTACATAAGATAACCAACAAGATCAAGAAGATCAAGATACAACATTATCAAGACATGAGAAATACCAATCAAACTGTTCTTTTACGAATCTTATTCTCACTGACTAAGAAGACTAAGAAAAGATGGATAGACAATATCAAGACCACACTAAATAAACATGGATATAATACAACAAGGGCGACTCATCTGGCACTGGAACGCAAATTAAAGCTCCCACCCTTACGCTTAACCGCAAGAGTGGACAACCAATTATATCATACACCTGGGAAAAGACAATAGATAATTTTTCACTGACAAGGCTCTGGTGAATGGCGAGAACATGATGGGAAACAAGCAGAGGTCCGGTGTGTTCTTTCTTTCTTTTTTTATTTCTTATTCCCTAATATCCTTTTGTCTCACAGCGTCAAGATAAGATATTTCTAGAACGTACTAGTGTTAGCGCTTCGTACATTGTGCTTTTCAATGTATCTGTTATTTCTATGGTCCACCATAAGTCGAGGATAGTCTACGTGGGTTAAACTATGGGTGAGGTGTTCAGTACATGGCAGAGTGCTGAATATACGTTTTGCCAGCTATGCGCCTACAAGTAGGCCAGGCCAGCACATCCGATTTCTGCGACGCTTTTATTTACTGGGATAGCTTTCCTAGGCCCCTACCGTAGTCGCCTCTTACGACATGCCTTGTAGGTGGCAGTGTTAACTTTCTTTGCTCTTCTTGTGGGCCCCGGCAACACACATGCGAAATAACGGAGTGATTAATGCGTGGTTGAAATGATGGGATTAACTAATTAATTAAATGATTAATAATTGAATCAAGTAGGAAAGAGTTCCTGTAGAGAATGATGATACTGTTGAGTCACGGATGACTGATCAGAGACAAATATTTTGACAACAATTTTAAACAAATTAACTGGTGAGTGATTCAGAATTGGACAATTAAAAAAAAAAATATGGGGACACTTTTTAAAAGACGAAATACCGAACACAAAGTATTATAGTTATACAAAGTACAAAAACAATACAAAGTACAAAACAACTTATACAAAGTACAAAAACATTTAACAAAGTACAACTGTTTAAAGACAAGAACTATAAAGTGACATAAATCAGTTATACAGTACACAAACGGCATAGTTCATACTAGGGTTTCAAAAACAATGCACTAGTGACAAACATTGCTTCATACAAAGTACAAAAACAATTTAAGCAAGAGGCAACTGTTTAAACAAATGAACTGGTGAGTGATTCTTCTTCAGCGATCTCTGGTCATGTGTTTACTCCACTGTGGATCACAAACTGGGCAGTCAGCTTCAGATCTGTCTGGTTTCCCCAAAGCTTAATTTTCAGATGCACTGGATGTGATCACATGTTGCTTCCCAGTTCACACAGGAGAGGACAGTCTTGGAGGACATGATTAGGTGTCTGTTCCGCCTGCTGACACTGGCAGAGAGCTGTTTGACTTATTCCTAGTCTATGTAAGTGTCTGAAGTGTCCGGTACGTCGGCGAAATATAATTAACTGGTCTGTTCAGCCACAGCCAACTCTAGATAACTAGGCCAGACAACTGAATGGGGTTCCTGACCTAGATAAAAAAAAAGGGGGCCGGAACAGATGTTTGATAGAACACTGCAAGCTTTTTTGCAATTTTACTCTATTCTGTGAGTCTATATAGTTATTTATTGGAGAAAAATATTCATAATATTGATATTCCTTATTGTTAAACCTAATTTGTTGCATAATATAACTTCGATTTAGCATTTTGTGTTGATTTTAAAATGAATTCGTCTAATAACACCAATACTGGAATGTGAGGTCACGTGTTGTAGTTGGGGTCTGATTTCCCATAATTCTTACCTGAGTCCGAAGGCTCATAAGTTTATAGTTGGTTCAGCTTAGTTCTTTGAGGAAGTCCGTTCTATAATAATATTTAGTTTAGTATTTGTCTTTCAGTTTACTGCAGATTTTCTCTTGAGAGTTTTGACATCTTGAAAAGAAAGGGATTGGTAGATTTGTTCTTTGGCACTGCTTTCCTTAGCCAAGAGATCAGCACTTTCATTGCCTTCAATGTCACAGTGAGATGAACTCCACTGTAGGTGGATTTCTGGGTACGTGATTAGGGATTATCTGCGATGGTATGACCGGACTACAAACACGGGACACGGCAGGTGGAACACGAGATAAGAAGCAGAAGGTGAGATGGATAGGACACATACTGAGGAAGCCCCATGACAGCATCACAAGACATGTTCTCCGATGGAACCCCCGTGGTAATAGATGTAAGAGAAGACCCAGGAACACATGGAGACGAGAGTTGGAGACGGAATACAAGAAAATGGGGAGAGGTTGGAGAGATCTGGAAAGATGGCCTTGGAAGGCGCTTGGAAGGCCTTGGTTGCGGACCCTCCCTGGGAAGGGGCGGGGAAGGCGAAAAAGCAGATTATAAAGTACACGTTTAAAAGAACTGAAATGATGAATGATTATGCAGAGATTAATTCATGATTACAGTGAATGAAAACTCATGAGTACCACCCGCGTTTCTCCGTGGCGCAAAGAATAATAACACTGCGACCTGAAAGGCATGTCGTAAGAGGCGACTGATGTAGGGGCCTAGGAAAGCTACCCTATTACATACAAATTGTTGCAGAAATCAGATTGCTAATACTTGTAGGCACATAACTTTGGGACGACGTACATTTGCTCTTAGGCTTAGATCACATACAAATCACAAAGAGTGGGTATAATTAAAGAAAATAGTACTAGAAGAGAGAGAGATATGTGTGTGTGTGTGTGTGTGTTGAAGTAATGAAATGAGAGAGAGAGGATATGTGTGTGTGTGTGTGTGTGTGTGTGTGTGAAGTAATGGATAGAGTGAAAGAAAGAAGAGAAAGAAGAGAGAGAGGAATGTGGAGAGAATGGATAGAGGAAGAAAGAAGAGAAAAAGAGAGAGAGAGAAGAGAGAGAAGAGAGGAAAGAGAAAAGAGAAACGAGAAAAGAAGAGAAAGAGAAAGAGAAGAGAGAAAGAGAGAGAAGAAGAGAGAGAAGAGAGAAAGCAAGAGAGAAGAGAGAGAAGAGAGAGAGAGAAGAGAGAGAGAAGAGAGAGAGAGAGAGAGAAGAGAAAAAGAGAAAAAAAAGAAAGCAGAAAAAGAGAGAGACAGAGAGAAAGAGAGAGAGGCGAGAGACATAGAGAGAAAGAAAGAGAGATAGAGTGAGAGAGAGATAGAGGAAGCGAGAGGGCGTTGAGATTGTTGTTGAGGACCAGTTCTAACCTTCAGAAAAAACCGGTCCGTGATTGGTTTCTTGCAGGACATGCATTCCTGCTGATTGTTCGGTTTTGCCAAGCCAGGACTGATCTCTCCCGCAGACATTGGAGCTGGACCTGAAAGTATAGTTAGAAATCGTTAGACTTATCATCCAGCGAGTATGCCTCGTAGATAGTATCAGAATCATGATTTCTCATAACTGACAGTATATGTATGGTATCATGTGACTTATCATGCACCGGACACTGCAGACTCAACAAACACTTATATAGACTAGGAATAAGTCAAACAGCTCTCTGCCAGTGTCAGAGGCGGACAGAACGAGCATATCCTGCAAGACTGTCCTCTCCTGGGTGAGCTGAGAAGCCACATGTGGCCACATCCAGTCGACCTGAAAACTAAGCTTTGGGGAAACCTGACAGACCTGAAGCTGACTGCCCAGTTTGTGGTCCACAGTAAATTAAGCGCATGACCAGAGATCGTTGAAGAAGAAGACGAAGAATGTGACTTATCACAAACGTAATAATAATTTCTCTCGTACCGTTATACGTTACATAGGGCCTGCAAGCAATTTATCCATACCGCTCTATCTTAGGCAACTCTCAATCTCCTCTAGGGAACTGAGACCGATATTTCTTGCCTCTCTCAAAGTTCGTTTCAGAGTCTCCCTAGGTCGTCCTCTCTTTCTTGAACCCTTTGCATACCACTTCAATGCCTGCTTTGATATTCGTTGATCATTTCTCCTCAAAGTGTGTCCAACATATCTCCATCTTCTCATTTGTATAACAGTTGTTACTAGTGATTGACTAGACATTTCTCTGATTTTATTACTTTTCCTCAATTCGTCCCGTTTTATGTTCATTTTTCCCCGCAGATTATCTATTTAGAAATGCATTCAACTAGTAGAGAAGCGTCTGACCGTTGTCCGCAGATTATCTATTTAGAAATGCATTCAACTTGTAGAGTCTGAGTTGTCCGTTATCTTTTAAATGCACAACTGAGGCGTCTGAAAAGCGTGGCTCCCATGCGGGAGATTAGTGTTCAATTCACGGTAAAGCCAAGGATTTCTTCTGTTATGGGCATACATGACAAATCCTAACCAGAACAGCTTTGCGGCGACTGCACTAGCCATGAGGCCATTAAATTCCTCAGGCGCACGTCCCACCTGTCCTACACTGACCTAAACAGCGATACTAGAGGCAGTAACGACAGTTTTTAAATTTTTTATTGTTTAACTTGCTTTCTCTATCTTTAGTAAGTGTCCGGCTCTCGCTGGCATATAGTGAGACTTGAGACAACATTGCTTTATTTAACTTGCTTTCTCTATCTTTAGTAAGTGTTCAGCTCTGGCTGGCATATAGTGAGACTTGAGACAACATTGCATCTCGCTGGCATATAGTGAGACTTGAGACAACATTGCTTTATTTAACTTGCTTTCTCTATCTTTAGTAAGTGTTCGGCTCTGGCTGGCATATAGTGAGACTTGAGACAACATTGCATCTCGCTGGCATATAGTGAGACTTGAGACAACATTGCATCTCGATGGCATATAGTGAGACCTGAGGCAACATTGCTTTATTTAACTTGCTTTCTCTATCTTTAGTAAGTGTCCGGCTCTCGCTGGTGTATGTTGAGACTTGAGACAACATTGCATCTCGTTGGCATATAGTGAGACCTGAGACAACATTGCATCTCGCTGGCATATAGTGAGACCTGAGACAACATTGCATCTCGCTGGCATATAGTGAGACTTGAGACAACATTGCATCTCGCTGGCATATAGTGAGACTTGAGACAACATTGCATCTCGCTGGCATATAGTGAGACTTGAGACAACATTGCATCTCGCTGGCATATAGTGAGACCTGAGACAACATTGCATCTCGCTGGCATATAGTGAGACTTGAGACAACATTGCATCTCGCTGGCATATAGTGAGACTTGAGACAACATTGCATCTCGCTGGCATATAGTGAGACTTGAGACAACATTGCATCTCGCTGGCATATAGTGAGACTTGAGACAACATTGCATCTCGCTGGCATATAGTGAGACTTGAGACAACATTGCATCTCGCTGGCATATAGTGAGACCTGAGACAACATTGCATCTCGCTGGCATATAGTGAGACTTGAGACAACATTGCATCTCGCTGGCATATAGTGAGACCTGAGGCAACATTGCATCTCGCTGGCATATAGTGAGACTTGAGAGCAACATTGCTTTATTTAACTTGCTTTCTATCTTTAGTAAGTGTTCGCTCTGGCTGGATATAGTGAGACTTGAGACAACATTGCTTATTAACTTGCTTTCTCTATCTTTAGTAAGTGTCGGCTCTCGCTGCATATAGTGAGACTTGAGACAACATTGCATCTCGCTGGCATATAGTGAGACCTGAGACAACATTGCATCTCGCTGGCATATAGTGAGACCTGAGACAACATTGATCTTGCATATGAACTGAGACAATTGAACATTCGTAATTTAGTTTTAAAACAAATAAATACATAATGTCAAGAACGAACATAATAAAAATCGTTTCAGAAATGTCGACTAAATGTCGATCTTGATATAAATTGTCAAGATGATATTGACTAGTGTTCGTCATTGTGATAGGAACACGACAAGAAACAAATAAATATATTTCCAAGCAGCAAAATCATATATTTCGGTTCTTTCTAAATCTAACTGATATAAATTAATATAACATAATTCAAATAGAATTTAAAAGAAAACATAAGTATAAAAATACAATGAAATCATAAATAAATACAGATGTACAAAGTAAAGATAAGTATAAAAATACAATGAAATCATAAATAAATACAGATGTACAAAGAAGGAAAGATAGAAATTGCATCTTTTTTATTTGTTGCATGCAACTTACGCGATTACATTAAGATTGGAAAATTAGATGTTGACGCATCAATATAGTTTCGTATAAAACTCCGAAAGACATTTTGCAGCACGTAATCAATTAAAATTTAAAACTGATAAAAGGTTTAGAAGCGGAACGAACATACAGGTTAGAGAGAGACACGAAATTGAACAAAACATTAAGAAAATAAAATAACACACGCACACACACACACACACACACACACACACACACACACACACACACACACCAAGTTGTATGAACAAGAAAATAATAAATTAAGAACTGGATTAGAAGATTTGTTTAACAATTAAAAAACAAAATGTTAAGACATGATTAGATAATCTTCTAGATTAAAAGTAAATGCTCGCAATTTGGAATCTATAATTGAAAACTAAATTCGATTCACAAATACTTAAGTCTTAAATGAAGCAGAGATAATTACTGAAAATAAAGAAGAGGAAATTGTAATTCGATAAGCTTTTAACGAGGGTTTAGCTTCTGATATCAGTTAAAATATTTCTACACAAGACATTTTTAGAGAGTTGCTCAATACGAAGAATGAAAGAGTTAATATTGAGGTATATCAAGAATGACGAAGTGGAGTGCTTAAAATTGAGCTCCAGCCAGAATAACAAAATGAAGAGCTTAACACTGAGTAAAGTCCTAAATAACAAAACCATGAAAATCAAGAGCTTAAGATTAAAGAAATTCTGAATAGCAAAATGAAGATCTTAACTTAAGATTAAAGAGATTCTGAATAGTAAAATGAAGAGCTTAAGATTGAGCAAAGATCTGGATAACAAAATGAAGAGCTTAAATAAAACCTGCAATTTAAACAAGAAAGAAAAACAAACGCTTACGAAATATCTGCAAGGGGAATAGAAAATGATTCCGCTTCGTTTGGTAAACATGACAATGAAATCATATTTAACAAAAACAAGGTAGGAAACGAATGAGCAAGTTAAAGAGAGGGATATGGATGATTAGTGGTGCGTGTAGTTGGTCATGCTGTTTTTGGAAGAGAGAAAAACAAAGGCATACAATTAGCTTGTGTCAATGTTGCAGAAGTGCATTTTGTAGAGAGAAAACAGTCAATCCTGTATAACTATGTTATCAACTGTGAGGAAATCTTCAGTTGTATATACTATGTTATCAACTGTGAGGAAATCTTCAGTTGTATATACTATGTTATCAACTGTGAGGAAATCTTCAGTTGTATATACTATGTTATCAACTGTGAGGAAATCTTCAGTTGTATATACTATGTTATCAACTGTGAGGAAATCTTCAGTTGTATATACTATGTTATCAACTGTGAGGAAATCTTCAGTTGTATATACTATGTTATCAACTGTGAGGAAATCTTCAGTTGTATATACTATGTTATCAACTGTGAGGAAATCTTCAGTTGTATATACTATGTTATCAACTGTGAGGAAATCTTCAGTTGTATATACTATGTTATCAACTGTGAGGAAATCTTCAGTTGTATATACTATGTTATCAACTGTGAGGAAATCTTCAGTTGTATATACTATGTTATCAACTGTGAGGAAATCTTCAGTTGTATATACTATGTTATCAACTGTGAGGAAATCTTCAGTTGTATATACTATGTTATCAACTGTGAGGAAATCTTCAGTTGTATATACTATGTTATCAACTGTGAGGAAATCTTCAGTTGTATATACTATGTTATCAACTGTGAGGAAATCTTCAGTTGTATATACTATGTTATCAACTGTGAGGAAATCTTCAGTTGTATATACTATGTTATCAACTGTGAGGAAATCTTCAGTTGTATATACTATGTTATCAACTGTGAGGAAATCTTCAGTTGTATATACTATGTTATCAACTGTGAGGAAATCTTCAGTTGTATATACTATGTTATCAACTGTGAGGAAATCTTCAGTTGTATATACTATGTTATCAACTGTGAGGAAATCTTCAGTTGTATATACTATGTTATCAACTGTGAGGAAATCTTCAGCTGTATATACTATGTTATCAACTGTGAGGAAATCTTCAGTTGTATATACTATGTTATCAACTGTGAGGAAATCTTCAGTTGTATATACTATGTTATCAACTGTGAGGAAATCTTCAGTTGTATATACTATGTTATCAACTGTGAGGAAATCTTCAGCTGTATATACTATGTTATCAACTGTGAGGAAATCTTCAGTTGTATATACTATGTTATCAACTGTGAGGAAATCTTCAGTTGTATATACTATGTTATCAACTGTGAGGAAATCTTCAGTTGTATATACTATGTTATCAACTGTGAGGAAATCTTCAGTTGTATATACTATGTTATCAACTGTGAGGAAATCTTCAGTTGTATATACTATGTTATCAACTGTGAGGAAATCTTCAGTTGTATATACTATGTTATCAACTGTGAGGAAATCTTCAGTTGTATATACTATGTTATCAACTGTGAGGAAATCTTCAGTTGTATATACTATGTTATCAACTGTGAGGAAATCTTCAGTTGTATATACTATGTTATCAACTGTGAGGAAATCTTCAGTTGTATATACTATGTTATCAACTGTGAGGAAATCTTCAGTTGTATATACTATGTTATCAACTGTGAGGAAATCTTCAGTTGTATATACTATGTTATCAACTGTGAGGAAATCTTCAGTTGTATATACTATGTTATCAACTGTGAGGAAATCTTCAGTTGTATATACTATGTTATCAACTGTGAGGAAATCTTCAGTTGTATATACTATGTTATCAACTGTGAGGAAATCTTCAGTTGTATATACTATGTTATCAACTGTGAGGAAATCTTCAGTTGTATATACTATGTTATCAACTGTGAGGAAATCTTCAGTTGTATATACTATGTTATCAACTATGAGGAAATCTTCAGTTGTATAACTATGTTATCAATTATGAGGAAATCTTCAGTTGTATAACTATGTTATCAACTGTGAGGAAATCTTCAGTTGTATATACTATGTTATCAACTGTGAGGAAATCTTCAGTTGTATATACTATGTTATCAACTGTGAGGAAATCTTCAGTTGTATATACTATGTTATCAACTGTGAGGAAATCTTCAGTTGTATATACTATGTTATCAACTGTGAGGAAATCTTCAGTTGTATATACTATGTTATCAACTGTGAGGAAATCTTCAGTTGTATAACTATGTTATCAACTGTGAGGAAATCTTCAGTTGTATAACTATGTTATCAACTGTGAGGAAATCTTCAGTAAAATGGAACAGTGGTAAGGGGATTAACAGTTCAAATAAATTAAACATTGTTAACTACTGGAATAGTTAACTATGGAGGAACGTCCCGTCGAATGGATTAAACATTGTTAACTACTGGAATAGTTAACTATGGAGGAACGTCCCGTCGAATGGATTAAACATTGTTAACTACTGGAATAGTTAACTATGGAGGAACGTCCCGTCGAATGGATTAAACATTGTTAACTACTGGAATAGTTAACTATGGAGGAACGTCCCGTCGAATGGATTAAACATTGTTAACTACTGGAATAGTTAACTATGGAGGAACGTCCCGTCGAATGGATTAAACATTGTTAACTACTGGAATAGTTAACTATGGAGGAACGTCCCGTCGAATGGATTAAACATTGTTAACTACTGGAATAGTTAACTGTGGGAGGAACGTCCCGTCGAATGGATTAAACATTGTTAACTACTGGAATAGTTAACTATGGAGGAACGTCCCGTCGAATGGATTAAACATTGTTAACTACTGGAATAGTTAACTATGGAGGAACGTCCCGTCGAATGGATTAAACATTGTTAACTACTGGAATAGTTAACTATGGAGGAACGTCCCGTCGAATGGATTAAAGCGCTGTCAAGGATTAGAGAGAGGGCTTCCATTTGTGAGACTCGGGTTCGATCCCCGGTAAAGTTAAAGCCTCTTTAAGCTGATGCACGACCATTCAACATAAGGATGGACCTTGTTTAAGTTATATCAGAAAGTGTAGGTCAACTCAACAAACATAACAAATACGAATTAACTCCTTTCGGAGAATCCAGTATTTATAAAATACAATAGACACAACGGACCACCAATATAAAGCTAGTTGACTAACATAAGAAGCAAGTTGACTAACATAAGAAGCAAGTTGACTAACATAAGAAGCAAGTTGACTAACATAAGAAGCAAGTTGACTAACATAAGAAGAGAGTTGACTAACATAAGAAGAGAGTTGACTAACATAAGAAGAGAGTTGACTAACATAAGAAGAGAGTTGACTAACATAAGAAGCAAGTTGACTAACATAAGAAGAGAGTTGACTAACATAAGAAGCAAGTTGACTAACATAAGAAGCAAGTTGACTAACATAAGAAGAGAGTTGACTAACAGAGCGTTATAACATAAGAAGAGAGTTGACTAACAGAATGACTAACATAAGAAGAGAGTTGACTAACATAAGAAGCAAGTTGACTAACATAAGAAGCAAGTTGACTAACAACTACGTGACTGCAGTTCTCTATAAGCGACAGAACGTGAAATTAATTTCCGAGAGTATAGTTTAGTCATCAGATCATCATCCCTAACTGCACATTGAACCAATTAGTCCACAATTGCATCGATCTCATCTACGTTATGTCTCTGCTCAGCGTGTGGCAGCTAACTACACCAGTTCAATGTTGGTTGACTATTCTTCTTTGATTTCCAGTAAAGTTCTCGTCTCTATCTACAGTCCATTTGATTTGGGTATTTTTGCAGTCTGGTTAATTTTGCAGATTCATCCCTTCCTATATTTTTTTAATCGTTTACACGCCCTCTTTTCCATAGGGAATTCATAATATCAGCCTGATCCATTGCTAGTTCGCTTACTTCAGCAGCCATATAGGAATTTGAGAAGAGAGAGAGAGAGACAAGAGAGAGAAATGGTGGGACGTAGATACTTCACTACACGTGTGCGCACACTGACTTGATACACTAACACAGATAATGAAGAATCACAACCGACCAGGAATATTTGCCCTTCATACTGACATGTTCATATACTAACTTCTTAAAACGACCTTATTACTGACATTCTGTTCATATACTAGACCATTCTGTTCATCTGAATTCTGTTCAATACTAGACCATTCTGTTCATATACTAGACTATTCTGTTCATATACTAGACCATTCTGTTCATATACTAGATATTCTGAATGTTCATGTAGCTTGACGAGAGTTCGGTGCTGCTCTATCCCAAAGGTACTTGTTCTCTCGTAAACCATTGAGATATTGCAGAACTGATCTCATGTGTCAAGTCTTCCGGACAAATTCAATGATTAATAACTAGACATTTTATTCCATATATTTCACCATCTTCTAAATTCATCAAGGACCTTCACGTTCGATCATTGACTAGCTGCTGATATCGTTCATAAGTAAGAGATTCTGTTCATATTACTCACCGAAGTGCAATGTTGATATCATAATAATCAATCAAATCAATTCATAATAAATCAAACTATGCACCATTCCATTTCAACAAACCATCGTTCTGATAAACGAAGAGGCAAACATTCCCTGAACTTCGATATTAATAACCATTTGTTGACAATAAAGAACACATTAACAAAATTACATACAGTATTTTTCAACATAGACCATGTATCATATACAGGAATTGGATACAAGATACAGAATTGATACAAGATAAGGAATGTGATCAAGATGCAGGTTGTGGATACAGTAGATTCAGGAATGTGATACAGATCAAGAATGTGATACAAGATGCGGAATTGATCACTAGATACAAGCGAATGTGGATACAAGATCCAAGAATCCTGGATCACAATGTATGCGGGAATGCTGCTTCAGCTAGATCAAGAATTGGATAAAGATTAAGGAATGTGATACAAGATCAAGGAATTGTTACAGCTATGCAAGGAATTCCAAATCGGAGGATTTCAGAAGTGGATATAGTGAGGATGTGGATCAACAAGATATCGAATTGGATACAGAAGAAAGGAATGTGGATACAAGATACTCACGGAAGGGGTACAAGACACAGTGGGGATACAACACAGAATAATACAACAAGATCAAGAATGAAACTAATCAAGGAATGTGATCAAACACGCGAATGTGATACAAGACACAAGATGTGATACAAGAGAAGGGGAATGTGCAAGAACAAGAATTGGATACAAGATACAAGTGTGATACAGCAGATCAAGGGAATGTAACAAATAAAGAATTGATAAAACAAGAATTGATCATAATCAGATGATTTATTCAAAAGGATAAAATCAAGGGAATGTGGATACAAGATACAAGGGAATGTGGATAAATCAAGGGAATGTGGATATAAGATGCAAGGGAATGTGGATACAAGATACAAGGGAATGTGGATACATAGATACAAGGGAATGTGGATACAAGATACAAGGGGAATGTGGATACAAGATCAAGGGAATGTGGATACAACAAGATACAAGGGAATGGGATACACAAGATACAAGGGAATGTGGATACAAGACACAAGGGGAATGTGGATACAAGACACAAGGGGAATGTGGATACAAGACACAAGGGGAATGTGGATACAAGACACAAGGGAATGTGGATACAAGATACAAGGGGAATGTGGATACAAGATACAAGGGTAATGTGGATACAAGATACAAGGGGAATGTGGATACAAGATACAAGGGTAATGTGGATACAAGATACAAGGGTAATGTGGATACAAGATACAAGGGGAATGTGGATACAAGATACAAGGGAATGTGGATACAGCAGATACAAGGGAATGTGGATACAGCAGATACAAGGGAATGTGGATACACAAGATACAAGGGAATGTGGATACAAGGTACGGAATGTGATGTGATACAAGGGGAATGTGGATAAGAGCAAGGGGAATGTGGATAATGCAAGGGAAATGTGGATACAGCAAGATACAAGGGAAATGTGGATACAGCTAGATACAAGGGGAATGTGGATTAGATCAAGAATGTGATTAAATCAAGAATGTGAAGCAAATAAAATGATATGTGGATGCAGCAAGAACAAGAGAATGGGAACAGAAGATAAAAAAGGAAATGTGGATACAGCAAGATACAAGGGGAATGGTCAGAAGATACAAAAATTGTACAGAAGATACAAGGATATACAAGATATCAAGGGAATGGGGATACAGAAATAGAAGGAATGTGACAGAATACAAGGGAAATGTGGATACAGTAAGATACAAGGGAAATGTGGATACAGCAAGATACAAGGGGAATGGGGATACAGCAAGATACAAGGGAAATGTGGATACAGCAAGATACAAGGGGAATGGGGATACAGCAAGATACAAGGGGAATGGGGATACAGCAAGATACAAGGGGAATGTGGATACAGCAAGATACAAGAGAATGGGGATACAAGATACAAGGGGAATGGGGATACAGTAAGATACAAGGGGAATGTGGATACAGCAAGATACAAGGGAAATGTGGATACAGTAAGATACAAGGGAAATGTGGATACAGCAAGATACAAGGGGAATGGGGATACAGCAAGATACAAGGGAAATGTGGATACAGCAAGATACAAGGGGAATGGGGATACAGCAAGATACAAGGGGAATGGGGATACAGCAAGATACAAGGGGAATGGGGATACAGCAAGATACAAGGGAATGTGGATACAAGATACAAGGGAATGTGGATACAGCAAGATACAAGGGGAATGTGGATACAGCAAGATACAAGGGAATGTGGATACAAGATACAAGGGAATGTGGATACAAGATACAAGGGGAATGTGGATACAACAAGATGCAAGGGAAATGTGGATACAACAAAATGATATTCTTATCTTAATCCTAGACGTGAAGCAATGAAATATGATTATGGGGATGTAGAAGAAAGAAAGGAAAGAAAAAACAATAGAGATAACGAAGACAAAGAGAGAGTCTAGATTGAAATATTTACTGAAGGCTTATATACTAGTATATCGGGTTTAATGGGGTGTAGAATAGTAGCCGATTGACGTGAATAAACTGTGTATTTGTTGAAACTGGAAAATAGATCAAGCTATGGAATGTAAATGTTGGCGCCACAAATGAGAACAACGCCAGCAACGACAACACAAACAATTCTAAGTGTGATGGCTTCAATTTACTGTTAACATGTTATGCCTTGAGGAACAGACGTTTGTCATATTGAGTCCGTTCTGATAGCTTCTTCTTCTTCTATAGTCAAATCAAATATAGAGCCATGCTATCCTCATTTGTTTGTCACCCTTATGAATTCAGGTGTCTAATTTGGCGATTGTGACTCAGTTTTGCGTGAAGATTTGCTTTCATTACCAAGTGTTCCTTGTCATTCAGACGAGTCTTAATCTGACTTCTGAGGCATTTGTAAATTAGATCACCAAGTAATAGAATATCCAAGACAGAGAAGAGTTAAAAACAAAGATATCCTACAAGACCTGCATATCGAGGAGCATAAATAACATGTCCCAGAAAATGAAATATTTTGGCCACGTTAAACGTCACAGTGGTTAGAAGAGAACGTAGGAAGGCAGGTTCCTGGGGTACGAGGCAGGAACGACTAAGATGAAGGTGGCAGCATGACATCTTAGAGACATTGAATAGCTTCTCAGAAATTTATAAACAGCAGAGAAGAGAAAAGGGAGACTTAGCGAAAGAGAGAGAGAGAGAGAGAGATAGAAAAGAGAAAAATAAAAAAAGAAAAAAGAAAGAAAAAAAGACAAGAGAAAGAAAAAGACAGCGAGAGAAAAAGAGAAAAGATAGAAAAGAGAAAAGAGAAAGAGAAAGGAGAGAAAGAGAAAGATGAAAGATAGAAAAAAGAGAGGAAAGAAAGAAAGAGATAGAAAGAAAAGGAAATAAAGAAGAGAGAGAAAGGAGAAAGAGAGAGAGAGAAGAGAAGAGAGAGAGCAAGACTGCAGACTGAGGTAGAATGTACCTGTTTGAATAAGAAAAAGAAAAAATGACCGACCGACATGCCAGCAGAGCGGAAATGACACCTATAATATGAGACCAACATCAACAAACCATTGAAAGAAACAGAACGGAGAGGGAACATGGGAGAGAGAGAGAAATGGAAAGAGGAAGAAATATTTATTAATGAACAAAGCGAGCGCGTGCACAACCACTCACCCACCCACCCACTCACATATATAATGCTCAACTTATATTCCAAATTACATGGGGGTTAGGTAAAAGGATTTGCGTATCACGTGAGCAGAAAACAATCTACGGAACAAATCTAGAAACGCTGGGAAGGGAAGTAATCTACAGCAAGCATCAAACCAATGCGGTGGCCACACTAGTCAAAACAAGGGCGGCACGAGTTATCCTCAGCTCTAAGTAAACTATTCACGCATTTCAGCTGCGACTGCTGGGAACGGGGGGAATAGGGGAGAAAAAGATGGCAGCGACGCAATGTTTATATAACATATACAGGGGGAGACAACGGAAACTGCTTTACACATTTACTTCGACATTTTTACCAATTCACTCATAATCGACATTGTCTATAATTACACTAAGCAATATAGATGTCGAATTTGCAGGAAGTACAATCCTGGAGAATTGCGTTGTTCCCATGGCAACATATGATGGGGAGACATGGAACATTGACAAAGCGGCGGTGAAGATCATTAATGCCTTTAAATGCAAATGCTACAGAAGAATACTTAGAATATCATGGACAGAGAAGAACACACGCTTCTGTTCTGCAATAGCTTGATATTAAAGAGAAAGCTGGCTATTAAAGAACATAAAAACAAGGAAAAATAAATATTTTGGACAAGCGACATGAGTGCATAGAGAAGATAATTTTGGAGGGAATGGTGCCTGAAGAAGAATGAGAGGAAGACCTAGAAGACGATGTGTGCAAGATATCACTGGCGATCTGAGAATGATTGCTGCTGACACAGGTCAACATGCACAGAATAGAGAGTTTTTCAGCACTGCTATCATTAGGAGCCAATTTCAGGAAAGGACAAGCTATTTAATGATGATGACAATCCTGGAGAGAATCGAGCAGTGGCCGGACCAGGAAGCACAACCTACAAAGAAAAAGGCTCATTGACTGGTGTCAGCTATCAAAATTATACAATATAGACAGCTAAATTTAGTGCAGAACTGTCCGTTAATTCGAACACTATCTGCCCTGAATGACTACCGAGGAGGTGATTTACTAGTCTGGAGCACCCTTCCATAGATAACGTCTCAGTTTCTGGAATACTGAAGTTAACCGACAATAGATTCCTGATCCCAACCAGAACACATGAGCTCAACCATAATCCCTGATTTTTAAAATCCGTGATTTATATCAGAATCCCCGATCCCAACCAGTCATAATCCATGATCCTATTCTGAATTCCTGATCTTATTCCGAATCCATGATCGCCATCATAATCTCTGATCCAAATCAGAATCCCTGATCCAAATCAGAATCCCTGATCCAAATCAGAATAACCTGTCCACTCTATCCGAGAATGAACCTCCATAGCTCAACGTACTGCACAGCTCACTCTCAGAGAGAACTTTTATTGAAGAAATCTAGAAGGAAAAGAAATAAACAGAAAGAAACGTCATAGAAACATCTTCCTATGCTCTAAATAAGAAACAAGATGAACATTTGTTACTCCTTGAGGTTGAAAGCAAATAAACAAAGCAAACACAATTAATTCTATTGCGTGGATTATGCAGCACATTTCCTCTCACTATTTATGTGCAAACCTGTGATTCTAATACGGATGTTGATTTAGCATCTCTCCTGCCGTCACACATTTTGGCAACTCTCTTCTGAGGTTTGTTTTCTGTGTAGAGATGATTTAACTAGATGGCCACCCAGGACGGATTGAAGTCAGTGGAAGGCTAAATCCGTCCGGATGTTGCGGGGCTCAGAAGGGAGCAAAGAATAGTAACACTGCGACCTACAAGGTATGTCATAAGAGGCGACTGAGGAAGGGGCTTAGGGAAGCTACCCTAGTAAATAAAAAACAGCTGAAATTGGATGTTCCGGCCTATTGTAGGCGCATAAGTGACACAACGTACAATCGCTCTTAGGCTCAAATCACACACAGATCACAAAGAGTGGTTTGACAAGTGGTCGATATAGAGCGTTCGAAGTAAAGCTCCGCCCGTCTGCCCAGCGTGTTCGTAGCGCGTTGGACTACGGGTGACTTCCCTCTGTGTGTGCGGCTTCAATTCCGCGGGATGGCAGAAAAAGCCACAGATTCTCCAGATTTACGGTGTTCGTGGCACCGAACCGAAGGGTTACGATGTCCATGGCACCGAGCCGAAGAGCTGAAAAAAGATCAAGTGCTAAGTAAAGCTTCATGGATAATATCTTTATCTTAGGAGTTTTAAAACCGAAGGATTGACTTCATTGCACCGAGTTTGACCCCATATTGATCGGTCCCTCTCCGCAGAAATAGCACGCCATCATGGATCTCCATAAATCTTTGTCCCTGGTGTTTGCTATCATCTCAGATGTTGACGCTCGTCAGCGCCATGAAGTCAGGCTGTCCCAAAATTTGATCTCTCTTTCATCCTCTGTCTCGTCTACACTGGATTTTACTGGTTGTCACAATGTATTCTAAGCCTCACCTTATCATTACATGTCCGTAAAATGGGGATTGTCTTTCTTATATTGGTAAGCTTTCTTTGTGGCTTGGACTCATTCAACACTTCCACATTAGTCATATTAGCAGTTATGGGATTCTCATCATTCTTCTGTAAAACCATATCTCTGTGGCCCTCCAGAGATTTGTCTATATTTGTTTACTGTTCATGACTCGCATCCGTATGTCAGTATTGGTTCTATGTAGCATTGAGTAACTCTCATTCTGACCTCAACTGACAATGTCTGGTTGCATATATTGCTATAAATAAAGAAACATTTCAATAAGTTGAAGTTAGATAGTGCAGGTAAAAATATAGAGATTCTCTCAGTTCCATAGAAGAGAGGGAACGAATTGACCAGGATAGAGCGGCGTGGAACAGTTGCTTGCAGGCCATATGTGACGTATACCGGTACGAGGGGAATATAATAAGAGACACACTACCGAGTTAAAACCCGTAGTAGAAACAATTATGAGAACAAGCTGGCAAGAGAATGACAATGCTATAAGAGACACTACCGAGTTAAAACCCGTAGTAGAAACAATTATGAGAACAAACTGGCAAGAGAATGACAATGCTATAATTTGGGAAGGAAACAAAGAAATGGACATTTTGGTAATTTTGTCAGAAATTTTACCATACATTAAAAAAACTAAAGCGAGGAAACCCATGTTAATACCTTGAGATATATTGAGTAACACAGTGTTAGGCTAGTATTTGTCATAGACTGTCGGTACATGATGTGTGTGATGTGATCAACATTACACATACTGCCTTTACTTTCTAGTACTTTTCCTGGTACCAAATTACGGCTAGACCGACCTGGGAGCCGTTAAGGTCAGAAAAATATTCCTATATGCTGTAGAATTGATCCCGGACCACTTGTCTAAGAAGCGAGTTCCCTAACAACTACGCTATTACGGCTCTCCACTATAGCAGAAGATATCAAATACTGTAGAACCACTACATAATCTTCTAAATGGAGATGGCACTTGATCTGATCTAAGTAAGGCAGGGTAGTTTTTAATAAAGCTGTGCATTAATTAACAGCGTAAACATCAAGAGTGACATATCTCTGAAGAAACTTTAGAACCGCTGTTTTATAGAACAACTGCTCAATTCATGAACGGAAATAGCACTAACTTAGACAAAAGATATCATTGTATACACACATCGAGCTCATCCCGAGACGTTACCGAGAGCTAAAAGTCCATGAGTTTAAGCAATGTGCGTAATGAATAAACATTGTGTTATATAGAGATAGCAATGTGCAAAGAACATAATATGAGTTCATTTTAATATGAGAAGATCAAAACAGTTCTCAGAGTAGTAGATTGCACACCAGATTTGTTAATGTATAAAATGTGAAATATGCAAACAGCGTGGAACACTGATATTTCATAGACAACTTTAATCTATATTACAAAATAGAAGAAAACATGACTCTTCACTACTGACTATATTACAAAATAGAAGAAAACTGACTCTTCACTCTACTGACTATATTACAAAATAGAAGAAAACATGACTCTTCACTTACTGACTATATTACAAAATAGAAAAAAAAGAAAACATGACTCTTCACTTACTGACTATACTACAAAATAGATCTGAAACAATGATACAATACAACACAGTAATTATAGCACTATACACAAGAGATCTTGTTTATGTTCCTAAAATACAAACAAAGGGTCAAAGTGCGAAGAATTGACTTAATTGCTCAGTTTCCCTATATGGCTCGGCCCTGTCGGTAGAGATGACATACCTTCTGCTGAATAGTGGTACTTGCGAGAACAACTTCGCTAGCCTCCTGGCTAGAGCATGATCCCCATACACCTTTTCTGAATCCCCGGAGAAAAACTTCTGTGAAATTTGCGGACAAGCAGCATTCGAGAACAACCTTCGTAGATCCTCCTGAAGCAAACAACCTTCTGCGAATAGGAGATTCTCTATTGAAAGCAATTGATTCTTTTTATGTGTTTCGGTCCAGGATTCGAGCCACCAACCTTCAGTACCCCATGCAAACAACAAAACCACTTCGCCAATGAGACCACATGTGTTCTTAAAATAGCACAATTAATCCATCTGTGGGACGGATCGGACGGATCAGCGTAAAACGTAAGCGGACGGATCAGCGTAAAACGTAAGCGGACGGATCAGCGTAAAACGTAAGCGGACGGATCAGCGTAAAACGTAAGCGGACGGATCAGCGTAAAACGTAAGCGGACGGATCAGCGTAAAACGTAAGCGGACGGATCAGCGTAAAACGTAAGCGGACGGATCAGCGTAAAACGTAAGCGGACGGATCAGCGTAAAACGTAGGGATCGTCGTTCGCGTATCGCTCGGAGACAAGAGGGTTCTTGGTTCAATTCCATACTCGACGTTCCACATATGAGGAGATGAATTTGCCCTCATACCCTCAGCATACTAGGTTCTAGAAATTCAAAGTGACAGGCACTACATACCCATAGGTTTGAAAAGGTTACGGAAATGTATTTATTTATTAACTCATCTGTACACAGTTGAGCCCCGAGTCCTATTAGACAATATCCGTTCAGGATATCGGAGGTTAGATTAGGGTTAATAATCGAAATCTATATCAAAATGGCTTTGCTACAAAAATTGCAATGACAATCTGGCATATTGTCAGGAACAATTTCAGCATTATGTTACATTCAAGGTTTAAAAGCAATGCATTTGACTTCATTGCACTGTGTTTCTTCCCCTCTTGGGGTTTCTGTGTGCAAGTGGTTCAGCCGCTGCCTTGCGTTTCAAAGATCACAGGCGTCCGTGTGTTGCCGGAGCCCATAAAAGGAGCAAAGAATAGTAAAACTGTTACCTACAAGGCATGTTGTAAAAGGCGACAGATGTTGTGGTCTAGGGAAGCTACCTTAGTAATTAAAAAGCGTCGCAGGAATCGGATGTGCTGGCCTACTTGTAGGCGTATAAGTGGCACAATGTACATTCGTTCTTGGGCTCAGATCGCATACATATCACATAAAGTGGTTAACACGTGGTAGATATGGGGCGTAAGAAGAAGAAGGAGAAGATGATCGTAGGTGTATTTTACAAGTATCTATAGGATTGTTGCCAGAGCTATTGAGTTCGTGCTTTGAGAAGTACTCTTGGCAGGTAGCGGGCCATTTCTGCAAAGTTGTACAGAGGTGTATAGGTTAATCCCGGCGCATTGAAAGTAATCCTCGGCTCTAGACTAGATCCTCCCATAGATTATATCTTAACCTCCTCTATCCTTTGCTTGATAAAGCCCTTTTGGTAGAAACGTTGATGTGTATTGTTATTGTTGTTGTATAACTACAGTACTTTTTTATGTGTCTCGTCATTGCTACATAGCTTTAGTGCAGTCTTCCCTTATATCGGAATGTTTGTACGTGTCTCGTCATTGCTACATAGCTTTAGTGCAGTCTTCCCCTTATATCGGAATGTTTGTACGTGTCTCGTCATTGCTACATAGTTTTACTGCAGTCTTCCCTTATATCGGAATGTTTGTACGTGTCTCGTCATTGCTACATAGTTTTACTACAGTCTTCCCTTATATCGGAATGTTTGTACGTGTCTCGTCATTGCTACATAGCTTTAGTGCAGTCTTCCCCTTACATCGGAATGTTTGTATGTGTCTCGTCATTGCTACATAGTTTTACTGCAGTCTTCCCTTATATCGGAATGTTTGTACGTGTCTCGTCATTGCTACATAGTTTTACTACAGTCTTCCCTTATATCGGAATGTTTGTACGTGTCTCGTCATTGCTACATAGTTTTACTGCAGTCTTCCCTTATATCGGAATGTTTGTACGTGTCTCGTCATTGCTACATAGCTTTACTGCAGTCTTCCCTTATATCGGAATGTTTGTACGTGTCTCGTCATTGCTACATAGTTTTAGTGCAGTCTTCCCTTATATCGGAATGTTTGTACGTGTCTCGTCATTGCTACATAGTTTTAGTGCAGTCTTCCCCTTATATCGGAATGTTTGTACGTGTCTCGTCATTGCTACATAGTTTTACTGCAGTCTTCCTTATATCGGAATGTTTGTACGTGTCTGTCATTGCTACATAGTTTTACTACAGTCTTCCCTTATATCGGAATGTTTGTACGTGTCTCGTCATTGCTACATAGTTTTACTGCAGTCTTCCCTTATATCGGAATGTTTGTACGTGTTCTCGTCATTGCTACATAGTTTTAGTGCAGTCTTCCCTTATATCGGAATGTTTGTACGTGTCTCGTCATTGCTACATAGCTTTACTGCAGTCTTCCCCTTATATCGGAATGTTTGTATGTGTCTCGTCATTGCTACATAGCTTTACTGCAGTCTTCCCTTTTATCGAAGATAAATATCAGAAAATATATGCTCAAACTTACATAATATATAAAGTTGGCCACTCAACATAAACACTAAGCTCAATAGATTTAACGAGACGATAGACACTGATCATAAACAAGAAAGCTCAATGGATTTAACGAGACTATGGACACTGCAAGCGAAGCGTAAGATGGCCGTGTAATTAAATCAAGAGATGAGTAGATCGATTTACAAACACACGACAATGGATGCCCTGTTATTCGTCTCTGTTGTGTTTTGAATGTCCGACTTATACGTTCTCCTATCATATGAATGCTTGATGAACAAACTTTTGTCGGATGTCCGACTCTCAGTCTGTGATTCACAAGCTTAAAAATCGGCTAATGTTTGTGTGAGTGGTTGGGGTCTATAGAGGGCTGCTAACGTTCGTGATCTCACATCGAAATATTATACGGGTGCTGGTTGTTGCTAAAGAATAAACAAGTTAGCATATAAAAAAAAACCCATATAGTTTGTGTTAGGAATAAATACAGATTAGATATATAGCAGATGTTGTTGGAAATAGATAACAGATACAGCAGATATAAATATATTTATCTCCTTGGATACTGATTTGGATTCTACGACCCGTCTCCTTATATCGTTTAATATATGGTTTCATCAAGAGATTACCATTCTGCTTATTCTATCATTTGTTGTCCTGTCTTCATCAAGATTACATTCTGCTGTTATTATATCATTTGTTGTCACAAGTCTTCATCAAGAGATTACCATTCTGCTGTTATTATATCATTTGTTGGTCACAACGTCTTCATCAAGAGATTACCATTCTGCTGTTATTATATCATTTGTTGGTCCAAGTCTTCTATCAAGAGATTACCATTCTGCTGTTATATATCATTTGTTGGTCCTGTCTCAAAGAGATTACCATCGCTGTTATTATATCATTTGTTGTCCAAGTCTTCTCAAGAGATTACCATTCTGCTGTTATTATATCATTTGTTGGTCACAACGTCTTCATCAAGAGATTACCATTCTGCTGTTATTATATCATTTGTTGGTCACAACGTCTTCATCAAGAGATTACCATTCTGCTGTTATTATATCATTTGTTGGTCACAACGTCTTCATCAAGAGATTACCATTCTGCTGTTATTATATCATTTGTTGGTCCTGCTTCATAAGAGATTACCATTCTGCTGTTATTATATCATTTGTTGGTCACAACGTCTTCTTCAAGAGATTACCATTCTGCTGTTATTATATCATTGTTGGTCAAAAGTCTTCATCAAGAGATTACCATTCTGCTGTTATTATATCATTTGTTGGTCACAACGTCTTCATCAAGAGATTACCATTCTGCTGTTATTATATCATTTGTTGGTCCCAACGTCTTCATCAAGAGATTACCATTCTGCTGTTATTATATCATTTGTTGGTCACAACGTCTTCATCAAGAGATTACCATTCTGCTGTTATTATATCATTTGTTGGTCACAACGTCTTCATCAAGAGATTACCATTCTGCTGTTATTATATCATTTGTTGGTCACAACGTCTTCATCAAGAGATTACCATTCTGCTGTTATTATATCATTTGTTGGTCACAACGTCTTCATCAAGAGATTACCATTCTGCTGTTATTATATCATTTGTTGGTCACAACGTCTTCATCAAGAGATTACCATATCATTTGTTGGTCCCAACGTCTTCATCAAGAGATTACCATTCTGCTGTTATTATATCATTTGTTGGTCACAACGTCTTCATCAAGAGATTACCATTCTGCTGTTATTATATCATTTGTTGGTCACAACGTCTTCATCAAGAGATTACCATTCTGCTGTTATTATATCATTTGTTGGTCACAACGTCTTCATCAAGAGATTACCATTCTGCTGTTATTATATCATTTGTTGGTCCCAACGTCTTCATCAAGAGATTACCATTCTGTTGTTATTATATCATTTGTTGGTCACAACGTCTTCATCAAGAGATTACCATTCTGCTGTTATTATATCATTTGTTGGTCCCAACGTCTTCATCAAGAGATTACCATTCTGCTGTTATTATATCATTTGTTGGTCCCAACGTCTTCATCAAGAGATTACCATTCTGCTGTTATTATATCATTTGTTGGTCACAACGTCTTCATCAAGAGATTACCATTCTGTTGTTATTATATCATTTGTTGGTCCCAACGTCTTCATCAAGAGATTACCATTCTGCTGTTATTATATCATTTGTTGGTCACAACGTCTTCATCAAGAGATTACCATTCTGCTGTTATTATATCATTTGTTGGTCACAACGTCTTCATCGAGAGATTACCATTCTGTTATTATATCATTTGTTGGTCACAACGTCTTCATCAAGAGATTACCATTCTGCTGTTATTATATCATTTGTTGGTCCCAACGTCTTCATCAAGAGATTACCATTCTGCTGTTATTCTATCATTTGTTAGTCACAACGTCTTCATCAAGAGATTACCATTCTGCTGTTATTATATCATTTGTTGGTCACAACGTCTTCATCAAGAGATTACCATTCTGCTGTTATTATATCATTTGTTGGTCACAACGTCTTCATCAAGAGATTACCATTCTGCTGTTATTATATCATTTGTTGGTCACAACGTCTTCATCAAGAGATTACCATTCTGCTGTTATTATATCATTTGTTGGTCCCGTCTTCATCAAGAGATTACCATTCTGCTGTTATTATATCATTTGTTGGTCACAACGTCTTCATCAAGAGATTACCATTCTGCTGTTATTATATCATTTGTTGGTCACAACGTCTTCATCAAGAGATTACCATTCTGCTGTTATTATATCATTTGTTGGTCACAACGTCTTCATCAAGAGATTACCATTCTGCTGTTATTCTATCATTTGTTGGTCACAACGTCTTCATCAAGAGATTACCATTCTGCTGTTATTATATCATTTGTTGGTCACAACGTCTTCATCAAGAGATTACCATTCTGCTGTTATTATATCATTTGTTGGTCATAACGTCTTCATCTTTTTCTCCTAGTTCTTCTTCTTCGAACGTTCCATAACGACCACTGTTAATATTCTGCTTATTTGTATGTGATCTGAGGCTAAGAGAGATTGTAGGTGTGCAGTAATGCGCCTCAATAAGCCAGCATTCCGATTTCTGCGAGTTTTTTTAAAGAAGGGTAGTTTCCAGGCCTTCACAGTCCATCTTAGACATGCTTGAAGCTCAGGGTACTATTCTTGCTTCTTGTCGAGCCTGTCATCAAGGATGTTCTATTCGTGCTTTTATATATTCTTTCCACGTCTTCTCAGTTCTCTCCTTTATTTATCTTTCTTTCCATGTCTTTTCTTTTTCCTCCAGTTCTTCTATGCTTCCTTACCCAGTTGTTTTCTTGTTTCTTTCTAGCTGTTTATGTTTCCTCTCCCAGTGCCTTTGCTTTTTAGTGCTTTAGCTCTTCCCAGTGCTCTCTATGCCTTCTTCCAGTGCTTTCTTATGCTTCCTTTCCAGTGCCTCTCAGTGTTCCTTTCCCAGTTGCTCTCTTATGTTCCTTTCCCCAGTTGCTCTTTATGCTTCTCCTTTCCTCCAGTTGCTCTCTTATGTTTCCTTTCCCAGTTCTTTATGCTTCTCTTTCAGTGTTCTCTATGTTCTCCCAGTTGCTCTTTTATGTTTCCTTTCCCCAGTTGCTTCTTATGTTTCCTTTCCCAGTTGCTCTCTTATGTTCCTTTCCCAGTTGCTCTTTATGTTTCTCTCTTCCCCAGTTGCTCTCTTCTTATGTTTCCTTTCCCAGTTGCTCTCTATTTTTCCAGTTTCTCTATGCCTTCCCAGTTGCTCTTTATGTTTCCTTTCCCAGTTGCTCTCTTATGTTTCCTTTCCCAGTTGCTCTCTTATGTTTCCTTTCCCCAGTTGCTCTCTTATGTTTCCTTTCCCAGTTGCTCTCTTATGTTTCCTTTCCCCAGTTGCCTCTATGTTCTTCATTGTCTCTTATTCCTTTCCCCAGTTGCTCTCTTATGTTTCCTTTCCCAGTTGCTCTCTTATGTTTCCTTTCCCCAGTTGCTTCTTTATTTTCCTTCTTTCTCCCAGTTGCTCTTTATGTTTCCTTTCCCAGTTGCTCTCTTATGTTTCCTTTCCCAGTTGCTCTCTTATGTTTCCTTTCCCAGTTGCTCTCTTTATGTTTCCTTTCCCCAGTTGCTCTCTTATGTTTCCTTTCCCAGTTGCTCTCTTATGTTTCCTTTCCCAGTTGCTCTCTTATGTTCCTTTCCCAGCTGCTCTCTTATGTTTCCTTTCCCAGCTGCTCTGCATGTTTCCTTTCCCCAGCTGCTCTCGTATGTTTCCTTTCCCCAGCTGCTCTCGTATGTTTCCTTTCCCCAGCTGCTCTCTTATGTTTCCTTTCCCCAGCTGCTCTCTATGTTTCCTTTCCCCAGCTGCTCTCTATGTTTCCTTTCCCCAGCTGCTCTCTATGTTTCCTTTCCCCAGCTGCTCTCTATGTTTCCTTTCCCCAGCTCTGTTTCCTTCCCATGCTTCTATGTTTCTTTCCCAGTTGCTCTCTATGTTTCCTTTCCCAGTTGCTTCTATGTTCCTTTCCCAGCTGCTCTCTATGTTTCTTTCCCAGCTGCTCGCTATGTTTCCTTTCCCCATCTGCTCTCTATGTTTCTTTCCCAGCTGCTCTCTATGTTTCCTTTCCCCAGCTGCTCTCTATGTTTCCTTTCCCCAGCTGCTCTCTATGTTTCCCTTTCCCCAGCTGCTCTCTATGTTTCCTTCCCAGCTGCTCTCTCATGTTTCCTTTCCCAGTTGCTCTCTATGTTTCCTTTCCCCAGTTGCTCTCTATGTTTCCTTTAAGACATTAGACATTCAGTAGTTGCACAGTTTGTATTGATATAGATGAGGTGGATGTAACTGATGTAACTGATGTAACTGGATGTAACTGGATGTAACTGATGTAACTGATGTAACTGATGTAATAGTGATGTAACTGGATGTAATAGTGATGTAACTGATGTAATAGTGGATGTAACTGGATGTAATAGTGATGTAACTTGGATGTAATAGTGATGTAACTGGATGTAACTGGATGTAACTGGATGTAACTGGATGTAACTGGATGTAACTGGATGTAACTGGATGTAATAGTGGATGTAACTGGATGTAATAGTGGATGTAACTGGATGTAATAGTGGATGTAACTGGATGTAATGGATGTAACTGGATGTAACTGGATGTAACTGATGTAATAGTGATGTAACTGGATGTAATAGTGGATGTAACGATGTAATAGTGGATGTAACGATGTAATAGTGGATGTAACTGGATGTAACTGGATGTAACTGGATGTAACTGGATGTAACTGGATGTAACTGGATGTAACGTGGATGTAACTGATGTAACTGATGTAACTGGATGTAACTGTGGATGTAACTGTGGATGTAACTGATGTAACTGATGTAACTGGATGTAACGATGTAACTGGATGTAACAGTGGATGTAACTGGATGTAACTTGATGTAACTGGATGTAACTGGATGTAACTGGATGTAACTGGATGTAACTGGATGTAACAGTGGATGTAACAGTGGATGTAACTGGATGTAACTGGATGTAACTGGATGTAACTGGATGTAACTGGATGTAACTGGATGTAACAGTGGATGTAACTGGATGTAACTGGATGTAACTGGATGTAACTGGATGTAACTGGATGTAACTGGATGTAACTGGATGTAACAGTGGATGTAACTGGATGTAACAGTGGATGTAAGTGGATGTAACTGGATGTAACTGGATGTAACTGGATGTAACTGGATGTAACTGGATATAACAGTGGATGTAACAGTGGATGTAACTGGATGTAACTGGATGTAACTGGATGTAACTGGATATAACAGTGGATGTAACTGGATGTAACTGGATGTAACTGGATGTAACTGGATATAACAGTGGATGTAACTGGATGTAACTGGATGTAACTGGATGTAACTGGATATAACAGTGGATGTAACTGGATGTAACTGGATGTAACTGGATATAACAGTGGATATAACAGTGGATGTAACTGGATGTAACTGGATGTAACTGGATATAACAGTGGATGTAACTGGATGTAACTGGATGTAACTGGATGTAACTGGATATAACAGTGGATGTAACTGGATGTGGGATACAAAGCAAAAGGCCGGCCACGCAAAAGGTGGACCTCATAGATAACAGAGGCGACGAAAATCACTGTTTATGAAGCTCACACAAGGGCTCGTTGTAGAAACCTCGCTGACGCTGTGATACAAAACAGGATTGGAGATAAGAAACCTCGCTGACGCTGTGATACAAAACAGGATTGGAGATAAGAAACCTCACTGACGCTGTGATACAAAACAGGATTGGAGATAAGAAACCTCGCTAACGCTGTGATACAAAACAGGATTGGAGATAAGAAACCTCGCTGACGCTGTGATACAAAACAGGATTGGAGATAAGAAACCTCGCTGACGCTGTGATACAAAACAGGATTGGAGATAAGAAACCTCGCTGACGCTGTGATACAAAACAGGATTGGAGATAAGAAAGAAAAGAAAAGGATGTAACTGATGATGTACAGGTTGTGATGACAACATATAATAACCAAATTGTACACGCTTCTGTTGCTTAGTCTATGGCGAAGTAGGTAAGTCGTCTACCTTGCGTTTTTAAGATCCTGGGTTCAAATGCGGACAACATGTTATATTCTCGTGTGCATTTTCCCCCGGAGATCTCTAGTATTGTTGATGGAGCTACGGAGTTCGTATTTTGTTGACAGGTAATGTACTATTTCTGTGAAGACAGACGACACCATATGGAATAAGCAATCCACCGAAGTTCTTAATTCTTGTTAAACGAGTATTTTAATGGAGGTTCGCATGTGTGATGTTGGGGCCAACAAGGGAAGTAAAGAATAGTACCACTGCCACCTACAAGGCATGTCGTAAGAGGCGATTGAGGTAAGGGCCTAGGGAAGCTATCCTAGTAAATAAAAAGCATCGCTGAAATCGGATGTGCTGGCCTACTTGTAGGCGCATAACTTGCACAACGTACAATCTCTCTTAGGCAGTGATCACATACCAATCACATACAAGTTTTTAATAAGTGGTCGATATGGAGCGTTCGAAGAACGAGACGAAATGGAGGTTCCATCACTCCTCAGCACTCCTACACTTTGACATTTGCTGGAGAAAACTCATCACCTATGGGTCTACCAGAATTGCTATGAGGACGGTGCAAAAGCTAATGTACTGAAAAAAAAGATCACCCGAACGTGATGTATCATTATATAATTGTAGATTGTTACAGCTAAGCTATAAATATGTTCTCTTGATCCGAGTCGTGCAAGCGAACAATTAGAGAGAATCAAACGGGATTTCTCAAAGCAACAAAGTACATTAAAGAGCATAACTAGCGAATTAAGTCAATGGTGCAACACGCACGTTGCTTTTTTGTGCTGAACGTTAACTTAATAATTATTGGCTAATAGTATTATCGATATACGTATATCGGCGAAACTGGCAAACAGCTTAGTGACCGTTTCAGCCAACACTTACGTGATATATGCCAATGCTCTGTGACCATGTAGCCAATTCATTTCAAATGAACATATCATTTGGGAGCTGGCGATATCCAGGTCATTGACATCTGATCATGTTCATCTGTTGAGCGAAGTCGATTTGCTCTAGAGAATCGTTTGATATCTTTATATGGTACCTTGCGACCGCATGGTCTCAACGCTCTACAGTCCTATGCTTCTTAGTACTTTCTCTTCTCATGTTCCATATTCTACATGTATATATGTTATATATTTGTTTAATATTTATTGTTGATCTTCTTTCTCCCCACATCTACTATTTGCATTTATTTCGTTATTTGTTTTTTAGTCACAGATTTTCACTTTAGGACCGTTAGGAAGTTAATTGTCTGATTCTATATGTTCTGTGCTGTGCAAGAAGTGGATTTCTTCCTTTCTGTTGTATCCTTTGCTTGATAAAAGCCTTTTGGTCGAAACGTTGATGTGTATTTTTGTATTTTGTAAAACTACAGTACTTTGTTTTTACGTGTTTCGTAATTATGGGCTAGCGAGCAGTTCCGATCTACACTTGAGATAGACATAAATCTATTGTGATTGTTGAGATTTGGTTATTAAACAAATATGTCTGTAGCACCGCTTTTTAGGGCAGTGTAGGACAGGTGGGACGAGAACCAGAAGAATGTATTGGCTGCATGGTTAGTGCAGTCGCCGTGAAGCTGTTCAGGTTAGAATTTTTCATTGATGCCCACAACAGAAAAAATTCTTAGCCTTACCAGGAATTGAACACTAGTCTCCTGCATGGGAGCAACGCTCTAATCTCTTCGGCCAGATGCTCCTTATGAGAGTTGGTTATTAAAGAACATAAAAAATGGAAAATTCAATATTTCGGACACATTAAACGACATGAGTGCACGTAGAAGATAATTTTAGAAAGAACGGTGCGTGGAAGAAGAGCGAGCGAGAGAACGACCTAGAATACGATGCGTAGAAGATAATTTTAGAAAGAACGGTGCGTGGAAGAAGAGCGAGAGAACGACCTAGAATACGATGGGTGTAAGATGTCTAGCTGAGAATGACTGCTGCTGACCCTCCGGGCATCTTGCGCAGAATAGAGAGCTTTTCAGGGTTGCTGTCATGGGAGCCAAGTTCCAGAAGGGGCAGGTACTGATGATGATGATGAAGTTGCTCAGCACTTGGGGTCTCTTGGCAATAAGGTTAATTCTTTGCCTTTCCAGAAGGGCAGGCTTTCTGATGATGATGATGAATTGCCACACTTGGGGATCTCTCTGTGGCTAAGTGGTTAATCTTTTACCTTTCTCCCAGAAGGGGCAGGCTACTTGATGATGATGAATTGCCACACTTGGGGTCTCTGTGGATAAGTGGTTAATCTTTGCCTTTCTCCCAGAAGGGCAGGTACTTGATGATGATGAATTGCCACACTTGGGGTCTCTGTGGCTAAGTGGTTAATCCTTTGCTTGTCGCTCAGAAGGTTGCGAGTTCGAGTTCGGACCGCACAAATCTATTTACGAGTGCAGTTTTTTCCCAGAGACCCACTAAGAATGTTGTCGAAGCTACAGTGTTCGTGCTTTGTGCAATACTCTCGGCAGATGGAGTACCATTTCTGCGGAGAGGGACCGAGCCATATGAGGTAAAATCCGGTGCAATAGAAGTGAACCCTTCGGCTTTAGACCATTAAAAAAAAATTCGCTTCACTAAATTATTCAAATTACCTCCCACCCTGTGTGGCGCTACGTCCCACTTTGAAAAACAGTGGCTCACACAAAAAACGCTCACGGAACATGATGATGATGAGATATGCCCGCCCAGCATACAATATGCGTATATATATATGACTAGCTTGAAGTATTGTGCGTCCTAGTGCCAGCACGCCGGATAGATATCAACTATCGTTTCTTGGTTAGCGCCGAGTCAATGTGGGCGAGTATTTTTCCATGGCTCATCACAAGCTGATACATAAATATACATGCGGCACAATTGACAGATGGCGATTTGTGCTCGCGATGACGGGCGCATGCGGGGAATTGGCAGACAGTTAATGCTCTTATACCCTGAGCCGCGGGCGCTTGAAGCCGCCAGAAGAGACATATCAGTCATCAGAAAAGACAAAGTCTATTTTATGTCAATGCGCGTGATCAGATTGGTGAAGAATTAGCCCAGCAGCGTGGGGTGGGAGTGAGAGCGAACGCGCGGATGATGTCAAAGAGGAAGGATGGCTTTGTTGAAAGCGAACAGAAAGAAACACATTGATAATGTAGCGCTTAATGGGAGGAGAGAAATAGATTCAAGTGTCGCGCGAGGGCGCGTGCACAAATGCATATAAATTAATGGACATACACGAATTTGGACGAATACGGACGGACGTATGCGAATATAACTACTCGTATCATAAACACATATACCATACACAGGCAAGCGACCCATACACGTGTGTCACGCACGAACTATGCAAATAACACACACATACGCATGCTCACAAACACCCGTACATACACGACGAGAGGGATATACACACGAAGAGAGAAAGAGAAGAGATAGAGAAGAGAAAGAGAGAGAGAAAAGAGGAGAGAGAGAGAGGAAAAGAGGGAGAGAGAAGGGAAAGAGGGATAGAGAAGGGAAAGGAGGGATAGAGAGGAAAAGAGATGAGAAGGAAAAGAGGATGAGAAGGAAGATGAAGGAAGGGATAGAGAAGGGAAAAGAGGATAGAGAAGGAAAAGAGGATAGAGAAGGAAAGAGGGATAGAGAAGGAAGAGAAGAGAGAGAGAAGGGAAGAGAGGAGAGAGAAGGAAAAGAGGGATAGAGAAGGGAAAGAGGGAGAGAGAAGGGAAAAGAGGAGAGAGAAGGGAAAGAGGGAGAGAGAAGGGAAAGAGGGAGAGAAGGGAAAGAGGGAGAGAGAGAGGAGAAGAGGGAGAGAGAAGGAAAAAGAAGAAAAAGGAAGAAGAAGGGAAAGAAGGAAAAGAGAGAGAAGGAAAGAAAAGAATAAAAAGACAAAGAAGGATAAGAAAGAGCAGAAGAGAGAGAAGAAAGAGGAGAAGAAACGAACACACGAACACGCACACACAAACGCACAACACGAACACGCACAAACGAAAGCACACACGAACACGACACGACGAACACGCACACACGAAACGCACAGCACGAACACGACAGCACGGAACACGCATCACGACGAAACGACGAACACAGAACACGCACACGACGAACACACGAACACAGAAACACCACGGAACACGAACAACGAACAGAAACACAGAACACACAGCAGCACACACGAACACGCACACAACACGAACAAACACACGAACACACACACAACGAACGCACACACGACAACGACACACAGAACACCACACACGAACACCCACGAACACGCACACACGAACACGCACACACACAGACACACGAACACACACACGACACACGAACACAACACACACACGAACACACACACACACACACACACAACACACAGAGACACACACACGAACACACACGAACACCACACGACACACAACACACACACACGAACACACACACACACACACACACACACACAGACGAACACACACGACACCAACGAACAACACCGCACACAACGAACAACACACGAACACACACAACACAGAACACACACACACGAACACACACACACACAGAACACAAACCACACACACAAACACACACACACACACACACACACACACACACGACACACACACACACACCACAAACACACACACACACCACGACAAACACACACACACAAACACACGAACAACAACACGAACACACACACACAACGAACACACACACAACGAACACACGACACACACGAACACACAACACACACACACGAACACGAACACACACACACACACACACACACACACACGACACACACACACAACACGAACACACACACGACACACACACGAGAACACACAGCACACACAGAACAACACACACACACGAACACACGACACACAAGACACACGACACACACGACACACACGAACACACGACACAACAACGAACACACACGAACACACAGAACACACGAAACACACACGAACACACACGAACACACACGAACACACACGAACACAACGAACACACACGAAACACACAACAACGAACACACAAAAAGGAACAGCACAACAGACAAACAGCACACACACAAAGAGACACAACAACGACACAGCAAAGACAACAGAACAGAAAAGGACACACAGAAACAACAACGACACACGACAACACGAACACAGACACACAACAACACGCACACACACAACGACACAACGAACACAACACACACACAGACACACACACACGAACAGCACACACACGAACACCACAGCACACAACACGCACACACACGAACAACGCACACACACGAACACGCACACGACAACACGACACACGAACACGCACACACAAGCACACGACACACACACAGAACACGAACACAACACACGAACACGCACACACGAACACGACACCACGAACACGACACCACGAACACGCACACACACGAACACGCACACACACGAACACGAACACACACACGCACGAACAGAACACACGAACACAACACACGACACACACGAACACACGAACACGAACACGACACACGACACACACAGACACGAACACACAACAGCACACGAACACGACACACACACGAACACGACACACACGAACACACACGAACACGACACACACACACACACACGAACACCACGACACACACAACACACACACACACACACACACACAGAACCCACACACGAACACACAACACGACACACACGACAGACACGAACACACACACGAACACGACACAACACACGAACACGACACACAGACACACACACGAACACACACACACACACGAACACACACACACGACACGACACACACACACGACACACACACACACACGACACACACACACACACACACACACGACACACACCACACACACACACAACGAACACAACACACACACACACACGAACACACACACACGACACACACACGAACACACACACACACACACAAGACACACACACACACACACACACACAACACACACACACACACACACACACACAGACACACACACACACACACACACGAACACACACACACAAACACACACACACAACACACACACACACACACACACACACACACAAAACACACACACACAACACACACACACACACACACACACACACACACACACGACACACACACACACACACGACACACAACACACACAACACACACACACACACAACACACACACACACACACACAACACACACACACACACGACACACACACACACACACACACACGAACACACACAACACACACACACACAAACACACACACACACACACACACGAACACACACACGAACACACACACGAACACACACACACACACACACCAACACACACACACACGAACACACACACACACACACACACGAACACACACACACACACACACACGAACACACACACACACGACAACACACACACACACACACACACACACACACACACAACAACCACACACACACAACACACACACGAACACACAAACACACACACACACACACACGAACACACACACACACACACACACGAACACACACACACACACACACGACACACACACACACACACACACACGAACACACACACACACACACGAACACACACCCACACACACGAACACACACACACACACACACGAACACACACACACACGCACACACACGAACACACACACACACGAACACACACGAACACACACACACACACGAACACACACGAACACACACGAACACACACGAACACACACGAACACACACGAACACACACATACGAACACATACGAACACAAAAATGGTCCCCGTCTCACACTCACACACGCACACACACAAATGCACATACACACACACACAAAAATGTACATACATACACAAAAATGCGCGCACACACACAAAAACGCACACACACATATACAATTAGAGATATGGACAAAATTTCTTCCACACAGCTGTCTCCATTTTGTTTCACTCTTATTTAAAAAAACAAGAAGTGACTACGGTGCTGATGTCAAGTTGAACACTGCGACATTATAAAATAACTTATCTATCACCACCGACTAATGAATATATTTGACCTGCAACGTCAGCGTTATATTGTGACCGTGTTCCGTATAATCTATATCCTATATCCACTTGTCATTCTGCATATCGAGGAGCATTGGCTTATAAATAACAACATGTCTCGGAAGAAGAAATATTTGGGCCACGTTAAACGTCACAGTGGTTAGGAGAGAAAGGTAATGGAAGGCATGGTTCCTAGAGTGCGAGGCAGGGAGTGAGCAAGACGAAGGTGGCAGCAGGACATCAAAGAAACATTGAACATGACGCTGTAAGAAGCGGGAGAACTTGCTAGAGACAGTTTTTCAAGCAGGCTGTAATGAAAGTGACGCACTGTAAGAGACATGCTACTACAGGAATGACAGATTTATTCTTGAAGTTTGATCCCGTGCAGAAAGCAAGACAAGGTGTGAGATTGTGAAGTTTGATCCCGTGCAGAAAGCAAGGCAAGGAGTAGATTGTGAAGTTTGATCCCGTGCAGAAAGCAAGACAAGGAGTGAGATTGTGAAGTGTGATCCCGTGCAGAAAGCAAGACAAGGAGTGAGATTGAAGTTTGATCCCGTGCAGAAAGCAAGACAAGGAGTGAGATTGTGAAGTGTGATCCCGTGCAGAAAGCAAGACAAGGAGTGAGATTGTGAAGTTTGATCCCGTGCAGAAATCAAGACAAGGAGTGAGAGTAAACGAAATTGTGTACAGGTCAGTAATGTGGATCCCATCAAAACTAAAATCAAAACAGAAAACTCCAAACCTGGAAAAATAGTTTAGAAGTGACGTTATCCATAAGTGTGACACGCCTTCTCCCAGAGTGATTGATTGATTGGATGATCATCGTCATTGCACTTCTGTGAGTAACCATATATGCTCCGATCTCTTTCTTACATAAGAAGATCTCAGCAGCAGTGCACGAACTACGTAGCACCGACACGGGTTCCCAATGTAACTTAAAAGATGGTAACGATATTTATCAGGAATTCTATTATTTAATATTTCTAATGAATATTTGCCTGGGCAGCGCTTTTTCAGCCTGCTCTTCCAGATTTTGAACATCCAATGGCTCTTTTACTGCTCAATTTGAACATATGACCTACGTTTTATCGTCCTTCTCTGATAAGACTAGGAACTCGATCTCACCTACACTGAGATCAGGGATTGTGGAAAAAATATACCGATGGTTTCATGATTTTTTTTTTTTCCCGATCCATAAGCACTTGAGCTTTTTCAGCTTTTCGGCTCGGTGCCATGGACATCGTAACCCTTCGGTTCGGTGCCACGAACACCGTAAATCTGGGGAATCTGTGGCTTTTTCTGCCATCCCGCGGAATTGAACCCGCGCACACAGAGGGATAGTCACCAGTAGTCCAACGCGCTACGAACACGCTGGGCAGACGGGCAATGGCTTCATGATAGAGACCGAGAGCATCTTTGTAACGAGAGGTGAGCACATACAACGGGGGTATACAGAAAAATCATAACCTGACACAGTTTCGCGACGACTGCACTAGCCATGCCGTCATTAAATTACACAAGTACATGTCCCCTTCTTTAGTGGCTGGGTAAACTAGGGAATTGACCATATCAGGAACTATAACTTATATATCTATTTGTTTTTGTATTTAGTACATGTGTTTCTGTGGCGTAGAGATTATCTGCTAGTATCTCATGCCAAAGGTACGAGGTTCGCTCCCTCGTAGAGCCATCTGGATATTTTCCCATAGATGCCTGATCTCAGTGTAGGTGAGATAGAGTTGCTAGTCCTATCGGAGACGGACGATAAAATGTAGGTCCCTTGTTCAAGTTGAGCACGTAGAACAACCCTTGGCAGTTCAAAATTGAGAAGAGAAAGTTGGAAAACCACTGCCCGGGCAAAGATCATTAGAAAAAGATTAACATTAAACATTCTTACAAACATTTCTTCACCATCTTCAAAATTACATCGGGGACCCTCGCCGGTGCTACGGAGTTCGTGCACTGCATCTGAGATCTTCATGTGTAAGAAAGAGATCGGAGCACACATAGTTACTCCCCGAAGTGCATGATGATGATCATATCAGTCAATCAATCAATCCATATATCAAAGAATCAATCAATCAGTCAAATCAATCAATCTATCCAGTGCACTAGCCTAGTGTTGGCCGACTCCCCACAATTATTCAGTGCACTAGCCTAGTGTTGGCCGACTCCCCACAATTATTCAGTGCACTAGCCAAGTGTTGGCCGACTCCCCACAATTATTCAGTGCACTAGCCTAGTGTTGGCCGACTCCCCACAATTATTCAGTGCACTAGCCAAGTGTTGGCCGACTCCCCACAATTATTCAGTGCACTAGCCTAGTGTTGGCCAACTCTCCACAATTATTCAAGTGCACTAGCCTAGTGTTGGCCACTCCCCACATTATTCAACTGCTAGTGGCACAATTCAGCTCTAGTGTTGGCTGACTACCCACAATTATTCAGTGCACTAGCCTAGTGTTGGCCAACTCCCACAATTTAATTGTTATTGATGAAACATCCCATGTTTTCCTAAACCTTTTCCTGAGGGTGGTTATATTTTTTAACCCGTGTCGGCTCATTGTCTATTTCAAACGGGCAATGTTTTCCAACATTCTGATAGAGAATATCGAACTGCGGGAGGAAAATGTCAAAGCGTAGAGAATATACATCCCTGTAATGTTTTGATATGTACCGTTGTTTGACAAGAACAGAGCCAGATATTCATGTCAGAGTTTACTCGTCACCCACAAAATGTCACAATAATATGAGCTACGTGGAGTTCCCCAGACGGAATGCACTCCCTGGACGGAATGTACTCATCACATCACACATCCACATGAACACATATCCACATGAACACACATCCGCGCGATCACACACATCCGCGCGATCACACACATCCGCGCGAACACACACATCCGCGCGAAACACACATCCGCGCGAACACACACATCGCGCGAACACACACATCGCGCGAACACACACACGCGCGAACACACATCCGCGCGAACACACACAAGCGCGAACACACACACAAGCGCGACACACACACACAAGCGCAAACACACACACAAGCGCAAACACACACACAAGCGCAAACACACACACAAGCACGAACACCCACCCACACGAACACACACCCACACGAACACACACCCACACGAACACACACCCACACGAACACACCCACATGAGCACCAACACATATACACACCAACACACATAATATGAAAATCGTCATCCAGAATAGACGATGGAAATTGTCAGACAGAATAGACGATGGAAATTGTCAGACAGAATAGACGATGGAAATTGTCAGACAGAATAGACGATGGAAATTGTCAGACAGAATAGACGATGGAAATTGTCAGACAGAATAGACGATGGAAATTGTCAGACAGAATAGACGATGGAAATTGTCAGACAGAATAGACGATGGAAATTGTCAGACAGAATAGACGATGGAAATTGTCATACAGAATAGACGATGGAAAATGATCAGAAATGTCATCCGTGTGTGGCTGGGGCGCGCAAGGGGAGTAAAGAATAGTAACATTGCGACCTACAAGGCATGTCGTAGAAGGCGACAAAGTTAGGGCCTAGGAAAGCTACCCTAGTAAATAAATAGCATCGCAGAAATCGGATGTGCTGGTCTATATATAGTCATTAGATTCAGAGCCTTAGAGATTTGAAATTTTGTATTTGGGGGCCATTTTGTATTGTTTCCATGGCAACGTGTTGACATATTTTGGTAAACTAAACCGTTTCTACTCTTTTAGGTCATAATCTTTCAAAATTGTTATACAAATTCTACATTAAATAGAAACAACCAAGAAAGTTTCCAGAACATAGTACTTATACACACTACAGGTAGACATTATACAAACATACATAACACAACAGGTAGACATTATACAAACATACATAACACAACAGGTAGACATTATACAAACATACATAACACTACAGGTAGACATTATACAAACATACATAACATCTAGGTAGACATTATACAAACATACATAACACTACAGGTAGACATTAAACAAACATACATAACACTACAGGTAGACATTATACAAACATAACATACACTACAGGTAGACATTAAAAAACATACATAATAAACTACAGGTAGACATTATACAAAATACATAACAACTACAGGTAGACATTATACAAACATATAAACTACAGGTAGACATTATACAAACATACATAACACTACAGGTAGACATTGTACAAACATACATAACACTACAGGTAGACATTATACAAACATACATAAGACTTAACACTACAGGTAGACATTACTTTACCCATAACACTACAGGTAGTACATACAAACATTTACATCAGAAACAGCATTATACAAACATACATAAGACTTAAGACTACAAGTAGACATTATCAAACATACATACACTCAGGTAGACTGCAAACATAAATAAGACTTAACACTACAGGTAACCTACAAACATAAATAAGACTTAACACTACAGGTAGACATTATACAAACATAAACTAAGACTTAACACTTAAGGTGACATATACAAACATACATAACATCTAAGGTAGACTGTACAAACATACTATTCAACACTACAGGTAACATTACAAACATCACATGACTTCACTTACATGGTGACATTACACAAACATACTACCCTACAGGTAGACATTACACAAACATACATAACACTACAGGTAGACATTATACAAACATCACATAGACTTAAGACTACAAGTAGACATTTACAAACCATACATAACACTACGTGACATACAAACATAAATAAGACTTAACACTACAGGTAGACATTATACAAACATAAATAAGACTTAACACTACAGGTAGACATTATACAAACATAAATAAGACTTAACACTACAGGTAGACATTATACAAACATACATAAGGCTACAGGTAGACATACAAACATACATAAGGCTACAGGTAGACATACAAACATACATAAGGCTACAGGTAGACATACAAGCAGACATAAGGCTACAGGTAGACATACGAATATACATAAGACTACAGGTGACATCATTCAAACATACATACAACTACAGGTGACATCATTCAAACATACATACAACTACAGGTGACATCATTCAAACATACATACAACTACAGGTGACATTATACAAGCAGACATAAGACTACAGGTAGACATCATACATACAGCTACAGGTAGACATTATACACGCAGACATGTAGACATACTACTACAGGTAGACATACTACTACAGGTAGACATACTACTACAGGTAGACATACTACTACAGGTAGACATACTACTACAGGTAGACATACTACTACAGGTAGACATACTACTACAGGTAGACATACTACTACAGGTAGACATACTACTACAGGTAGACATACTACTACAGGTAGACATACTACTACAGGTAGACATACTACTACAGGTAGACATACTACTACAGGTAGACATACTACTACAGGTAGACATAAAACTACAGGTAGACATAAAACTACAGGTAGACATAAAACTACAGGTAGACATAAAACTACAGGTAGACATAAAACTACAGGTAGACATAAAACTACAGGTAGACATAAAACTACAGGTAGATATAAAACTACAGGTAGATATAAAACTACAGGTAGATATAAAACTACAGGTAGATATAAAACTACAGGTAGACATAAAACTACAGGTAGACATAAAACTACAGGTAGACATAAAACTACAGGTAGACATAAAACTACAGGTAGACATAAAACTACAGGTAGACATAAAACTACAGGTAGATATAAAACTACAGGTAGATATAAAACTACAGGTAGATATAAAACTACAGGTAGATATAAAACTACAGGTAGATATAAAACTACAGGTAGATATAAAACTACAGGTAGACATAAAACTACAGGTAGACATAAGACAATCTGAACGTTCACATTCCAACATTACGCTCCCAACATACCCAAGTAAGCCGCACGTGTCTACCCACGTGTCGTCTCACACTCTCCCCCAGACTCTCTTTTGTTGCCCGATCCAGAGAAACCAAGCATGCCCTAATTGCACCTGCCGTGCTTTATCTCGAACAAATAAACGAGCAGGTACTCACACCTCACCTGTCTGTTTTATCCCTGGCATCCAATTAGCTATTTCTAACGACAGATCTAACCTTCTTCGTCTTTCCTCCTTACCTCCTTCCTCTATCGATTCATCCCAGTTACCCTATAAATCTTCCCGTGAGATTCCCTTCAACCTTTATTCACCCCCCAACCTATCAGCCTATCTCTATATCCACCCGACAATAAACTTCTTTCTCATCGTCGAAATAATTAGTCACATAAATTTCCACACTGACCACAGCACCTTGATCTACGCCTTCCTCTTCGCCTCCCCTCATCACCCCTCTCCCCTCTTCACGGCTAATCAATGTTATTCACTCCTCCCCCTTCACTTTACAATTAAAAATGCAAAGTTGCTTCACCATCACCTCCCTCGTCATCTCCTTTTCCTCCCTCTTCGTCCCTCTTTGTCTCCCTCTTCTACCTTTCGTCCCTTTCTCCTCTCTCTCCTCTTCTACCTCTTTCTCTCGCTCTTCAGCGACCTCATCGCCACTCTCATCACCTCCCAATCAATATTATCACTCCTTCCCAACTCCCTCCTTCTAATTTACAATTAAAAATTCACAGCTACTTCACCATCCTCTCTTAATTTCTCATTATCCGGGCACTTAATCTCCTCTTCCTTACTCTAAAACCATCACCTCTTTCCCTCTTCAACCATCTTTATTCATTACACTCCAACCTTAAACCTGGTTCCAATCAACATTGTTTCCTCTCTCCTCACACATGCAGTGGTGTCATTAATCGTTTCCTTTCTACCACTTATCTGTGTTAATTGGATACAACAATATCCTTTCTTCCCATATACTTTTACCAGTTTCTTTTCTGCTTTGCTGTTCTTATCTGACATCGTTGCGTACTCATTAACTTCTCTTCTCAATTCAGCAATTCCTTCAATATTCATCCATTTTAATGTTCTTGCTTGTTACATGTCTCTTGCAACTTGTTACATGTCTCTTGCAACTTGTTACATGTCTCTTGCAACTGTCTGCGCTTGTTTCTACCTCTCTCTTCCACCTTTCAACTCCCAATGGAGCACAGGTCTTCAACAAACTTCTTCCAGATCTTCCTCACTCTTGCCATCCCTTCCAATTATTTCCATGTTTTACCTAGCATTTAAATATCAGTCTCCAGTTCTCTTCTCCCGGTATTTCAAGGCCTTCCCTACTCTTTCCTTGCTGGTTCCAAAACAGTGCATGTCTTGCAATACTTCCAATCGGTCTTTTCAATGTGTGTCCTATCCATTGCCAGAGTTTGTTCCTTAGCTCTTTCTCCGCTGATATCTGCTGAGCTCTTTCTCCGCTGATATCTGCTGAGCTCTTTCTCCGCTGGTATCTGCTGAGCTCTTTCTCCGCTGGTATCTGCTGAGCTCTTTCTCCTCTAATATCTGCTGAGCTCTTTCTCCACTAATATCTGCTGAGCTCTTTCTCCACTAATATCTGCTGAGCTCTTTCTCCACTAATATCTGCTGAGCTCTTTCTCCTCTAATATCTGCTGAGCTCTTTCTCCACTAATATCTGCTGAAGTCTTTCTCCACTAATATCTGCTGAGCTCTTTCTCCTCTAATATCTGCTGAGCTCTTTCTCCACTAATATCTGCTGAGCTCTTTCTCCTCTAATATCTGCTGAGCTCTTTCTCCTCTAATATCTGCTGAGCTCTTTCTCCTCTAATATCTGCTGAGCTCTTTCTCCACTAATATCTGCTGAGCTCTTCCTCCGCTGATATCTGCTGAGCTCTTTCTCCACTAATATCTGCTGAGCTCTTTCTCCGCTGATATCTGCTGAGCTCTTTCTCCACTAATATCTGCTGAGCTCTTTCTCCTCTAATATCTGCTGAGCTCTTTCTCCGCTGATATCTGCTGAGCTCTTTCTCCTCTAATATCTGCTGAGCTCTTTCTCCTCTAATATCTGCTGAGCTCTTTCTCCACTAATATCTGCTGAGCTCTTTCTCCGCTGATATCTGCTGAGCTCTTTCTCCACTAATATCTGCTGAGCTCTTTCTCCGCTGATATCTGCTGAGCTCTTTCTCCACTAATATCTGCTGAGCTCTTTCTCCTCTAATATCTGCTGAGCTCTTTCTCCGCTGATATCTGCTGAGCTCTTTCTCCGCTGATATCTGCTGAGCTCTTTCTCCGCTGATATCTGCTGAGCTCTTTCTCCACTAATATCTGCTGAGCTCTTTCTCCTCTAATATCTGCTGAGCTCTTTCTCCGCTGATATCTGCTGAGCTCTTTCTCCGCTGATATCTGCTGAGCTCTTTCTCCGCTGATATCTGCTGAGCTCTTTCTCCGCTGATATCTGCTGAGCTCTTTCTCCACTAATATCTGCTGACCTCTTTCTCCACTAATATCTGCTGAGCTCTTTCTCCGCTGATATCTGCTGAGCTCTTTCTCCTCTAATATCTGCTGAGCTCTTTCTCCTCTAATATCTGCTGAAGTCTTTCTCCTCTAATATCTGCTGACCTCTTTCTCCTCTAATATCTGCTGACCTCTTTCTCCTCTAATATCTGCTGACCTCTTTCTCCTCTAATATCTGCTGACCTCTTTCTCCTCTAATATCTGCTGACCTCTTTCTCCTCTAATATCTGCTGACCTCTTTCTCCTCTAATATCTGCTGACCTCTTTCTCCTCTAATATCTGCTGAGCTCTTTCTCCACTAATATCTGCTGACCTCTTTTCCACTAATATCTGCTAGCTCTTTCCTTGCTGGATATCTCAATGAGCTCTTTCTCCCTCTAATATCTGCTGAGCTCCTTCCCCAATATTGCTAAGTCTTTCTCCCTAATATCTGCTGACCTCTTTCTCCTCTAATATCTGCTGAGCTCTTTCTCCTTTAATATCTGCTGAAGTCTTTCTCCTCTAATATCTGCTGACCTCTTTCTCCTCTAATATCTGCTGAGCTCTTTCTCCTTTAATATCTGCTGAAGTCTTTCTCCTTTAATATCTGCTTAGTTGATTGCTCTTGCTAACATACCTCTTTTCCTCCAGTCTTAGTGTCCTACCTCCATCTTATCCATGCTTCCTGAACCTGTTTACTCACTCATCGTTCACATGCTCACCCATTCCTCCCCCAGTATCCATAATCAATCTCTCACACAAAATCCCCAGACAAGGATACTAGCTCTTAGTATTATCATCCCCTAGTTTGTCCCGGGCAGAACATTACCAAACTAACAGTTCTTTGAAATTTTCCCTCTCTTACAGGCATCCCGTGCCGACAAATTCAAATTATCTATCCTACCATAATCTGCTCGCTTGTTGCCGGGGCTGGAAGGGAGCAAAACTAGTAACACTGCGACCTACAAGGCATGTCGTAAGAGGCGACTTGAGGTAAGGGCCTAGATAAGCTACCCTAGTAAATAAAAAGCGTCTCAGTAATTGGACGTGCTGGCCTACTTGTAGGTGCATAAATGGCACAACGTACAATCGCTCTTAGGCTCGAATCACATGCAAATCACAAATAGTGGTGCATGTGAAACAAATGGTCGATATCGAGCGGTCGAAGAAGAAGAAGAAGATAACCTAATCAACCTCACCAACAATCCCCCGTCCCTCCACACTTCTAACATCAATAATCAACCTCCCTCACAATCCCCCATCCTTCTAACTACCTCACATTTATAGCATCCCTTCTTCCTTCAACCACCCCTTCCAAACATCACCCCACCTCCTTTCCTCTCTACTAACAACCCATCCAATTAACCCTCTCAACCTTCCAAACATCACCCACCTCCTTTCCTCTCTACTAACAACCCATCCAATTAACCCTCTCAACCTCCCTTCCCTCATACCCACCTCACCTTCGACCATCTCCCACAAACCTATCTCCCATTTCATCAACCACAATGAGCTCATTAGTGAGCCCAGAAGATGGCTGCACAATGTTCTCAAATTCTACAGCAGTTTAAAACAAACTTAATTAGAGGCTAATCAAGTTGGGCTCTCCTTCCACCTCCAACTTGTATAAATAAAAGATGTAAAGACGAACATCAACTCTCCACGGATGATAAAACTAATTAGACAGGGGGCACATGGTCCATTAGCGATAGAATGATGCAGTGTCAGAGAGAAATGAGAAGAAAAGGGGGCAAATTAGGGCGGAGAACAATCTACCTAGACACAGGCATTGCAGCGGGCATTGCAGCGGGCATGTCAAACGTGGTAGAGACAGCGTTATTCTGCTGATAACAAATACCAGAACATTATACGTTATAGGTCTGATAAATAGTAGAATATTCGACATTATAGTCTGATAAAGTAGCTTTAGACAAATGCACTGAAATCAGAGGTTAGGTATTTATTGTAACAGAATATTCGATATTATAGCTCTGTTAAGTAACAGAATATTCGACAATATAGCTCTGATAACAGAATATTCGACATATCTTCATCATTATATCTTTGGCAAAGCCATCTTCATTTTGGACTTTAATAATGGTCTCTTAATGGGAGTTTTCTGATGTAAATGAAGGGAAAATCAAATTCTTAGTAGTACTGGAGAAAAATGATAAACGTTGAGCCCGAAAAAACCCGGCTGCTGAAGTCAAGAGAAAGATAGGCTGTAAGGTCGCTGCCTCAGCACATTTCATTAAAAGATTAAAATATAGCTTCGAAATTTTTGTAACCATCAGATTACATCAGGGACATTCGCAATGTCACAGAATGTGTACACTATCGCTGAAATCTTCCTGTGTAAGAAAGAGATCAGAATGTGTACACTATCGCTGAAATCTTCCTGTGTATGAAAAAGATCAGAACATACATGACTGCTCACCAAAGTGTAGTGATGATTGTTCTAATCAATCAATCAATCAAACAGACAATCAAACAGACAATGTAGGCGAAAGTTGGTCCAAATCCACGTTTAATTGCTATCAGTGCCAAACAACGTGCAAACGATGGCAAACAGTCGCAAACAGTGGCAAACAGTGTCAAACAGTGTCAAACAGTGTCAAACAGTGCCAAACAGTGGAGCGACTGGCTGAATGGATTAGAGCGCTGCACCCATGAGGAAGACCTGTGTTCAATCCACGGTAAGGCCAAGGATTGTTTTGTCGGGGAAAGGTGGAGTGGGGGAAGAAAAATCATAACCTGAACAGTTTCCCGCCGACTGCACTAGCCATGCGGTTGTTAAATTCCTCAGGCTTATCATATCCTCCCCACCCCCATTCCTTGCATCCTACACCACCCAAAAAAGTGGTATTACAGACAGTAACGAAAGTTGTTAGTGCTAAACAAGCCAGCCTATCATGGGTTATTTGAAAGAAATCTGAGGTTAGGTATTTATTGTCTGATTGTAAATATTATATCTACCGTCCAAGAAGTCGGAATTTGTAAATATTATATCTACCGTCCAAGAAGTCGGAATTTGTAAATATTATATCTACCGTCCAAGAAGTCGGAATTTGTAAATATTATATCTACCGTCCAAGAAGTCGGAATTTGTAAATGTTATATCTACCGTCCAAGAAGTCGGAATTTGTAAATATTATATCTACCGTCCAAGAAGTCGGAATTTGTAAATATTATATCTACCGTCCAAGAATTCGGAATTTGTAAATATTATATCTACCGTCCAAGAAGTCGGAATTTGTAAATGTTATATCTACCGTCCAAGAAGTCGGAATTTGTAAATATTATATCTACCGTCCAAGAAGGCGGAATTTGTAAATATTATATCTACCGTCCAAGAAGTCGGAATTTGTAAATGTTAATATCTACCGTCCAAGAAGTCGGAATTTGTAAATATTATATCTACCGTCCAAGAAGTCGGAATTTGTAAATATTATATCTACCGTCCAAGAAGTCGGAATTTGTAAATATTATATCTACCGTCCAAGAAGGCGGAATTTGTAAATATTATATCTACCGTCCAAGAAGTCGGAATTTGTAAATGTTAATATCTACCGTCCAAGAAGTCGGAATTTGTAAATATTATATCTACCGTCCAAGAAGTCGGAATTTGTAAATGTTATATCTACCGTCCAAGAAGTCGGAATTTGTAAATATTATATCTACCGTCCAAGAAGTCGGAATTTGTAAATGTTATATCTACCGTCCAAGAAGTCGGAATTTGTAAATATTATATCTACCGTCCAAGAAGTCGGAATTTGTAAATATTATATCTACCGTCCAAGAAGTCGGAATTTGTAAATATTATATCTACCGTCCAAGAAGTCGGAATTTGTAAATATTATATCTACCGTCCAAGAAGTCGGAATTTGTAAATGTTAATATCTACCGTCCAAAAGTCGGAATTTCTTTGCCTCTGGTGTATCCTGTGCATGAAAAAGACCGTTTGGTAGAAACAATGTATATTGTTTAATGTATTTTTGGTACTTTGTAAAACTACAATACTTTGATTTTACTTGTTTCGTTATTTAAATATATCGTTTTACTGCAGTCTTATTTTATATCGGTCATTTAAACGCGGAAGTAACTCTCTTAAGTAATCGGAAGCATTGCAAGACAGGCACAGTTTTGGAACCCACAGGGAATGGAAGGCCTAGACATACACGGAGAAGAAAGCTGAAGAATGATATTAACAGAATAGGTAAAACATGGAAAGAATTGGAAGGGATAGAAGAGAGAGAAGAAGAGCTGGAAGAAGTTGGTTGAAGGAAGACCTGTGCTCCGTTGGGAGTTGAAAGGGGAAGAAGAACTCTTAAAGTAACAAATTGAGAAGGATCGTTCCCCAGAGGATGTTGTGACAGGAACTGTCACAAATGTGTATAGGAATGATATGTCATAGACATATTTGTGACTAGAAAAGACTCAGTTCGTTCTCCATTATTTCGGATGTCGTTTCTTGCACAGAAATTGAAAGCTATTATTTTCTGTGATGAATTCATTCAATGGAATCTCTTCTTAAAAATATACAGCTCCATCTTTGCACTTCTCAGGAGCTTTCCTGTTTCAAGAGAACATCATTATCAGGTGCCGGGCCGGCTGGCGTTGCAGATTATGGCTCTCCACAAATCTCTGTCTTTGGTGTTTGCTATCATCTCAGGAGCTTTCCTGTTTCAAGGGATCATCATTATCAGGTGCCGGGCCGGCTGGAGTTGCAGATTATGGCTCTCCACAAATCTCTGTCTCTGGCTTTGCTATCATCTCAGGAGCTTTCCTGTTTCAAGGGATCATCATTATCAGGTGCCGGGCCGGCTGGACGTAGCGATTATGGCTTTACACAAATCTCTCTCTGGCTTTGCTATCATCTCAGGAGCTTTCCTGTTTCAAGGGATCATCATTATCAGGTGCCGGGCCGGCTGGCGTAGCAGATTATGGCTCTCCACAAATCTCTGTCTCTGGTGTTTGCTATCATCTCAGGAGCTTTCCTGTTTCAAGGAATCATCATTATCAGGTGCCAGGCCGGCTGGCGTTGCAGATTATGGCTCTCCACAAATCTCTGTCTCTGGTGTTTGCTATCATCTCAGATGTTAACGCTCTTCCGTGCCATGACGTCAGGCTATCCAACATTTTCTCTCTGTCTTCCTCTGTCTCGTTTCCCCTCGATTTTACTGGATGTTACAATGTATTCTAAACCTTCATTTCTCATTACATGCCCGAAAAATGATTACTTTTTTCTTATATTGATAATATGTAAGCTTTCTCGTTGTCTTGACCTCATTCAACACTTCCATATTAGTTATTTTAGCAGTCCATGGGATTCTCATTCAACACTTCCATATTAGTTATTTTAGCAGTCCATGGCATTCTTATTCAACACTTCCATATTAGTTATTTTAGCAGTCCATGGGATTCTCATTCAACACTTCCATATTAGTTATTTTAGCAGTCCATGGCATTCTTATTCAACACTTCTATATTAGTTATTTTAGCAGTCCATGGGATTCTCATCATTCTTCTGTAAAACCACATCTCTAATGACATCAGAGATTTTTCGATCTGTTTGTTTATTGTCTATGACTGTCATCCATGTCAGTATTGGCTCTATGTAACACTGTCTAACTCTCATTCTGATCTCAATTGACAATAGCTTATTGCATATAATTCTCATTTTCTGGAAAGCTGCTTTGGCCTGTCTTATTCTGCTCTTTATTTCTGATCTGCATCTGCCATCTGATGTTACCAGGACTCTTGAGGTACTTCTGATCTGCATCTGCCATCTGATGTTACCAGGACTCTGAGGTACTTCTGATCTGCATCTGCCATCTGATGTTACCAGGACTCTTGAGGTACTTCTGATCTGCATCTGCCATCTGATGTTACCAGGACTCTGAAGTACTTCTGATCTGCATCTGCCATCTGATGTTACCAGGACTCCCAGGTATTTAAATCTAAGGGATCTCGGACGACAAAGATATTGATATCCAAGGGATGCAACTAAATGTTACCAAAGGTTGGTGCACAAGCCCATTTCTCTAACTAAATGTTATCACAGGTTAGTGCATAAGCCCATTTCTTGAACTAAATGTTATCACAGGTTGGTGCATAAGCCCATTTCTCGAACTAAATGTTAGCACAGGTCGGTGCATATGCCCATTTCTCTAGGTTTTACCACAGGTTGATGCACAAGCCCATTTCTCTAACTAAATGTTACCACAGTCACTAAATGTTTGGAAAGTCTCTGTGTGGTATAGGTTAGGTGATTGCCTCTAGTTTCAAACGTTCTCGGTTCGCTCTTTCAGAAAGTTAACGAGAAATATTTCCAGTAATTCCTGATCTCGTAGGTGAGATCAAGTTCCTAGTTCTATCGAAATCGGATAAAACGTAGGTCCTGTGTTCGTTGGACATAAATGAACCATTGAAGTTAAGCAAGAACAGGCTGAAAGCTGAGAAACAATTTAGAAAGATTAAAAAGTGAGAAGAACAGGCTGGAAAGCTGCTGCCAGGGAAACAATTTCTTTAGAAAGATTAAAAAGTGAGAAGGGGCAGGCTGGAAAGCTGCTGCTCGGGAAACAATTAGAAAGATTTAAAAATAAAATGCCTACAAAATATTTTCACCATCTTCTAAATTAAATCGGGGCTTTCGCCGATGCTACGAAGTCCGTGCACTGTCGTTGAGATCTTCCTGTGTAAGAAAGAGATTGGAGCACATGTGGTTACCCACCGAAGTGCAATGAAGATGTCCTAAAATCAATCAATCAATCAATCAATCAATCGTTGCCAGTTGCACAAAGCGATGTTCGTTTTAACTGCTTATCTGATCATAATCTATTGCATAGATTCCCAAAGTAGGCTGTACCGCCCCGCAGTGGGCGCTGAAACCTTCCTGGGGTGCGAAAGTATGTTCAGAAGCATTCGGAGGGAGTTTTTTTGTGTGACTTTGCGATTGAATAATCATAAAAAATTGAATTCTGCATTTGAATTAATCTTATGCCGAGACCTAATCTTAATCGCATGACGATATCTAATATTTGTGTTACCACTCTCCCTACTTGTGTTTGTGAAAGACACTTCTCAGTTAAGCCATTTTTGTGAATAGCTGGCTGGTTGTGTTCGTAAGAACGCTCGTATTGCTAGGCTAGGCAATGGGTGCCGTCAGAAATAAGAGTAAGGGGTTCGAATCCTGTGTTTGATCATTTGTTTTTCCGGAATCCCCCAAATACGTGTACAGTATCTATTTATTGATCTCTTTTTCTTCTTCTTTGCGTTCGTTCTTTACCACCAATTTGAATCACTCTTTGTGATATGTTTGATCTTTGCCAAGAACGTGTATACGTTGCACATTGGTTTGGTAGGCCCCTAAACGCATAGACTTCTACACGTTTAGGACATGTGCATCCGATTTCAGCCAAACCTCCTTAGTCGCCTCTTAAGACATGCTGGCAGGTAACAGTGGTTCTATTCTTTACACCCCAAATTTGGGCCCCGGTAACCACTCATGCATATTTATTGATCATATTCAGTGCTTCCTTTGCTTCCGCTGGAAGTTCTTACCCCTCAAACTCTCATCTCCCAACTTGTAAATGCACGTAATCGTCAAGTTCTTTTCTGTACATAATTGATGTTCACTTCCGCTGTTTAAATGGCGGAGTCTATCACGGACTGACTTCTAGTTCCCGTTCTATAGTGTCGCTTTCTTGATGTTCTGAGATCCTAAGCCCCCTAAGGCGTTACACCATTAGAAACAGACTAAGAACGAACAAGTACAATTCACCTTCGCTAATGAGAAGAATGCGCTAATGAAGATGTATTTCTACGCCACTGTCAGAAAATATTCACTGATCTACCCAAGGGAACTATAGCCACCTGACCCTCTGACCTGACCACACAAAATGAGGATGTGCAAGTAATTAGTGATTAGGTCAGTGTGGTCCAGGGAGTGAGGCGTGTGGAGAGATGCTTAGAACAACACAATCTCACAGTGGGCAACGTACATCGCGGTTTTTCTTCCATAAAACAAATATTTGAATCCTTATAGTACAGTTTAGAATTTTTGTGGGACTTGGGGCTGCTGGTACATCGTAACTCTTCGGTTCGGTGCAACAAACACTGTAAATCTGGAGAATCTGGCTTTTCTGCCAGCCCGTGGAACTGACCCCACTCCCAGGGGGCTTGTCACCCGTCGTCCAACTCTCTCTACGAACACGCTGAGTAGGCGGGCGCACACTGTTGATAAAAAAAGCAACCCTTCACGTAAAAATTCAGCTAAATTTGACATTAGTCGCCTTGAAGTCGAATTGAAGTCGCCTTGAAGTCGCCTTGAAGTCGCCTTGACTACTTCTAAATTAATAGCGGGATAAAGAGGAAAAAACATTCTATGAGTCAGCAATTGGGAAGACATTCTATGAGGCAACAATTGGGAAGAGCATTCTAGGAGTCAACAATTGGGAGAGAAGCATTCTATGAGTCAGCAATTGGGAAGACATTCTAGGAGTCAACAATTGGGAAGAGCAAGGCATTCTATGAGTCAGCAATTGGGAAGAGCAAGGCATTCTATGAGTCAACAATTGGGAAGAGCAAGGCATTCTATGAGTCAGCAATTGGGAAGAGCAAGGCATTCTATGAGTCAGCAATTGGGAAGAGCAAGGCATTCTATGAGTCAACAATTGGGAAGGCATTCTATGAGTCAACAATTGGGAAGAGAAGGCATTCTATGAGTCAACAATTGGGAAGAGAAGGCATTCTATGAGTCACAATTGGGAAGAGAAGGCATTCTAGAGTCAGCAATTGGGAAGAGAAGCATTCTAGAGTCAACAATTGGGAAGAGCACTCTATGAGTCAGCAATTGGGAAGAGCAAGGCATTCTATGAGTCAGCAATTGGGAGAGCAAGGCATTCTATGAGTCAACAATTGGGAAAGAGCATTCTATGAGTCAGCAATTGGGAAAGAAGGCATTCTATGAGTCAACAATTGGGAAGACATTCTAGGAGTCAACAATTGGGAAGAGAAGGCATTCTATGAGTCAGCAATTGGGAAAGAAGGCATTCTAGAGTCAGCAATTGAGAAGAGCAAGGCATTCTATGAGTCAGCAATTGGGAAGAGCAAGGCATTCTATGAGTCAACAATTGGGAAGGCAAGCATTCTATGAGTCACAATTGGGAAGAGAAGGCATTCTAGAGTCAACAATTGGGAAAGACATTCTAGGAGTAAACAATTGGGAAGAAGGCATTCTAGAGTCACAATTGGGAAGACATTCTATGAGTCAACAATTGGGAACAGAGCATTCTAGAGTCAACAATTGGGAAAAAGGCATTCTAGAGTCAACAATTGGGAAGACATTCTATGAGTCAACAATTGGGAAGAGAAGACATTCTATGAGTCAACAATTGGGAACAGAAGGCATTCTATGAGTCAACAATTGGGAAGAGAAGGCATTCTATGAGTCAACAATTGGGAAGAGAAGGCAAAGTAAAGAGATGAATTGAAGCAAGCGATAACTTCGTAATGAGTCACAAAGTCTCGGACAATTAAAGAAGAACAAAACCAACATTATCAAAAGAAAGATTATGTACTGACATCAACGAGTACCAACTATACACTGAGTACCAACTGAGTACCAACTGAGTACCAACTGAGTACCAACTGAGTACCAACTGAGTACCAACTGAGTGTCAACTGAGTACCAACTGAGTACCAATCGACTTAATAACTGTCCGAGAGAAGCGAATATCCTACTGCTGAACGTCCAGGACAACATCTGTTAAGGCGCACCTGGGGAGTTGTTATCTATTGTTTGTGCATCTAACAGAATAAAAAAGGTTGTAACTTCGATCGATCGATTGACTTATTGATAGTTAAGTTTATAAAACATATTGTAGTTTGCTTGCCAAGAATTCAAGAGTAGTCGTGGCGTCTAATATGTTGTCTCTTTGACTTTTTTTTTGCGTGAAAGTATTCTTTACTTATCACCAGTGTCCCTCGTCATTCAGGCGAACCTTTACTACAGAGGTACTTGTAATTTAAATTTTCAAGTAATAGATCAGAACATTCTGTAATTCAACCGTGTACCATGTGCACATCGAAATATTGTCATAATCTCGAACACCTAAATTTCCATGGCACGTTGTTAGTAGAACAGAGTATTTTTTTTACTTCGCTATCGGCATGACCTTCGATAACATAAAGCCGGAGAGCTCCGGTAAAAATTCTAGGAAATAAGACCACAACCGTCAAGAGTAATTCATAACAAAAGAACACAACATGCTAAATCAAAGTTATATTATATTACAAATGAAAGTTAAAGCTAATGAATATCAATATTATTAACATTTTTTTCACATCAATAAATAACCATGAGCTGGTAGAATTGTTTTAAATTGCAGAGAACAGTGTTCTATCAAACACTTATAAAAACCAGCCCCAATTAAACAGGAATATTTTCTGGTCTGAGCTAGTCGACCTTATGTTGCCAGAGCCACGGCTATCGGCTACTCTATTGTTACGATGTATTTGGGCCTCTTATTATTTTTCTGTAGTCTCTCTCTTTGGAGCATTGAAATATTTATTTGAAAGTGCTTTGTAGTCGACTGAAAAATGTTGGACATATAAAGAGATACGAGAGACATCCCGGCAAAGAGGAGAAGAGGAAGGCCACGGAGAAGATAGATTCAGGGTGTAACTGATGGTTTGAACATAAACACTGCAGAGGTAAGACATCTAGACGGAGACATTTCAAAGGACTGTTAATATGGCAAAGTTCTGCTCGTGACAAGCTACAGTGTGTTTATAAAGTCTCAACACTGTATATGTAGGTCAGCTTGAAAAATGAAGTACATGACGTCATCAAAAAATGTACTAAAACAAAGTAGTGAGTCACAATAGTTACTGCTATGGTTTACTGTTGTTCTTGGTAAACTAGTGGAAAAAAAAAGAAGTATTCCTTATAACAGATGTTGGAAATATCCACCACGGGCTTCAAGATATGTTTGTACACGTTTCTTCATATTGTTAAATATTCTTTCTTCAGTTGAAAACATCATTATGGTTTGAGTGAATAGAATTACCCAAGCAGACAACAGTCATTTACTTCCTATTGCATCACAATTGACTATGGAACACATTTTTGATGACATCATGTACTTTTTTAAAATTTTTTTTTACATGTTTTACATATAAAGTGTTTTGAGACTTTACAAACACCCTGTATTTGATGATGTCATGAGAACGTCGTTCTGCAAAAGACTTGTTAAAAGATGGTGATGTTAATATATATATATATACAGGGCTGTGCGGTATATTTTCTCAGTATGATGCAAGTCTTCGAAATGCCGCCCTCAAATGGTTTTTTCCTTAAAATAATCTTCAAATGTAATTGTGTTTTGGTTGCTTATGCCGACCCTCTTACGGTGGCGCCTGATGCGGCCTCCTCTCTGCATCATAGCACGGCACGGCCCTGAACATATATATATATATATATATATATATATATATATATATATATTAATTATATACGTATGAAAAAATTAAGTAGTCAGTATTATTGGAGATTGGGTAATTCCTGACATCCAGCAGCGTCAATTAGCAACCAAAAAAATAGGCGAATGAACGAAACAGAACAGAGAAATATATGAGCAAACGAAAATATCAAGAGCTAATTATAGCGCAAGATGAACAACAGAGCCACCTGCACAGATTATGTGTGCCTGCTGTTGTATATTTCATTTGACTAGCAGTAAATTATCAAAATGTGCTGGAGAATTGAAGCAGTAAATTAGTAAGTTAAAGCGTAAGTTTGAAGTGCGGAAATACCAGGACAGTTATGCAATGTTCATGGTCGACATATTTGTTAGTAGGTTTGGCTGAATAAGACTAGACCAGGTTTGGTTAAATAAGACTAGACCAGGTTTGGTTGAATAAGACTAGACCAGGTTTGGCTGAATAAGACTAGACCAGGTTTGGCTGAATAAGACTAGACCAGGTTTGGCTGAATAAGACTAGACCAGGTTTGTTGAATAAGATTAGACCAGGTTTGGTTGAATAAAGCCAGACCAGGTTTGGTTGAATAGATAGCAGGTTTGGTTGAATAAGACTAGACCAGGTTGGTGAATGCGCATTGGAATAAGCACCAGGTTTGGTTGAATACGATTAGACCAGGTTTGGTTGAATAAGACTAGACTAGGTTTGGTTGAATAAGGCTAGACCAGGTTTGGTTGAATAAGATTAGACCAGGTTTGGTTGAATAAGACTAGACCAGGTTTGGTTGAATAAGACTAGACCAGGTTTGGTTGAATAAGACTAGACCAGGTTTGGTTGAATAAGACTAGACCAGGTTTGGTTGAATAAGATTAGACCAGGTTTGGTTGAATAAGACTAGACCAGGTTTGGTTGAATAAGACTAGACCAGGTTTGGTTGAATAAGACTAGACCAGGTTTGGTTAAATAAGACTAGACCAGGTTTGGTTAATAAGCTAGACCAGGTTTGGTTGAATAAGATTAGACCAGGTTTGGTTAAATAAGACTAGACCAGGTTTGGTTGAATAAGACTAGACCAGGTTTGGTTGAATAAGGCTAGATCAGGTTTGGTTGAATAAGACTAGACCAGGTTTGGTTGAATAAGACTAGACCAGGTTTGGTTGAATAAGATTAGACCAGGTTTGGTTGAATAAGATTAGACCAGGTTTGGTTAAATAAGACTAGACCAGGTTTGGTTGAATAAGATTAGACCAGGTTTGGTTAAATAAGACTAGACCAGGTTTGGTTGAATAAGACTAGACCAGGTTTGGTTAAATGAGACTAGACCTGGTTTGGTTGAATAAGATTAGACTAGGTTTGGTTGAATAAGATTAGACCAGGTTTGGTTAAATAAGACTAGACCAGGTTTGGTTGAATAAGATTAGACCAGGTTTGGTTAAATAAGACTAGACCAGGTTTGGCTGAATAAGACTAGACCAGGTTTGGTTGAATAAGACTAGACCAGGTTTGGTTAAATAAGACTAGACCAGGCTTCGCAATATCTAGAGATTCAAACACTGACAGCATTGAGACAAAACTATGGATATATCTTCTTCTTCTTCGAACGTTCCATTCCGATCACTCTGTGATTTTATGTGAGCTGAGCCTAAGAGCGATTGTGCGTTGTGCCAGTTATGCGCATACGCAAGCACATTCTATTTCTGCGACGCTTTTTATTTAATATGGCAGCTTTCCTAGGCTCCTACTTTAGTCGCCTCTTACGACATGCTTTGTAGGTTGCAGTGTTACTACTCTTTGCTCCCTCTGTGCGCCCCGGCAACATACGGGCGAATGGATTTATACATTATGTGTTAGGACAGTATTCCTTTATGGATTTTGTTCCTCTTCACCTTTCAGCTCCCAACGGAGCACAGGTCTGCAACAAACTTCTTCCATCTCTTCCTCTCTCTGGCAACCATTTGCAATTCTGTCCACGTCTTGCTTATCTTTTTAATAACAGTCTCCAGCTTTCTTCTCCCAGGTATGTCTAGGTTTTCGCTTTCTTCACTTTCTCAGCGGGTTCCTTCTTCTTTAGCGATCTCTGGTCATGCGCTTAAATTTACTGTGGACCACAAACTGGGCAGTCAGCTTCAGGTCTGTCAAGTTTCCTCAAAGCTTAGTTTTCAGGTCGACTGGGTGTGGCCACATGTTGCTTCTCAGCTCACCAGGAGAGGACAGTCTTGCAGGATATGCTCTGGTATCTGTTCCGCCTGCTGACACTGGCAGAGAGCTGTTTGACTTATTCCTAGTCTATATAAGTGTTTGTTGAGTCTGCAGTTTCCAAAAACAGTGAATGTCCTGCAATGCTTCTGGTCAGTCTTCTCAATGTATTCTATCCATCGCTAATGTCTCTTCCTTAACTCTTCTCCACTGCTTAGTTCTGCTTAGTTCTGCTTAGTTCTTTCTCTGAGTTCCTCGTTCGTAATCATATTATACCGTCTTAGTCTCTCTATATGGATCTAAGACTTTTTATATCTGAAGTCAGAGCAAGCCTTCACGCAAATGTGAGCCAAGATTCGCCATGGTTACGCCTAGGATTGTTACCGGGGCTACAAGTTTGTGCTTTGTATATTATTCTCGGCAAATGGCGTGCTAATTCTGCGGAGAGGGACCGAGCCATATAGGGTAAAATTTGGAGCAATGAAGTTAATCGTTCGTCTTGAAGCTCTTTTAACTTGTTTACAAACGAACATGGTGAACAGACATTCAAGTTGTTTAACAACGAACATGTTGAACAGACATTCAAGTTTTAATAAACGAACATGGTGAATAGACATTCAGTTGTTTAACAAACGAACATGGTGAACAGACATTCAAGTTGTTTAACAAACGAACATGGTGAACAGACATTCAAGTTGTTTAACAAACGAACATGTTGAACAGACATTAAACTTGTTTAACTTGTTTACAAACGAACTTGTTGAACAGACATTAAACTTGTTTAACTTGTTTACAAACGAACTTGTTGAACAGACATTCAAGTTGTTTATTTTCATTGTGGTTAATTCTAGTGAATGTTTTCTAGTCTATAAATGAAGTTAATAGCTAAGTTCAGTTGTCTATCTCTGACGACGAAATAAGTGACGGAACAACTGTTGAGTCTTCATGCTTTACCTGGAGCAGAGGAGGAAATAAGTGACGGAACAACTGTTGAGTCTTCATGCTTTACCAGGAGCAGAGGGAAGAAATAAGTGACGGAACAACTGTTGAGTCTTCATGCTTTACCTGGAGCAGAGTCTTCTTCTTTTCTTCTTTTGCCCTTTTCTCTTTTTTTTTTTTGCCGTTAGACGTAGCAGGTTGAACTGATGATCAGTTTCGAGATATTGTACGCTGGTCGCTTGATATACTGTAGTATTAGTATCGGTCGCTTGATATACTGTAGTATTGTACGCTCGGTCGCTTGATATACTGTAGTATTGTACGCTCGGTCGCTTGATATACTGTAGTATTGTACGCTCGGTCGCTTGATATATGTAGTATTGTACGCTCGGTCGCTTGATATTTGTATTGTACGCTCGGTCGCTTGATATACTGTAGTATTGTACGCTCGGTCGCTTGATATACTGTAGTATTGTACGCTCGGTCGCTTGATATATGTAGTATTGTACGCTCGGTCGCTTGATATACTGTGTATTGTACGCTCGGTCGCTTGATATACGATATTGTACGCTCGGTCGCTTGATATACTGTAGTATTGTACGCTCGGTCGCTTGATATACTGTAGTATTGTACGCTCGGTCGCTTGATATACTGTAGTATTGTACGCTCGGTCGCTTGATATACGAGATATTGTACGCTCGGTCGCTTGATATACTGTAGTATTGTACGCTCGGTCGCTTGATATACTGTAGTATTGTACGCTCGGTCGCTTGATATACTGTAGTATTGTACGCTCGGTCGCTTGATATACTGTAGTATTGTACGCTCGGTCGCTTGATATACTGTAGTATTGTACGCTCGGTCGCTTGATATACAGTATTGTACGCTGGTCGCTTGATATACTGTGATTGACGCTCGTCCTTGATATATGTAGATGTACCTCGGTCGCTTGATATACTTAGTATTAAGTTTATGATATCTTTACTCCATTAATCAATCTTCTTCTGTCTGTCTGTAGTATTGATGATTTCATTTTCGTTATTTTCTCTCTGATCCGAAGCCTAACTCGTATTACAACAAATGTCAGGTAAGTCAGTAAAATGTTGAGTATTGTGATTTAAATGTCCGGTTTCGGTTGGAAATACAAATGTCCGGTTTCGATTTTCAATACTCATGGACGGTTTCGGTTTAGAATGCAAATGTCCGGTTTGAGTTTGGAATACAAATGTCCGGTTTGAGTTTGGAATACAATTGTCCGGTTTGAGTTTGAAGAAAATGTCTGGTTTCAATTTGGAATACAAATGTCCGGTTTCAATTTGGAATACAAATGTCCAGGCTGAATTTGGAATACAAATGTAGGTCTGAGTTTGGAATACAAATGTCCGGTTTCAATTGAATACAAATGTCCGGTTTCAATTTTGGAATAAAATGTCCGTTTGAGTTTAAGAAAATGTCCGGTTTGAGTTTGGAATACAAATGTCAGGTTCGAGTTTGGAATACAAATATCAGGTTTGAGTTTGGAGTACAAATGTCAGGTTTGAGTTTTGGAATCGAAATGTCCGATTTCAGTTGTGAATACAAACTCTTGTAAACACCAAACTTTAAAAAGGACATCACGGGCACACATTCTCTGCGCCCCCCTAAGAATGGACACATCCCAAAATTCGGCCCCTACAGGCTTCCGATACAGCACACAATCAGTTAAGTCCAAGGAAGAGGACGCGTCAATGCAATCAGGCATGGAACAGTTCATTAGAGCAGACGAGAAAAGAAAGAAAAAATACCCTTTGGCTTTAATTGGCTCCATTTTTTAGCGTGTAATTGGTAGCTTGTGTTATAGGGAAAAGGGGAAAGAATATAGTAAGAAATAATGAGCTATCGGTAAATAACCTCCCTTGGGAGTCCATGCCATCTTGGAACCGGTAAAATGGAAGGGGTGTTTCCGTGAGTCATGTACGATAAGAACCTTGTTAGAGTCTATTAATAATGTTGGTGTGAGCACTGGGGCGCATATATCGGGCGCATATATCGGGCGCATACGGCGCATCTCCTCGCATACATCTAAAGGGTAAAAATATGAAATGGAAATGAATAAAAAATAAAAAATCGTGATTATAGTGATAATTTATCCTAAACTGGGTTCGCTCCCTCTTGGAGCCATCGAGATATTTATTCCAGAGATCCCTGATCTCAGTGCAGGTGAGATCGAGTTCCTAGTCCTATCGGAGACGGACGATATAACGTAGGCCACACGGCCACAATAATTCTATAAGCAGAGTATTTTCACATGTTAAAAAGTAGTCACATAATCTACATATATTGAAACACTCACACAATTTTAGCAAACTAACACATGAAACACTTGTTATAATCTTGTACAGTTACATATATAGACCAGAATCACATGAAATTACACAACAATAGCCACAAACACAATCCACACATTACAACATTCGTGCTGATATACATCAACCACATACACAGAATGTATATATATATATAGCAGCCACACACACGCATACACCAACCACCCGTCACTCATAAATAAACATAAACACATACAGCAAACCATACACACACACCGCCTCACAACACCACAGCGCCCCACAACAGCCCACCACCAGCCGCACCACAAACAACACCACACAACCTCACAAGCAGCCACACACATCACAACCAGCCGCACCACCTCACAAGCAGCCACACAACTCCTCCCACAACAGCCACACAACCATACACAAACACATACAAACCATACCAACGCCTCACAAGCAGCCACAGAGCCTCACGAACAGCCACAGGCCTCAGAAGCAGCCACACAGCCTCACAAGCAACCACACACCTCACAAGCAGACCAACACAGCCTCCTACAACCAACCACACAGCTCACAAGCAACCACACAGCCTCACAAGCAACCACACAGTCTCACAAGCAACCACACAGTCTCACAAGCAACAACACAGTCTCACAAGCAACCACAGCCACAAGCAACAACAGCTCACAACTACACACTCACAAGCAACCACACACAACACACACACCACCCACACAGCCACACATACACACACAACAACCACACACTACAACAAAGATACACACAACCAAAAAACGTAACATTGAACTACAAAATAAAAGACAAATAACATTAAACTGAATATTGCAACTCACCAATAGGATTAATACGTTCTCAGAGCCAGGCATGTCATAAACGAATGAGATCTCAAACATTTCTTGACCTCAATCAACAGATGGCCACATTTGTCTGGACATCAAAGGCATTGAAGAAGAGTGGGTCTCAATAGGTTGTCACGAGTGAATGGATATAAAGGTTGAGAAGGGAAAGGTATGGAATGATATGAAGTCTCAATGTCTCTCAACGTCATCCGCTTGCAACTCATAACGCCCTTGCTACCTCTACACGCCCTCTAGCATCTGCATACACGCCCCTTGCTATCTACATTACATGCCCTTGCTATCTACATTACGCCCTTGCACCCTCTACACGCCCTGCAAGTCTACATACACGTCCCTTGCACTACATTCACGCCTTGCATCTGCCTTCACGCCCTCATGAAAGTACAATCTAAACATATCACAAATCTAAATGGGTTCTTTAACACCTAGAAACCTCTGCGATCGCGCCTCTGCAAACGCGCCTCTGCAAACGCGCCTCTGCAAACGCGCCTCTGCAAACGCGCCTCTGCAAACGCGCCTCTGCAAACGCGCCTCTGCAAACGCGCCTCTGCAAACGCCCCTCTGCAAACGCGCCTCTGCAAACGCGCCTCTGCAAACGCGCCTCTGCAAACGCGCCTCTGCAAACGCGCCTCTGCAAACGCGCCTCTGCGAACCCGCCTCTATTTAAATTCCTTCAAATATTTTCACTATCGTCTAAATTACTTCGGGGACTCGCCGGTGCTACGTATTCGTGCACTTTCGCTGAGATGTGTAAAAAACAGATCGGACCACACGTGGTTACTCAACGAAGTGCATTGATGATGGTGCTATCAATCAATCAATAAATCAATCAATCAATCATACGCCTAGTGGCTTGACACAAGTATTGATTTCATCTTCTTCTTCGCATGCTCCATATCGACAACTTGTTAACCACTCTGTGTGATTTGTATGTGATCTGAGCCTAAGAGCGATTGTGTGTTGCGCCAGTTATGCGCCTACAAGTAGGCCAACTCATCCGATTTCTGCGACGCTTTTTATTTACTAGGGTAGCTTCCCTAGACCCTACCTCAGTCACCTCTTACGAAATGCGTTGTAGGTCGCAATGCTATTATTATTTACTCCCTCTGTGAGCCCAGGCAACACACAGGCGGTATTGATTTTAATCGATTATATGTTTTTAAAAAACTTATCTTATCGTGCGTGTATCTATGAATTCTAATTTCATTTATTAGTAATGGAGAATCAATAATTGAAATGATGCGTTTGAACTGAATAGTTTTGGAACCTTTGCTGCTCTGACAATATTCCTAGAATTATCTAACCCCCTTCTCTTGTCCCTACTCTGCCATACGCCTCTGTTTCCATTGATTACACCACGCCACTGTTACTGTACCTTCTAATTGTGTTGAAAGTCTGGCAGCCCCTAAGGGAGAGCAGCAATTAGAGGGAGATAACAAGCACTGATTTGCACAGGTAACGGCTCTCTGAGCAGGGAGGGGCCCTGATAGCCCTTCTTTCAGTGTTTATACAACAGAGAGGGAGATAGAGGAAGAGAGAGAGGGTGAAAGCGGGCTTCTGCAAATTTGGAACCAGAAGATGGTGGGTAAAAATGGAGCATGATAACCGGTTTTAAATATGAAATTTCGGAAATACCGGCTGGTTTGTTTAATATGGTAATACCGGCTGGTTTGTTTAATATGGTAATACCGGCTGTTCTGTTTAATATGGTAATACCGGCTGTTCTGTTTAATATGGTAATACCGGCTGTTCTGTTTAATATGGTAATACCGGCTGTTCTGTTTAATATGGTAATACCGGCTGTTCTGTTTAATATGGTAATACCGGCTGTTCTGTTTAATATGGTAATACCGGCTGTTCTGTTTAATATGGTAATACCGGCTGTTCTGTTTAATATGGTACTACCGGCTGTTCTGTTTAATATGGTACTACCGGCTGTTCTGTTTAATATGGTAATACCGGCTGTTCTGTTTAATATGGTACTACCGGCTGTTCTGTTTAATATGGTACTACCGGCTGTTCTGTTTAATATGGTACTACCGGCTGTTCTGTTTAATATGGTAATACCGGCTGTTCTGTTTAATATGGTAATACCGGCTGTTCTGTTTAATATGGTAATACCGGCTGTTCTGTTTAATATGGTAATACCGGCTGTTCTGTTTAATATGGTAATACCGGCTGTTCTGTTTAATATGGTACTACCGGCTGTTCTGTTTAATATGGTAATACCGGCTGTTCTGTTTAATATGGTAATACCGGCTGTTCTGTTTAATATGGTAATACCAGCTGTTCTGTTTAATATGGTAATACCGGCTGTTCTGTTTAATATGGTAATACCGGCTGTTCTGTTTAATATGGTAATACCGGCTGTTCTGTTTACTATGGTAACACCAGTTGCTCTGTTTAATATGGTAACACCGGCTGTTCTGTTTACTATGTTACTATCTGATGTTCTGTTTACTATAATTATACTGGTTGTTCTGTGTGATTTGATGTACTGGAATTATTCCACTCCGCTCCTCGTGGAGCATAGGGCCTCAACAGTTGCTTGCCACTTTTCCTGGTCCCTGGCTGTCTTTATGGTCTCCCAGAATAGTCGAGCACTCTTCAGTTTCTAACTATGTATACCCGCTGTTATGTTTACTACTGTTGTACTGGCTGTTATGTTTACTACTGTTGTACTGGCTGTTATGTTTACTACTGTTGTACTGGCTGTTATGTTTACTATAGTTATAGTGGCTGTTATGTTTATTATGGTTATGCAATCTTCAATCTGTCTCCCCCCTAACCATCTCCTCTAACCACTTCTCATAAACCTCATCACCTCATTCCTACCCTCCGACTAAAAGTCAATAAAACAAATTTTATATCAACTCCATCAGCGTAGATATTATGATAGATAGATAGATAGATAGAGATAGAGAGAGAGAGAGAGAGAGAGAGAGAGAGAAAGCAGCAAGTGAGCTAGTCTTCCGGTGAAAATGAAAGGCGGTATATGTAAATGGAAGACCAATTAGGTAAAGAAAAAGACAGCAGTGATAGATACACAAGACCCTTCTAATTAGCCAACCCTATTTCCATAGCGGCTTTAGCATCGTGGAGTTAGCTAGCCTTAGCTCATTAGAGTTAAAAACAAGAAGGAATTGCCATTTAGCGCTCCACTGAATAGAGCAATTTGCGCGGGAAGGAGAAACTAATTTGGTGGATACAGACATGCAAGATAGAGTGGCGGAAATTGAAGTTAAAGGAAGGATAGAATGAGAAAATGATGAAAAAATCGAGAGTTGGTTGGTAAGTGTAAGAGGTAGATAGATAGAGAGAGATGTGGGGAAGAAGTATTAAAATGTATGGAGAGAATTTGAAAGTGGAATTGGAAGTAGGAAAGGATTAAGGAAAAAGCAGAACTGTTTTGTGGATGTTTGGCACGAGATGTGTCTGTGCGTGTGTGTGCGGCTGCTTATATGTATATGTGTTCTATAAATGTGGTTAGTGTAGAGGGAAGAGATAGATAGAGAAAGTGAGAGAGATTGAAAAAGAGAGTGAAAGAAAGAGAGGCAGAGATAGTGAGAGAGCGACAGTGTGTGAGAGAGAGAGTGAGAAGAGATAGAGAGAGGGAGATATAGAGAGTGAGAGAGTAAGACAGAGAGAGAGAATGAGAGAGAAAGAGAGAGAGAGAGAGAAAGAGAGAAAGAAGGAGAGAGTACGAGAACGTGGGAGGGAAAGAGAGAGAGGAGTGGAAGAGTGAGAGAGAGAGTAAGAGAGAGTGGACGAGAGAGTGAGAGAGTGAGAAAGAGGCATAGATAGTGAGAGAGCGACAGTGTGAGAGAGAGAGAGTGAGAAAGAGAGAGGGAGATATTGGAGAGAGGGAGTGTGAGAGAGAGACAGAGAGGAGTGTGAGAGAGAGACAGAGAGAGTGAGAGAGAGAGTGAGAAGAGAGAGAAAGAGCGGGAGTACGAGAACGTGGTAGGGAGAGTAAGAGAGAGAGAGAAGAGACAGGAAGAGAGAGGAAAGAGAGTGGAAAGAGAGAGAGAGAGGAAGCGTAAGAGGGAGTATATGAGAGAGAGTTAGTGTGTGTGAGAGAGAGAGAGAGTGAAAGAGAGAGAGAGTGAAAGAGTGAGAGAGTGAGTGAGAGTGAGAGTGAGTGAAAGAGAGTGCCAATGTAGTTAAGGACAAGTTAAGGTTAAGAAGAGTAAAAAGAGAGAGAAAGAGAAAGAAAAAAAAAGAACGATGACAATGTGATTAAGGAGAAGTTCAGAGAGAGGTAGAGATATATAAAACGCTGATAATAAAAAGTAGATATGGGAACTGTGGGTAATACAGAGTTGTAGAGGGACAGTGTAAGATGTTAAAATGTGAGTAATGGAGAGTGAGTAGTGAGAGAGAGAGAGAGAGGTAGAGAGAGTGAGAGGTAGAGAGAGGTAAAGAGAGTGATAAACAAATATACAAGGTGGCTAATAACGAGTAATTAGTAATTATTAACATAAAGGGTTTAAAAGCCGAAGGATTGACTTCATTGCACCGGGTTACCCCATTGGTCGGTCCCTCTCCGCAGAAATGGCACGCCACCTGCAGAAAGTATTGCACAAAGCACGAACTCCGTAGCTCCGGCAACAATCCTAGGGTCTCTGGAAAAAACTGCACTCGTGAACAGAAGGCCGCAGTCCGGATTCGAACCCACGACTCGCAAGGCAAAGGGCTTAACCACTCAGCCACAGAGACCCCCAGAGACCCACAGAGACAATTATTAACATACATTGACATGTCAAACGTATATATATATATATATATATATAAATATGGCATTTTTCATCTTTACAGACTGTCAATTGGTAAGTGTTTTACTGTGACAACTTCTGAGTTTTCGCTTTTCTCTCTTGTCGTTCAGCTCATACATAAGTCTCTTCTCAAAAGACTCTGCGCCTTTTCGCAATTTGGCTTTCCACAAAACTCTGTCATCAGCTAGTCTTTCCCATGTGCTGGGACCTATAGAGACATCTTTATATCTGAGCAGTGGTCTGCCCTGGTGCCTCTTCCCCTCGAAAGTTCACAGAACAACATTTGTTTTGGTATGCGACAAGTTTCCATTCTTCTTACATGCCTCAACCATCTTAGTCGTCTACTGCTGAGCATGCCCATGATGGCAGGCAGATATATATATATATATATCAAATTTATTTACATATAGACATACATAATTACATAACGTATATGTACAAATATACATTTCAGCGATGTATGTGCGTTCTACATCTTACGCTGCACGTCTAACATACACGTAGTTCCCTAAACTACACGTCTAACATACACGTAGTTCCCTAAACTACACGCATATGTCCCTAAACTACACGCATATGTCCCTAAACTACACGCATATGTCCCTAAACTACACGCATATGTCCCTAAACTACACGCATATGTCCCTAAACTACACGCATATGTCCCTAAACTACACGCATATGTCCCTAAACTACACGCATATGGTCTCTAATCTACAGCATATGGTCCTTAAACTACACGCGATGTCCTAAATTACACGCGATGTCCTAAATTAACGCGTACTACACGCGTATGTCCCTAAACTACACACCTGACATACACGTGCTCCTCTACACTACAACTTCGTCATACATGTGCTAATATAGACAAAAGCAATCGCTTTTTTGAGTACCTGTTATCCCCCTAAATGAACCCACATTATCAGTCTCCGGTGTTACTCCAGGGGTGAAACAGGGAAGGGGGGAGATCTGTAGGAATACGTGGTTACGCCTTTTGTATTATGTTCTGAATGACGTGGGTTCGAATTCTCGCTCAGTATTTTGATTCATTACCGCACTTTTTCCTGATATCCCTAGAAGTATTGCTAGTGCTACGGAGTTTGTGCTTTGAGCATCAATACTCTCGACATATGGCTTGCTATCTCTACGGAGATTGACCAAGCAACATGGAGATGCCCCATGCAAAAGTCAATATGCTTATGCCCATGCAAAGTCAATATTATGCTGTTAGAAACCTTTTAGAACATACTAACAACTCGATACCGACAACAGAAAGAAAGCAAACATACTCACAGGGTAGCATGGACACTCGCTGTGCTTTATCCGTGGATAACCTCAGCAACAAAGATTTAAGTAATCCACGTCCGACGTCAGGAAGTCTTCAGATAACAAAGGACGTCTCTCAAAGTCGACGTTTAATAAGACTACGTGGACTACACAACTGTTTCCACAATAACTCTTCGATTGTTATAACTGCAAGTCCTTCTCATGGCTACGTACTTCAGAACTGTTACCACAAATTCAGCTTTGTTCAACTTTTTCAATAAATAACAAGCCGTGATATCACCCAAAACACTCTGGTATATAGTCGAATAACTATTTCATAAGCCGACTTATAACAGTACTAGAGTTTTCCAAGCAATTTTATTGACAAAATATCTCAACCGTTATCCGATTAGCTTAATCCTGTATAGATGTATAAATTAGTATCAGCTTGAAGAAAGGTAAATACGGAAAATGAATTATTTTCAAAACGGCATTAACTGCATGCGTTTAGTTTATGATAAAATCACAGCCTGCAGCACAGAACATTTGTCCTGATCCGCAACATATTTTCTTGAACTATTGATCTATGGAACACAATGTTCTAGGGCGCTGCGCACGGTAATTAATATGTATACAACACTCGCGAAGTCTTAAATAAAGTGCTAGAGCGCTTTATAAACTGGGACGATTTATAAACTGGGACGATTTATAAACTGGGACGATTTATAAACTGGGACGATTTAGAACCTGGGACGCTTTAGAACCTGGGACGCTTTAGAACCTGGGACGCTTTAGGACCTTGGACGCTTTAGAACCTGGGACGCTTTAGAACCTGGGACGCTTTAGAACCTGGGGCGCTTTAGAACCTGGGGCGCTTTAGAACCTGGGGCGCTTTAGAACCTGGGACGCTTTAGAACCTGGGAGGCTTTAGAACCTGGGAGGCTTTAGAACCTGGGAGGCTTTAGAACCTGGGAGGCTTTAGAAACTGCATGAGAATGTCATAAGATATTACATATAAGTTATATATCTTATGACGTCATCATCACTGGCATTTTTGTCTCATGAGACAATAGTCACGTAGTATGTTCTGCGTTGTCTCAGGAGACAATAGTCACGTAGTATGTTCTGCGTTGTCTCATGAGACAATAGTCACGTAGTATGTTCTGCGTTGTCTCATGAGACAATAGTCACGTAGTATGTTCTGCGTTGTCTCATGAGACAATAGTCACGTAGTATGTTCTGCGTTGTCTCAGGAGACAATAGTCACGTAGTATGTTCTGCGTTGTCTCAGGAGACAATAGTCACGTAGTATGTTCTGCGTTGTCTCATGAGACAATAGTCACGTAGTATGTTCTGCGTTGTCTCATGAGACAATAGTCACGTAGTATGTTCTGCGTTGTCTCATGAGACAATAGTCACGTAGTATGTTCTGCGTTGTCTCAGGAGACAAGTCACGTAGTATGTTCTGCGCTGAATCATAACGTTTCTTGTGGCTGTAATGGCCTATACTGGAGTTGCAATCCTTGCCACAGTTGCTGCAGGTAAAACTGGTGACTGAAGATGATACATAGGATGTTCTCTATGCCCTCTGCTTTCACTATGTGATGGTGTTTTTCTTCTTTTCTTTTGAGCCGCCCGTACTGCTGCTCGCCATGCTTGCCAATCTTTGGCACTGCCAATGTGCTTTGTCTATGCCGCATGAAGTTAGATCACGCTTGCAGGTGTCAATGAAGCGTAATAATTGGCGCCCATGCTGTCTAGTACCAGTTGCGAGTTGACCATATGTTCTTTGGGATTCTATCATCGCTCATACGGCACACGTGCCCCAGCCATCTCAGATGTTATATATAAGTTATATTTAAGTTAAATAAGAACATCTGGGTACCGCCCGTGTGTTGTCGGCTTCAGGAGCAAAATAGTAACTCTACACCTACAAGGCTTTGTAAGGCTAACTGAGCTAGAGTCGAAAGCTCCTTAGTCTATTTCCCGTCCAGAAGCATTGAGCATTCAGCTCTTCGACTCGGTGCCATGGACATCGTAACCCTTCGGTTCGGTGCCATGGACATCGTAACCCTTCGACTCGGTGCTATGGACATCGTAACCCTTCGGTTCGGTGCCACGAACGCCGTAAATCTGGAGAAACTGGCTTTTCTGCCAGCCCGCGGAATTAAACCGCACTCACAGAGAGCTTGTCACCCGTCGTCCAACGAGCTACGAACACGCTGGGCAGGCGGGCTACCCTAGTCAAAAACCATCGCAGAAATCGGATGTGCTGGCCTACTTGCAGGCGTATGACTGGCACAACGTACAACCACTCTTAGGCTCGGATCACATACAAATCACAGAGTGGTTAACAAGTGGTAGATATGGACCGTTCGGAGAAGAAGAACTATATAAGAAATAGCAAACTACTGAACGTATAAATAGTACCTAAAAAAATACATAGCTCCTTTACTGTGGTTGATGGTGACATTCTATAAGGGAAGGATATGCCAAGATTTTCATTCAAGATGCTGGCACTAAATATATTGTGGAACGGATAAACGTAGTGCATCACGAGAGGTCGTGCATCACGAGAGGTCGTGCATCACGAGAGGTCGTGCATCACGAGAGGTCGTGCATCACGAGAGGTCGTGCATCACGAGAGGTCGTGCATCACGAGAGGTCGTGCATCACGAGAGGTAGTGCATCACGAGAGGTAGTGCATCACGAGAGGTCGTGCATCACGAGAGGTCGTGCATCACGAGAGGTCGTGCATCACGAGAGGTCGTGCATCACGAGAGGTCGTGCATCACGAGAGGTAGTGCATCACGAGAGGTAGTGCATCACGAGAGGTAGTGCATCACGAGAGGTCGTGCATCACGAGAGGTCGTGCATCACGAGAGGTCGTGCATCACGAGAGGTAGTGCATCACGAGAGTGTGCATCACGAGAGGTAGTGCATCACGAGAGGTAGTGCATCACGAGAGTGTTGTAGGTTCAATTCCTCACTCAAAAGTTCCATTCGTGAGGAAAGTAATTGACAATCCTACCTCCTGCAAGCTAGGGTCTAGAAATGTGAAGTCACTGGCACTTCATACCCTACGAAAAGATTATATAATTAATATATTAACAACTTGATTGATTGATCTACACATGTCATAGTTGGTAACATGGAAGACTACAACCTGCTGCCTTGCAGGTTGGATGAGGACAGCCCGAGGCGACGGAGAGCGAACCCAGAAAGCGCTGGCTAAAACCGGACACATCGTCGAGGGATAAGCACCAGAACTTCAAATGGTGCTGAAGATGTAACGAAACACACCCATGCTAAGGTTGTATGAATAAGATTTCCACATGAATGACATTTATGGGGAAATCTGGTACACCAGTCAAGGGTGATCGCGCGAGAGAGAAAGACTACGAAAAAGATGGTTAAATGGCATAGCAGAATCCTGTCAAAAAGAGCAAAAATAACAATCACCCGCTCCAGCAGAACAGCGCAAGACAAAAACAGGAAACCACGACACTGAACAACAACCTCGTAACAGTGTTACGACAACAGAAAACCCCGTAACAGTGTTACGACAACAGAAAACCCCGTAACAGTGTTACGACAACAGAAAACCCCGTAACAGTGTTACGACAACAGAAAACCCCGTAACAGTGTTACGACAACAGAAAACCCTGTAACAGTGTCACGACAACAGAAAACCCGTAAAGATGTTAGCGACAACAGAAAACCCTGTCAAAGTGCAAAAAGAAAACCCCGTCAACAGATGTCACGACAACAGAAACCCCGAACAGGCACGACAACAGAAACCTCGTAACAGTGTTACGACAACAGAAAACCCCATAACAGTGTCACGACAACAGAAGGCGGCGGCACATTCTCCATATTAGCTGCCAGGCTAAGGCATAAATGGAGAGAAAACACCTCATCTTTGCCATCCATCATTCTGCTCTGACACAACTGCGGTCGGAAATATTGTCCACGCCCACTGTGGAATTGAACTTGGACTACCCGTCTCAGAAGAAAATTGACTAACAACTATGCTACTGCGTTTATAACACTGGTTAATTATTTTATTGTTATATAACTACATCACCAGTATTCAGAGATATGATGAGAAGAGATTTAGAGCACATTGTGACTGACAACCGGTAAATCGAAGGAGACGAGACAGAGGAAGTCAGGGAGAGAGAAAATATTAGATAGCCTGACTTCATGGCACGGAATAGTGTCAACATCTGAGATGATACCAAATACCAGAGACATATTTGTGGAGATCCGTGATCGCCTACGCCAGCCGGCATGGCACCTGATGATGATAATGACCATTATTCTAACGTTAAGAGATGTTTGATAGACTCATAACACACACACACAACTACACTCGTCCTAACATAACACACACACACAAAATTACACTCGTCCTAACATAACACACACAAACTACTCGTCCTAACATAACACACACACAACACACTGTCCTAACATCACACACACACACACAAAACTACACTCGTCCTAACATAACACATCACACTGGATCGTTCTAACATAACACATCACACTGGATCGTTCTAACAAACACATCACACTGGATCGTCCTAACACAGCACATCACCGGATCGTCCTAACACAGCACATCACACTGGATCGTCCTAACACATCACACTGAATCGTCCTAACACATCACACTGGATCTCCAACACATCACAAGATTGTCCTAACATACAAACACACTGGATCGTCCTAACATAACAACTGGATCGTCCTAACATAACACATCACACTGGATCGTCCTAACATAACACATCACACTGGATCGTCCTAACACATGACACATCACTGGATCGTCCTAACATAACAACTGGATCGTCCTAACATAATTATCTCTGTGTTGTATTTACTATGTAGATAAGACCACAAATAACAAGATGGAGAAGAAAGTATAAGATAATTTCAAATTAGTAACAAGTAAATCGTATTACCAAAGTCACACACTAGCTGCTAATATAACAGAAGAGAACAACATTTCTATCTTGCTGTTGTTAGGACGATGATTAACACCAACGTTGGACATAGATTTTTTTCTTATTCTTGGCCTGGTTCCCTGCGTATCCCATCAGCGAGATTGAAGGAGCGGTCAATATTCCTCCATTATCCTAATTCTTTTGTTATTTTAGGCGAAATGGATTTAGAACTGGTCTCCTTTGAAAACGCTGGCCTCACAGATCGAAGAAAGCTGTCAGGGGCATAGCCTGTAATGCCTGGTGGTAAGGGTTTGTATGACGTTAGCGGCAAACAAAAATGCAACCTGTTTTTACCCCACAGACATATCTGCTAGAGCTTTCAGATGTCGTTATTGTATTGTTTCTTTAATGAGCTGTTCAACATTTTCTCTTCTTTCTCCTCAGTGATCCAGCAACGCTTGAGCTCTTCCATTCGATCAAATGCTAAGTACATTAGAAACGTTTGTATTTGGTCGTCCATTTGTTTTTTTAAAATTTGTCACTCCTGTTGTTCATTTGCTTGATAAAGGCCTTGTTGGTCGAAACGTTGCTGTATTTTGTCATTGTTTTTGTAATTTGTAAAACTACAGTACTTTGTGATTACGTGTTTTACCACAAAGAGACACTATCTGGTATGTTCAAAATTAACTCCTAATTCTCGCAATAGTTCCATTGAGTTATGCTATGTAGTGGTATCTGCATGTATTTGTAAACTGTTATGTTCTATATAATTTGTTCCATTTATCTGGCCTTGTAGGTGGAACATAACATCCAGCGTTTGGTACCTAACGAGGTAGTGTTGCACAGTTACATGATGTGCACACAATTGCGATCTTTGGAGTATACTGTAGCTGAATTGTATTCATCTGATTATTCAGTGTGAGACGCATAATATTTCAGCGTTTGGTACCTAACGACTCGGAGACAAGACGGTTGTGGATTTAATCTCACACTCGACGTTCCACACGTGAGGAAGGTAATTGACCATCCTACCTCTTGCACTCTAGGAGCTAGAAGCAGTGGTATGTGTTAGATTCGTAGCCAAAATATGTTGCTATTCTTTCTCCCCTTGCAAGGTGCTTGATGTTCTCTCAGAGATTTGGGTTGACCATGTGTCTGTAAACTTCTCTTTCAGCGTCTCCTATGTCTGATATGTTCAACCAAAATTTCTTTATTTTTCGTTTTTAGAATTTGATTTGTTGTATTGTTGCTGCGACTGCAAGCTCGTTTGTTTATGTACACTTTCAAGACATATTATTTTAGTTTATCTGTCTGTCTTCAACAACTACAACGCAGATATCAAGTTTATCTGTCTGTCTTCAACAACTACAACGCAGATATCAAGTTTAAGGAGCAGATTGCTTTCAAGTTGCGTACCAGGAATATCAAAAGAATATAACCTCAGAAATATGTATTTCAGGAATACTGGAAGATACAAACTCCGAATTGTCCCCACTAGGAATACTACAGGATGATAACGTCAGAATTGTCCCTACCAGGAATACTAAAGGATGATACCGTCAGAAATGTCCCTACCAGGAATACTAAAGGAAGATACCGTCAGAAATGTCCCCACCGTCAGAATTGTCCCCACCAGGAATACTAAAGGATGATACCGTCAGAAATGTCCCTACCAGGAATACTAAAGGAAGATACCGTCAGAAATGTCCCCACCGTCAGAATTGTCCCCACCAGGAATACTAAAGGATGATAACGTCAAAAATGTCCCCATCAGGAATACTACAGGAAAATAAACTAACAAACTCACATTGAGATATATATTACAAGAATACTGGACGGTAATAAATTCACTTAAAGTGAGTCGCATACACATATAAATACAATAAACACAAATGTATATATATATATACCAAGAATAGTTAAAGATCATAACCCGATATGTGGATACGCTGAATATTATAATAGGAACATCTCACTGAAAAAATATATAGATACTGTATAGTAGTTCTAGCGAAACACGTTATAACAAAGTACTGTAGTTTTACAAAATACAAAAACTAACAATACACGTCAACGTTTCGACCAAAGGTCTTTTAGATACAAGGCTTATCACAAAGGTTGCTGTGTATTGTTATTATTTTGGTTCTTTGTAAAACTACAGTACTTTGTTTGTTTTCACCAGTGGCGGCTCGTGATAATTTTTTTTGGTTGGGCCAGACATTTTTTTCAGCATAAATCATGGTTTTTAGATTGCTATATTTTAATTTAAACAATAATAAATACACGTTATACATTATTTTTGGTGGGGCCCGGCCCCACTGGCCTTTATAGACGAGCCGCCACTGTGTTTCACCATTGCTACATAGTTGTACTGCAGTCTTCGCTTATATCAATACAGTAGTTTATATACATATATGGCATTTTTCGTCTTTATAGACGTTCAATTGGCAAGTGTTTTACTGTGACAACTTGTTGAGTTTGTGTTTGTCTTACCTTTCAGCTTATCATTAGTCTCTTTTCAAAAGATTATACACCTTTGCATAATGCTGTTTTCACATTACTTGGTATCAGATAATTTTTCTCATTTATTGGGACTGATATACTTCTTCATTTAGGCGTTATCCTTATATCTGAGCAGTTGTCTGCATAAATGCGTCTTCACATCAGAAAGTTCATAGAACTAACACCTGTTGTGGTATGCGGCTATTGTCCATTCTTCTCACATGCCCTAGCCATATTAGTCTTCTATTACTAAGCATGTCCATGATTATTTCAATCATTACGCCCATGAGCATGCCAGTAGTTCTATCATCATCAGGTGCCGTCTCCACATCGAAGGTTGGCTGCAATGAATCTCCAGCATCTTCTGTCTTTCGCCTTGGTGTTGCACACTGCTAGACTGTAACCTGTCCATTTCTTAAAGTTTCCTCCCACTTATCTCTTGGTCTTCCTCTTGCTTTCCCCCCTCAACTTTACCATCTAGTAAAGATTTTACTGTCCATTGTTTTTCTGTCCATGAAACTCTGCCTATTCTTCTATATATTCACATCTCAAATGCATCAGTTCTGTCTTCTAACTGCTTGTCCATGTTTTACATTTTAGTTGTTCTATAATGGAAATAAATCAAACATATATGAGGAACTTGGAATGTGCACACGAATAATTAGGAGCAGATCGGTTCATTCCGTGTGGACTCGTTATGCAGATCAGCTTACTACATGTGGACTAATAGTGTGTGTGTGTGTGTTGTAGCAAACCAGTCACCACACTTTATCTTCTCTTCTTCTTAGCCCTAGGAATTATGAATTACTCATTTCCCTATATTGCAATGGGGAAGGGGGAAGCACACTAGGGTTTCTTTAAAACCCAGAAAACAACAACAGTCCAAGGCCGGTAGTGCTTTGCTTAGTACTACAGACTTCTACTCAGGTATGCTTAGTACTGCAGAGACTTCTACTCAGGTATGCTTAGTACTGCAGACTTCTACTCAGGTATGCTTAGTACTGCAGACTTCTACTCAGGTATGCTTAGTACTGCAGACTTCTACTCAGGTATGCTTAGTACTGCAGACTTCTACTCAGGTATGCTTAGTACTGCAGACTTCTACTCAGGTATGCTTAGTACTGCAGACTTCTACTCAGGTATGCTTAGTACTGCAGACTTCTACTCAGGTATGCTTAGTACTGCAGACTTCTACTCAGGTATGCTTAGTACTGCAGACTTCTACTCAGATCTAGACAACGTCAGCCTCAGTGTATGCTTAGTACTGCAGACTTCTACTCAGGTATGCTTAGTACTGCAGACTTCTACTCAGGTATGCTTAGTACTGCAGAGACTTCTACTCAGGTATGCTTAGTACTGCAGACTTCTACTCAGGTATGCTTAGTACTGCAGAGACTTCTACTCAGGTATGCTTAGTACTGCAGACTTCTACTCAGGTATGCTTAGTACTGCAGAGACTTCTACTCAGGTATGTTAGTACTGAGACTACCAGGATGTAGTACTGAGACTTACCAGTATGCAGTACTGCACTCTCAGGTATGCTTAGTACTGCAGACTTCTACTCAGGTATGCTTAGACTCAGACTTTACTCAGTATGTAGTCTCGACTTCTATCATATGTACCTTATACAATAAGTAAAGGCAGATCTTCATATCATAAGATACATTGGGAATACGGGTTAAGCCTGTATTTTCATTGACCAACTGCACACACTTCTGGGTAATATGGTCATCTCGTTTGACCAACTGCACACACTTCCGGGTAATATGGTCATCTCGTTTGACCAACTGCACACACTTCCGGGTAATATGGTCATCTCGTTTGACCAACTGCACACACTTCCGGGTAATATGGTCATCTCGTTTTACCAACTGCACACACTTCCGGGTAATATGGTCATCTCGTTTGACCAACTGCACACACTTCCGGGTAATATGGTCATCTCGTTTGACCAACTGCACACACTTCCGGGTAATATGGTCATCTCGTTTGACCAACTGCACACACTTCTGGGTAATATGGTCATCTCGTTTGACCAACTGCACACACTTCCGGGTACTATGGTCATCTCATTGGCCAGATTTACTTCCTGATTATTTGTATTTCTCTGCCACAATTTGAGATCTGCCTAGGCGGAATAAAATCCACATCCATGGTTTGATCCTGAAACCACTCGTATGTAGGCAAGTGCCTTACCACTATCTATCACGGCTTCCACCAGTATGCAAGACAACTTGTACAGGATCAGTATAGAAACAGGATATGCTCATACTGCAACACTCTAGAGCTAGTACTGATACACTGATGTTCCACACCTAGAAAAATTAGAATAGGGCATAACATGTTATCATAGAAAATTGAATACTGTAACCTGATGTTCATACAGGAAAATTAGAATATGATCATCATTTTTCCAATAGAAAATTAGAATATGATACACGATGTTCCAATAGAAAATTAGAATATGATACACGATGTTCCAATAGAAAATTAGAATATGTACACGATGTTCCAATAGAAAATTAGAATATGATACGATGTTTAACTGAAATTAGAATATGATACATCTGTTCCAACTAGAAAATTAGAGATATGATATCCGATGTTCCAATGAAAATTAGAATATGATCATCTCGATTTCCAATTGAAAACTAGAATATGATACATCTGTTCCAATGAAACTTCGATATGTACTTACTTTATGTTTAATTGAAAATCTAGAATATGAGTACGTGTTCCTAGAAGAATAGAAATGAACATCCATGTTTCCAATAGAAAATGCACACTATGATCACGATGTTCCAATAGAAAATTAGAATATGATAAGATGTTCAATAGAAAATTAGAATATGATACAAGATGTTCCAATAGAAAATTAGAATATGATACACGATGTTCCAATAGAAAATTAGAATATGATACACGATGTTCCAATAGAAAATTAGAATATGATACACGATGTTCCAATAGAAAATTAGAATATGATACAAGATGTTCCAATAGAAAATTAGAATATGATACACGATGTTCCAATTAAAATTAGAATATGATACACGATGTTCCAATAGAAAACTAGAATATGATACGATGTTCCAATAGAAAACTAGAATATGATACGATGTTCCAATAGAAAATTAGAATATGATACACGATGTTCCAATAGAAAATTAGAATATGATACACGATGTTCCAATTGAAAACTAGAATATGATACACGATGTTCCAATAGAAAATTAGAATATGATACACGATGTTCCAATAGAAAACTAGAATATGATACGATGTTCCAATAGAAAATTAGAATATGATACACGATGTTCCAATAGAAAACTAGAATATGATACACGATGTTCCAATAGAAAATTAGAATATGATACAAGATGTTCCAATAGAAAACTAGAATATGACGCAAGATGTTCCAACAGAAAACTAGAATATGATATGATACAAGATATTCCAGTAGAAAACTAGAATATGATACAAGATGTTCCAATAGAAAACTAGAATATGATACAAGATGTTTCAATAGAAAACCAGAATATGAATTCGATTAAAGGTCTGAAGTTGAAGGATTGATTTCAGTGCACCGGGTTTTATTACATATGGCTCAGTCTACGTCACCTGCCGAGAGCATTGCTCAAAGTGCGAACTCCGTAGCTCCGCCAACAATTCTAGGGATCTCCAGAAAAATGCCCACAAACTCTCCACTCTGAAGACTAATCGGATATATGATTGCAATACTATAATCGAATATATAAGTTAGCAAACATAATACTATAATCGAATATATAAGTTAGCAAATATATAAGTTAGCAAACATAAAATACTATAATCGAATATATAAGTTAGCAAACAGAATACTATAATCAAATATAATAAAACTGGTTTCTTCTTCTTCTTTGCGTTCGTTCTTTACGACCAATTTTAATCACTCTGTGATATGTTTGATCTTTGCCAAGAACGTGTATACGTTGCACACTGCTTTGGTAGGCCCCTAAACGCATAGATTTCTACAAGCTTAGGACATGTGCATCCGATTTAAGCCAAACCTCCTTAGTCGCCTCTTATGAAATGCATGGCAGGTAACAGTGGTTCTATTCTTTACACCCCAAATTTGGGCCCCGGTAACCACTCGGGCGATAAAACTGGTTTAACCCATTCGCTCTTCTGAGCTGATATATCGGCTCGCGGTAATTTTTTAAGATGACGCAAATCCAATATATTGGTTATTTCAGTTTACATTTGCCACATAGGTTCGTCTCGGAGGTAAACCAATATTTCGTAGTAAAAAAGTTAATTGCATATCCTTTACAGGACTTTGCGAATCAACCACAGCTTTGTAACGCTGTTTGTGATTTTCTAGGCATTATTATGTTCAGTAGTTTGTCATTGCTTTCTGAACGGGTGGTGCCATCGTCATTTTGTTAAAATCCACGCGAAACAATTTGCCACCAAACTGTCCGCAGCGTGATTTGAACTCAGAACGTCGGGGTTAACAGATCAAGTCACAAAGCCACAGACGCCTCCTATTTCGGCGTGAACGGGTTAATAATATTAAATATATAAACACCGGATTGAAAAATGCGACCATTTCTTCAAATCAAATTAAGGAAATTAATTACAATATTTGAAAGTTTCTGTCAGAGAATATACTATCCACACGGTTTTACATCGTTTCAATTTCAGTTTCTCTGTTAGTAATATTAATAACAGTCACATAATAAATACTAAACCACATGTACAATTAGATGCTTTATTTCTGTCCAGGATCTCTAACTTCAAATATACACTTTGAATAATGTGAACGAGTTTGCAGATATATAAAACACACGAACCAGAAGATCCAACATGAAAAGTGCGTTTACAATGTAGTGCTGAATTAAAACAGGTCATCTCATCTGTCTAAAACCCTCTGTAGTTGCTACTCGCGCGACCAGACCAGAGCGCTGCCGTTCGTCAGCCAAAGTGAGTGAATTAATAGCGCGGACGGGAAAAAATAAGGAGATGGATATAACGACGGCACCCGGGCAAACGTCAGAGTAACATTACCAGAATGAGTTTCCTATGGCAATGCCAAGTGAGTGACGCTCTTCAAATAGTGGAGGTGCGTTTGTTGAGTTGCTGGCGCGAGGCACGAGTCAAGATTGCCTGCTACTGCCCAAACCGTCTGCTAGAGTGGCGGGAGAAAATCTCCAAAAGTAGAATAAGGGAGTTAGTGAGTGTTTATAGAAACTGACGCTCTCTAGATTTGTTGTTGTATTCTAGTGAAATAAGGTGTGAACTGTCAGGGAGACCTTCTAGATAACCAGGTCGGTGGGTCGGTCGCGTGAAACAGTATAAGAAAGCTGAGAGCCGAGTATTTGTTACCGTGAGTGTGTGAGAGAGTGGTTTCTCCCGTCCCCTCACCCACCTTTCATTGTTATGTCCATACCGATCGGTCGGAGGGTGAGTTAAAAGCTTTAATGCGACGTGACATCAATACGAACCTAACAGGATTTCTCTGTAATGCCCTCTGTGCAGTAATGGTTCATAAGAGGGAAACGGTGTTTGGTTATGGCTCCCACCCCAGCAGATCACCCCACCACTATAACGTTCTATCATCTACGGTGTCCAATTTGCACATATTTCACAATAACGAGCTCACAATTTTTTTATTAAAAAAAAAATATTACAATAAAAACAGACCTAACCCAAAAAATAATACTTTGCACAGGAACATCAAATTAAACAACAATAACAACGCACACACACAAACCATAGGTCTGAATAAAAATTATACAAATAATGAGTTGAAATTCGTTCCAAATTTTACTTTTTAATCAAGCTAGTCAGGATTAATGTACACCTTGAGTAATAAACAACGCAATGCCAGGATAGATCAAGAAATAGGGGGTCTGTGGCGTAGAGACAAGAAATAGGGGCGGTCTTTGGCGTAGAGATTAGTTGCTCGTCTCTCGTGTCAAAGGTACCAGGTTCATTCCCTCGTGGAGCGATCTGGGTATATTTCCCAGTGTAGGTGATCTCAGTGCAGGGATCTCAGTGTAGGTGAGATCGAGTTCCTAGTCCTATCGTAGATGGACGATATAACGTAGGTCACGTGTTCAACTTGAGCACGTAAAAGAACCCATGAGAGTTCAAAATCGAGAAGAACAGGCTGGAAAACCGCTGCCCGTGCAAAATTAATTAGAAAGATTAAAAATAAAAGTTCCTACAAAAATATCTTCATCTTTAAAATTACATCGGGGACCTTCGCCGGTGCTATGAACTTGGCGCTGAGATCTTGTGTAAGAATGATATCAAAGCACACATGGTTACTCACCGAAGTGCAATGATGATCATATTAACTCAATCAATGAAATAAAGAAAACAAACAGAAAATCAGAAAGAGAAAGTGTAGAGTGACTTCACTAAGTATATTCAGACAAAGCATCAGGAAATCACACTGACTATTGTATTAAGAATATGAATAAAGATATAGAAAACAAGTTGAATGCATTTGGAAGTAGATGTCTAGGGAACAAATAATGAATATAAAATGGAATGAATTCAGGAGTAGTGATGAAATCAGAGAAATGTCTAGTCAACCACTAGTGACAACTGTTATAAGAAGGAGACGATGGAGATATGTTGGACACATTGAGGAGAAATGATCAAAGAATACAAAAGTAGGTAATGAAGTGAGAGGCAAAGGGGTTCAAGAAAAGAGGCCGCTCTAGGGAATACCCTGAAACGAACTTTGCTGAAAAAGGCAAGAAATATTGGATTCAATTCTATGAAAGAGATTGAGTGAGTTGCATAGGACAGAGCGATATTGAGAAATTACTTGCATGCACTATGTATCGTATAGCGGTACGAAAGGAATTATTTTATAATATGTTATTTGTTTCATGGTCCAGACAACGAATACGGAAATCAAACGAGCTGTATGACAATTAACGTACGGACATTCAGACAACGAATACGGAAATCAACGAGCTGTATGACAATTAACGTACGGACATTCGAAACAATACTGGAAATCAACGAGCTGTATGACATTAACGTATGGACATTCAGACAACGAATAGGAAATCAACGAGCTGTATGACAATTAACGTACGGACATTCAGACAACGAATACGGAAATCAAACGAGCTGTATGACAATTAACGTACGGACATTCAGACAACGAATACGGAAATCCTATGTAGCAGATGAAATTTAAGGCCAATGAATATACTGGTCAGCTGGACCTATTCGACGTTAAGTATACAGACATACCGAAGGTGCTCAGTCCCTTTAACTCAATCCATACCGGTAACCGCTGTAGTATTGCATAAAATATTTGCAGACGTCAATCGCTAGTATATAGGCTTATCATACAGATCACTTTTGCTTTGTATTATTCATTCCCGAGGTTTCTAAACGCAATTAAAAATAGTTAAGTAGACACATACACATAGTAATTTGGATGATATACATCAGTGGATATAACATGTGATATACATCAGTGTGATATATCAAGTGATATACATCAAGTGTATATACAAGGAATACATCAAGTGATATACATCGGGTGATATACAACGGTGTGATATACAACAGTGTGATATACATCAGTGTGATATACAACAGTGTGATATACAACAGTGTGATATACATCGTGATATACATCAATGTGATATACTCAATGTATAACATCATGTGATATACAACAATGGATATACAACAGGTGATATACAACAACATGATACATTAGATGTTAGAAATTCAACCAGATAAAAAGTAGAAAACCAGAAAACCTTACAATAAAACTCCAGAACGTAGAAATAAAACAATTGAGGCCAAATACTTAGGAGCAATTTTCACAGCAAATGGAAGTATCGATAGCGAAATCAGCAATCGTTGCACAAAAGCTAACCAAGTACTGGGACAGTTAACACCACTTTTGTCACATAAAGAGATATCGCTTAAAAACTAAATCAAATCTCATAAGAACGATTTTCTGGCCAACACTATGTTACCAATGTCAACGAAGAAATCAGAAGACCAGTCTTGCAATTCCCAAAAGAACAACAGATTGACTGGTTTGGACACCTGACAAGAATGCCCTGGTATCGCCTACCACAGAAAACCACACAGAAAAAGTATAATGAGTACAAAGCAAGAGGAAGACAATGCAAAGATGGAGCGACGGCATCAAGAACAGCCTTACAAAAATGAATATCAGCTTACAAAGTGCCTTATAACAAGTACACACAAGATCAATCGGTTCCCCCCACCTCCCTTCCCCAACACTTCTATAAAGATGTAAATGGTGGAAGAGAAGAAGAAGAAGAAGAATTGCAACTGTTGTATTCCATTATGAATTATATACAAAAATAATCACGTAGATTTTGCCATTTTCTATTCATTTAGATAAAACATTGAGATATTTAAAATGGTTTGTCGTAATTTAGTACTTGTCGAAAGGTTTGCAATGTGGCTTATCGTGTTGTAGAAGTTAATATAATTAATAAAGGTGGGTACATGTTTACTTTTTTTGAATGCTTCGTCTACTATCTCTCTTCGTGTACTTCCTTTCATCTCGACCAGATACACCTGTTTATTTGTTCTTGTTTTAGTTGCGTTTGATCTAGCATGTTCTGTTGTAAATCTCTTTGCTGATTTAAGGTTAAACTCTCTGTTGGGTTTTATTTTTTCTGTGTGGGTTACAGCGGTTTAAGGTAGACATCTTTGGGTTTATTTTTCTGTGTGTAGGGTTTTAAGCAGTACAGGTTTAAGGTAGACATCTTTGGGTTTATTTTTTTCAGGTGGTAAATGGTTTGGTTGTACAAACACGGGTTTTTCGTTTACAGCGTTAGACATCTTTGGGTTTATTGTTCTGTGTGGGTTACAGCGTTGTAGACATCTGGGTTACGTTTTAGCGGTTTGGTAGACATCTTTGGGTTTATTGTTCTGTGTGGGTTACAGCGGTTTGGTAGACATCTTTGGGTTTATTTTTCGTTTTAGTAGAATCATTTTTTTGGAGAGTTTATTTATTTTCTGTGTGGGTTACAGCGGTTTAAGAAAATGTTTTCCCCACTTTTGACCAAGGATATGTAATTTCAGAATACATGTTCGTGTTCGCTTTCTATAGACAATGGCTGAATTAATGCTGACGTACTGTTAGCTTTCAGGATGCATTGTTGTTCGTGTTCGCTTTCTATAGACATGATTGAATTCACGCTGACGTAGATTAATCTCTAGTCAGTTCTCTTACCTCCACCAAGGCCGTGTTAAATGGTTCAACAGTGCCGTGTTGCCACCGTCGTCTTGATCCTCCCCTTATCTTCCAGTAAACATGTCCTACATTATTGCTCTCTCTAAGAAAACCACTGATGTTTAATGCTCTCCACCAAGGCCGTGAGAGCCGCTGTAGCGTAGTTGTTAGTGAACTCGCTTCGCAAGGCTGGTGGTCTGGGTTCAGCTCCCGCAATGTGCGTGGAATTTTTCCCGACCACGACGGTCTCAGGTCGACCCAGCCTCAACTGGGTACCAGACATGCTCTGGGAAGTAAAAGGCGGCCGGCGTGATGCTGACCACATCACCCATCGTGTGCCGACAGTCAATGAAAAATACAGGCCTATGTGATTTGTATTGACACTGTATTGACCCATATACCACGAGGTATGAAAGGGTTCCTTTACTTTTTTTTTACCAAGGCCGTGTTGCCACCGTCGTCTTGATCCTCCCCTTATCTTCCAGTAAACATGTCCTAGATTATTGCTCTCTCTAAGAAAACCACTGATGTTTAATGCTCTCCACCAAGGCCGTGTTGCCACCATCGTCTTGATCCTCCCCTTATCTTCCAGTAAACATGTCCTAGATTATTGCTCTCTCTAAGAAAACCACTGATGTTTAATGCTCTCCACCAAGGCCGTGTTGCCACCATCGTCTTGATCCTCCCCTTATCTTCCAGTAACCATGCCCTAGATTATTGCTCTCTCTAAGAAAACCACTGATGTTTAATGCTCTCCACCAAGGCCGTGTTGCCACCATCGTCTTGATCCTCCCCTTATCTTCCAGTAAACATGCCCTAGATTATTGCTCTCTAAGAAAACCATTGATGTTTAATGTCTCCACCAAGGCCGTGTTGCACCATCGTCTTGATCCTCCTTATCTTCCAGTAAACATGTCCTAGATTATTGCTCTTCTAAGAAACCATTGATGTTTAATGCAAGCAAAACATTTCAGTTTTAATGAAATTATCTTTGTTTATACAATAATATTTCTCGATGTTAATGTTTTGTATAATGCCAGCATTTTTCCTTTTTTTCCCCCACTAGAGAACTCTAAGAATGATCCTGCAGCACTTTATTTGGAAAGATTCGATTTTCTTCTTGAAGTTTGTATAATGGTCCATGATTCACACGCAGCGTATATGACCAGGATTAATGCATGTCCTTAGTTTTTTCTTTTGGTTAATTTGCATGTGTGTTTTACACGCTCTTCATATTAGGAATCATTTTTGTACACCTTACAATATATCTTTTTATATACCTTACAATATATCTTTTTATATACCTTACAATATATCTTTTTTATATACCTTACAATATATCTTTTTATATACCTTTTTATAAACTTTACAATATATCTTTTTATATATATATAACTTTTTATATACCTTACAATACATCTTTATATATATATATATAACTTTTTATATACGTTTTTATATACCTTATAATATACATTTTTATATACCTTACAATATATCTTTTTATATACGTTTTTATGTGCTGTGGTTGATGAGCGAAGTCCTGTAAAGGATATGCACCATTTTTCATTTATTCATCTGGTCCTCGCTGTGTATTTTAAGTGACACAAATTACATGCTTTACGAGCCTTTTGAGGTTGATATACTAGATATATATGACCCGCTTCCATTCATCTCTGTTCTTTGTCATCTCTTCCTAATTGTTAACTACATAATATTTCTAGTAGATTTACTTCAATTTGTTAACTACATAATATTTCTAGGTTTACTTCAATTTGTTAACTACATAATATTTCTAGGTTTACTGCAATTTGTTAACTACATAATATTTCTAGTAGATTTACTTCAATTTGTTAACTACATAATATTTCTAGTAGATTTACTTCAATTTGTTAACTACATAATATTTCTAGGTTTACTGCAATTTGATAACTACATAATATTTCTAGGTTTATTTCAATTTGTTAACTACATAATATTTCTAGTAGGTTTACTTCAATTTGTTAACTACATAATATTTCAAGATTTACTCAATTTGTTAACTACATAATATTTCTAGGTTTACTTCAATGTTATATATCTTCATCTTGGTCTGCTTCTTGGCCTCTTTCTTTTCATATTTTTTTTGTTTATGCAATTTTAGACTGTTCTTTCGCTCGTGTGTTGCCGAGGTCCTCACGATCACATACAAATCACACAAAGATCACATACAAATCGCACAAAGATCACATACAAATCACACAAAGATCACATACAAATCACACAAAGATCACATACAAATCACACAAAGATCACATACAAATCACACAAAGATCACATACAAATCACACAAAGATCACATACAAATCACACAAAGATCACATACAAATCACACAAAGATCACATACAAATCACACAAAGATCACATACAAATCACACAAAGATCACATACAAATCACACAAAGATCACATACAAATCACACAAAGATCACATACAAATCACACAAAGATCACATACAAATCACACAAAGATCACATACAAATCACACAAAGATCACATACAAATCACACAAAGATCACATACAAATCACACAAAGATCACATACAAATCACACAGAGTGGTTAACAAATAGTCGAGATAGAGATTCGAAGAAGAGAAGAAAAGACTGTTCTCTGACGTTGTTTTGATGTGTCCTAGCCATCATATTCTTCTATTAACCACCATCGTAGCGTCACATATCTGTTTTCGTGTCCAATATGTTTTTCAACGTGGCTCCCATGACAACAGTCCCGAAACACTCTATTAAGTTGACCGGCATCAGCAGCAGTCATTCTCAGATCGTCAAAGACATATTCCACCCATCGTCTTATAGGTCTTCCTATCATTCTTCTTCCATTTCCTCCAAAATTATCTTCTCTAGGCACTGATGTCGTTTGATGTGTCAGAAATATTTAATTTTCCTTGTTTTTATGCGCTTTAATAACCAACTCTCCTTAATATCAAGCTGTTGCAGAACAGAAGCGTTTGTTCTTTTCTCTGTCCATGATATTCAAAGTACTCTTCTGTAGCATTTGCATTCAAAGGCATTAATGATCTTCTCCACCTCTTTGTCAATGGTGCATACCTCACAACCATATTTGCATTCAAAGGCATTAATGATCTCCACCACTTTGTCAATGGTGCATACCTCACAACCATATTTGCATTCAAAGGCATTAATGATCTTCACCACTTTGTCAATGGTGCATACCTCACAACCATATTTGCATTCAAAGGCATTAATGATCTCCACCACTTTGTCAATGGTGCATACCTCACAACCATATTTGCATTCAAAGGCATTAATGATCTTCACCTCTTTGTCAATGGTGCATACCTCACAACCATATTTGCATTCAAAGGCATTAATGATCTTCTCCACCACTTTGTCAATGGTGCATACCTCACAACCATATGTTGCGAAGGACAAAAAAACCGCAGGCTCTTAAACACGTGATTTGTTCTTATATCAGTTCCCTTCCAATAGCTTAGTTAGTTCTTTTAGTTTTTGTAAAGCAATGCCCAGCCTTCTTTTAATCTCTTTTATAGAATTTCCGTCATTTGTCAGCAATAGACATTTGACTATTCTAAACACTATCGTCATTGCTAAAGCTGTAGTGTTGTTTGCTTGCCTTTTAAGAAGCAAATAATATAAGGTGGACAAATGGTGTCTCATACAAACCACTGTGCTCATAAAATACAAGGGGTTTTCAAACGGGGGAGGTGGGCACCGTTTAGGAGCCTACGTCAGGACACGGAGCGGAAATTGCGGCGCAGTGTCAAGCATCGCTTAATTGGCCGCCCCGTGAAAATTCGCAGCCTGCGTTTTGTCCTGACGACTTGTGTCGCTAAAACATAACCATGGCAAGCCGGCCTTGGTAATTGTCTTACGGTGTAGAGCAGAAATAACATCCCCGGGTAATGTGTACACCTCTAACCGCTGATATGGCCTCTAATTGTGAGCTTTCCTCTTTCAAACGTTCACAAATTTGCCCGACAACGGTTTGCCATTTCCCCGCATGCAACACTCTTGTTTGTCTAAAAGTCGTCTCCATCAAAGTTGTATTTTTATAATCTCCCCTTTCCGCTAACAGACTATTGAACTCTGCAATAATTGACATAGACTACGTTTTATCATTGTTTCGTCTCTATTTTTCTGCAATTTGCGTACAGTTTTTAATCGCTTTACCTTTTCTCTAGCTGTAACAGTAACATATGAACTAATTAACGAAACAAAATTGTAGATTTATTAACCTGCAATTTCGCTTGTTTTTTTTTTGTAACACAGAAGAACGTGCAGGTAAACAATTTACAGCATAGGGAAAGTAGAAGGTATAGTCTAGACAAGAACGATAATTAGGAAATGCAGGTAGAACTTGTTCTAGTTACTGCGCCTGTTTAATAAAGTTCTGAATGTGCGTTTTCGTTGCATCTGATCTTTCACGGATTAAAATGCGAACTAAATCTCCCCAGGCTGTAGCAAGGAAAGCAAGTCCGCGTTCACTTAATCTCCCCAGGCTGTAACAAGGAAGGCAAGTCAGCGTTCACTTAATCTCCCCAGGCTGTAACAAGGAAGACAAGTCCGCGTTCACTTAATCTCCCCAGGCTGTAGCAAGGAAGGCAAGTCCGCGTTCACTTAATCTCCCAGGCTGTAGCAAGAAGCAAGTCCGTTCCTTAATCTCCCAGGCTGTAGCAAGAAGGCAAGTCCGTTCACTTAATTCCCCAGGCGTAGCAAAAGAAGGCAAGTCCGCTTCCTTAATCTCCCCAAAGCTGTAGCAAGGAAGGCAAGTCCGCGTTCACTTAATCTACCCAGGCTGTAGCAAGGAAGGCAAGTCCGCAGTTCACTAATCTCCCCAGGCTGAGCAGAGGCAAGTCCGGTTCCTTAATCTCCCCAGGCTGTAGCAAGGAAGGCAAGTCACGTTACTTAATCTCCAGGCTGTAACAAAATAATGTCTCCCCTTAATCTTACGAGGTTATAGCAAAATGATATTTCCCCTTAATTTTCAAAGGCTGTAGCAAAATAAATTCCCCAGTAATCTCCTCCCCAGTAATCTCCTCCCCAGTGATCTCCTCCCCAGTAATCTCCTCCCCAGTAATCTCCTCCCCAGTAATCTCCTCCCCAGTAATCTCCTCCCCAGTAATCTCCTCTCCAGTAATCTCAAGACTGAGCACGGAAGATGTATCTCCTTAATCTCCTCAGATCACCACTTGACTGTTTAACCAACTGGCTGTATCATCTATTTAACATTTCGAGAGCACCAACTGTCTAACCACCCAGCTACACCAACTGTCTAACCACCCAGCTACACCAACTGTCTAACCACCCAGCTACACCAACTGTCTAACCACCCAGCTACACCAACTGTCTAACCACCCAGCTACACCAACTGTCTAATCCCCAGCTACACGAACTGTCTAACCACCCAGCTACACAACTGTCTAACCACCCAGCTACACAACTGTTCCTAACCAAGCCAGCTACACAACGTCTAACCACCCAGTTTACACCAACTGTCTAACTCACCCAAAGCTGACACGAACTGTTTTAACCCCAGCTCACCACTACTGTCTAACCACAGCTACATCAATTTAACACCAGCTACACCAACTGTCTAACCACCCAGCTACACCAACTGTCTAACCACCCAGCTACACCAACTGTCTAACAACTTGACTAGATCAGCTCTGCAAATCATGTCACTGACATTAATGTCATCTCACGTTTTCATCAGTCAGTGATATCATTGGTCTCGGTCTCTGAGGAGACAATATGATATGCTTTCCAACTGTCTGAACAATTGTATGCATCCAGCTACGGACCCAGCTACGTGCATCCAGCTACGTGCATCCAGCTACGTGCACCCAGCTACGTGCAGCATCCAGCTACGTGCTACACCCAGCTACGGCCGGCATCCAGCTACGCATCCAGCTACGGATCCACTACGTGAATCACTACGTGACCCACCTACGGACCACCTACGCAGCCACGCGCAACCTCAGCAGCACCGTGCAGCCACTACGCAGCACCAGTGCAGCCACTACGCAGCCACCATGCAGCCACTACGTGCAAGTTACCTACGTGGAGTCAGTTTAGAGTTAGCTTTATGAAGGTAGCTTTATGAAGGTAGCTTTATGAAGGTAGCTTTATTAAGTTAGCTTTATGAAGGTAGCTTTATGAAGGTAGCTTTATGAAGTTAGCTTTATGAAGTTAGCTTTATGAAGTTAGCTTTATGAAGTAGCTGAGTTGTTCTAGCGTCAACTATCCACTGTTGACTCAGCTGATAAGAGTCCAGAGAGTGTAGCCACTGATGTATGTTATCGGTTAAGCCAGTCAGTAATATCATTGTCTCAAAATGTGTCTATCAGCTACTAACAATGTCATCTGTCACGCTCTTGTTACTCGCTAACAATGTCATTTGTCACGCTCTTGTTACTCGCTAACAATGTCATCTGTCACGCTCTTGTTACTCGCTAACAATGTCATCTGTCACGCTCTTGTTACTCGCTAACAATGTCATCTGTCACGCTCTTGTTACTCGCTAACAATGTCATCTGTCACGCTCTTGTTACTCGCTAACAATGTCATCTTCACGCTCTTGTTACTCACATGTCATCTGTGACGCTCTTTTTACTCCAACAATGTCATCTTCACTTCTTGTCACTCACTAACAATGTCATTTGTCACGCTCTTGTTACTCGCTAACAATGTCATCTGTCACGCTCTTGTCACTCGCTAACAATGTAATCTGTCACGCTCTTGTCAGTCACTAACGTAACTTTCCCCAACGTGTCCCTATCCGACTCCGTCATCAATGTCATTTGTCACACTCTTCTCACTCACTAACATAAATTGATTGATATCATCATAGCACTTCTGTGAGTTACCATATGTGCTCCAATCTCTTTCCTACACAGGAAGATCTCAGCGACAGTGCACGAACTCCGTAACACTGTCAAGGGTTCCAATGTAATTTAGAAGATGGTGAAGACATTTTGCAGGGATTTAATTTGTACACTTTTGTTTTCCTAATGAATTTTGCTTGGGCAGTGGCTTTCCAGCCTGCTCTTCTCGATTTCGAACTGCAAATCACAGATCACATAAAAATCACAAAGTGTGGCATAACAAATGATCCGATATATAGAAGGTTCGAATATAACTTTTCCAAAATGTCCCTGTCAATCCCCTCGTCACTACTGTCACGCTGTTAACATGACAAGCCACTGACATAACTGTCATCCAAGACTTCTACCAAAACACAACATCTACAAAACGTCAATGCTAACAAACTGACAAGACTGCTACAACATCACGTGAACTGGACAGTGAGTGCTCAACCGGCAAAGTTTAACTGGCCATTTTCTAACTTCCGGTAGGGAGCATGTTCATTTCCTTCCAAAATTCACAAACAGAATAAAACAACATTAGAGAAACGTGTTAGCAAAATGGCAGCTCAAACAAACCCTCGTGGGGAAAAATATAAAATAAAACAAATAGAACAAATTCAAGAACTGAACATAACGGATTGTTGTGCAGGACACGGGTCTGGCATTACTCCCAGATCACATCGACTAAGGCTCTAATCTAGTGGTTCTCAAAATTTTTGAAGTCGTGACACACTTGAAGTCCTACAAAAAAATCCTAGGCGCATTATAGGCAAAAACTGAATAAATAAGATGAAAAAAGCCAAAATACAGAAATATTTGGGAAAGTACTACTCACTTTTATTTATGCTTTAATTTCTACCTATGAGAAGCATGGGCTTGATGTGTTTTGGCGGGTATTTTTTTTAGCCTGGTACCCTCTAGCAACTCGTTGCCGACACTTGATTTGGAATTTTCTAGGTGCACCTATGAATGTCACTGGCACACTCGTGCGCCTGGGCACACACTTTGAGAACCATTGCGCTAATCTGATTTAAGGAGGCTGGGGTCCACATCTGTGTACACAACGATGTTAAGTGTAACTTGTCACAATGACGTCCAGGCTATGAAGTTTGTGAAGTCACTTAGTTATACAAACTGGCTGTCAGTAAAAGAGAGAAATAGCAGTGACATTTTTGTGGTTTGCTAGCAATGGTTGGAATAATATAATCAAAATATGGCGTAGTAGTGTGCTGGTCATGAGAATAAATGCAGTAAATGTAAATCAAATTATGCTGGAGAAAACATCTCTACGTGATGCAGAATCATCACGTACCCACCCCCGTGTGTTGCCGGGGCTCGCTATAGGGAGCAAGAATAGCAACACTGTGACATAGTAAATAAAAGCGTCGCAGAAAAAAGGATGTGCTGGCTACTTGTAGGCGCATAACTAGTACAATCGCTCTTAGGCTCGGATCACATACTTCTTTGCGTTCGATTTCGTATGCTCGTCTAAACCATGAGATGGATTGCCTCTATAAAGCTGCATGTCAGTTGGAGTTCTTCGAGAGGAATCACATACAAATCACGAGGGGTTAACAAGTAGTCGATATAGAGCGTTCAGAAGATGTACATACCTGGTAGCAAATAGACACATACTGGTAGCAAATAGACACATACCGGAGCAATAAATAGAACACATACCTTGGTAGCAACATAGACAGAGACAAAAAATCTGATGCGTAGCAACATAGACACATACCTTGGTAGCAACATAGACACATACCTTGGTAGCAACATAGACATACCTTGGTAGCAACATAGACACAGATGGAGGAACAAACAAAGATGTCTAGATAAGAATACACATACCTTGGTAGCAACATAGACACAGGAGGAACAAACAAAGATGTCTAGATAAGAATACACATACAGTAGCAATAGACACATACCTTGGTAGCAACATAGACACATGAGGAACAAACAAAGATGTCTAGATAAGAATACATACCTTGTGACAGACACCTAACATACATCTTGAGCAAATGACCGGAGGAACAAACAAGTGTCTAGATAAAATCACCTTGGTGCACATAGACACACCTTAGCAACAAGACACAGAGGAAACGATGTGATACACTTGTAGCAACATAACAAGCAACATAGCATACCTGAAATAGACACAGGAGAACAACAAGTCTGATGAACATACCTGGTAATAGACACAGAGGACAAAAGATGTCTAGATAGAATACACATACCGACAACATGACACAGAGACAAACAAGATGTCTAGATGAATACATCCTGAAAGACACACCTGACACAGAGGAAAAAAAAGTGTCTGAAGAATACACGTAAGACATCCAACATAGACGGAGGAACAAACAAGATCTGATAAGAATACATACCTTGTAAACATAGACATCCTTGGTAACATGACTCCTGGTAACATGACCATACTGAACACGAAGGAGAAACAAACAAGATGTTAGATAGAATACCTTGTAGCAACATAAAGGAGAAACAACAGTGTCGATAAATACAAAAGTAAGGAAACTTTATTGCATTGAATAAGATATAGAAGTCAAGAAAGATCAAAATAAACATAAAAGCTGATAATCTTTCAATCAAATATCAAGTCAGTGATGTTCTATGTCTCGAAAACATGGAGGACAATAAAATAAAACTCCAGAAAACTTACCTTCGTAAAAGAATGTTTACGTAAAATAGAGGGACTGAGATGGTATGATAAGATTACAAACGAGGAACTCAATCAGTGGAAAAAGAGCTCAGGAAGAGATTCTGCCGATGAATAGGACACACATTGAGAAGACCGACCGAAAGTATTGCAAGATAGGCACTGTTTTGGAACCAGCATGGAAAGAGGAACAGGAGAACGCTAGAAATACAGGGAGAAGAAAGCTGGAGACTAAAATTAAATGATATGTAACACTGGACATAATAAAGGATGGAGGCGAGGGGAAACCAAAGATCAACAGAGGATATCAGAGCCATGAAGATGGCAAGAGCGAGAGGTCAACAACCATGAAGGGATGGCAAGAGCGAGGAGGCATAGCAAGAGCCATGAAGGGATGGCAAGAGCGAGGAGGCATAGCAAGAGCCATGAAGGGATGGCAAGAGCGAGGAAGAGCTGGAAGACGTTTGTTGAAGACCTGTGCTCCGGTGGGAGTTGAAAGGTGAAGAAGAATATAACAAATAAAGCAAACTCAAGAACTGAAACAAAATAAAGTGTTGTTCAGGACATGGGTCTGGCATTAGTTTCAGGTCATAAACAAACAAAAATAGAAAATAGAAAAAAAGTAGAAAAAAAGAAAAAAGTAAAAACAGAAAAAGTAGATAAAACTGAAAAAATTAGAAAAAAGAAAACTGAAAATAGGAGAAAAATATAATGAAGAAGAATGAAAATAGTAAAAATACTGTATTAGAAAAACAAATAAAATTAAAAACAAACATCTATAGAGATTAGAAAAGAGGAACTAAAATCTAGCATCAGAGAAATTGAGCAAAGTAACAAAATACACTAGTCTACTGAAATATAAAACTTAAAATACAAATATTTGAAACAACTTGGAAGACACTGAAACTTGCTTCTTAAGCAATAAGTTTAAGTGTATTAAACGGTAAGATGTGATTTACATCAATCCACACTCTGGCACACTCAGGCCAGAACACGCATTCATGCAGAAGTTCCATCTTGCTGATTTCTTTTAATCTTTCACGTAGACCGTAGCTCATCATCAAATGGACTACATTTTTCATTTTTTTAAGAGGGTAACAAGACAGTTACTGGGGGCGGAGTAATCTAATCATTTAAGTACAAATTTGCATACTTTTATTTTTGTTGAAAACGATATTTTTGTTGATGTGCCATTTTGAAAGTTACAAACTGCCCGTCTGGTGCCGAGGATCACAAGGAAATCAAAGAATAGTACCACTGCGACCTACAAGGCATGTCGTAAGAGGCGAGTGATGTAGGACCTAGGAAGCTACCCTAGTAAATAAAAAGCGTCGCAGAAATCGGATGTGATGGCCTACTTGTAGGCGCATTACTGGCACAACGTACAATCGCTCTTAGGCTCAGCCCACATACAAATCACAAAGAGTGGTTAACAAGTTGTCGATGTGGAGCGTTCGAAGAAGTAGAAGTAAGTTACAGAATGAAATTGACTATTCAAATTGGGAGTATCAAGACGAGACTGGTTTAGAAATGAAGACGATCAAGGACAAAAATGGGTACAACAACATCAGTACTGAGCTTGATCAAGAAACAAATTAAATTGTTCGGTCACATACACAGATTACCAACAGACAATGCGCCGTAATCGCATCTAATATCGCCTACCACAGAGAGCCACACAGAAAAAGTATAACGAGTACACAGAGAGCCACACAGAAAAAGTATAACGAGTACACAGAGAGCCACACAGAAAATGTATAACGAGTACACAGAGAGCGACACAGAAAATGTATAACGAGTACACAGAGAGCCACACAGAAAAAGTATAACGAGTACACAGAGAGCCACACAGAAAAAGTATAACGAGTACACAGAGAGCCACACAGAAAAAGTATAACGAGTACACAGAGAGCCACACAGAAAATGTATAACGAGTACACAGAGAGCCACACAGAAAAGTATAACGAGTACACAGAGAGCCACACAGAAAAAGTATAACGAGTACAAAGCAAGACCACGCAAAAGATGGAGTTACAGCATCAAGAGTTACAGCATCAAGAGTTACAGCATCAAGAGTTACAGCATCAAGAGTTACAGCATCAAGAGTTACAGCATCAAGAGTTACAGCATCAAGAGTTACAGCATCAAGAGTTACAGCATCAAGAGTTACAGCATCAAGAGTTACAGCATCAAGAACAGCCTTAAGAAAACGAATAACAGCGTAGAAAGAGCATTAGAACAAGCAAACACAAGATCCTACACCCTCCCTCCATCCAGAGCCGGATTAGCCTAGTAGCAGAAGTAGCAAATGCTACGGGCCCCGCGGTTTTAGGGGGCCCCGCGCCTATGTGACAGAGATTAAAATGGCAAAATAACCAGATGTTATATCAAAAACACGCACGCTGTCTGAATTTTTAATGTTGTATGTGATGGTGCCGAATCCAACGAAATCGAAGCAGAAAATACAGAAGACGTGTCCCACTGTGTAGTAGATGAAAGCAGTGCTATAGAAGAATCATCTTTACCAATATTACCATTAAGATCAGCAACTCTTCACGATTTAGCCACATTTTTCACAAGACAAACTGAAATCGAATGTACAGAAAGTCCTTCCAATTTAGCCATATCATCTTCAAGCCAAAGAGAGTCAGAAAGCACAGCACATGCTTCTAATGTAGCAACATCTTCTACAAGCCAAAAACACAACGAAAGTAAAATGTACCCAACGATATTGGTGAATGGCCAAACAACTAAATCGAGATTATTGGATTGTGAAAGAAAGTAGCGAAGTGCAACATATGAACAGTGATTTCATGTCTTAAAAAAAACAAAAACATAAAGAAAACAATTCCCGATTTTGTCGAAAGTCGTTTTCACATACACACATACACCAACAAACAAAACTCTCGTGAGAGATTGGTTGTCTTATACAGAAACTAAAGGACAACTGTTCTGTTTTGTTTGCAAAGTTATTGATTTAGGCTGTACCATAGAGTGACTGGTGTATTTGGAATACTCCGGCAGTTAAAATCTATTACAGCAGAAGAGATCTTGAACTCCAAATATTGTCATCTCTTACCAAGAGGATTTGGAAGAAAGCCTAGGCGACGAACTTGTGCAGTTCACTGAACTTCTTAAAACTAATGTAGCTGCTGCTATTAGCAGCGAAAACATGAGGCTCTTGAACTGCAATTTTATAAACTTATAATGGAAAATTCATTAGAGTCGTGTTTCCCAAATGTAGAAATAGTCTTACGAATTTAGTTGTCTTTAATGATTACTAACTGCAGCGGAGAACGTTCTTTTTCAACATTAAAGCGTATAAAAAGTGAGTTAAGAAACATGATGGGACTAGATCGTCTAAGTAACCTCATCTTAATGAACATTGAATGTAATTTACTTAGAGAAATTGATTTGTCTAGTGCTATCTCTAAATTTGCTCACATTAAATCAAGAAAAGTTTGTTTCTAAAAGTTGTGTTTTATTTTATTATCATACAAAACCTAGGGCCTCGCGCTAAAATTTGCTACGGGCCCCGCGCTAGCCTAATCCGGCACTGCCTCCATCCCCCACCCCAGTCCACGCAAAAGGTGAACCTTAGAGATAACAGAGGCGACGAAAATCGTTTATGAAGCGAACATAAAAGCCCGTTCTAGAAATATCTTATCCTGACACTAGGAGGCAAAATTGGATAAGAGAAAATAAAAAGACAGAATTGGTTAGCTATTTCACTAATTTTCTACACTTAAATATTCAAACACAGAATCTCGACAGAAACAAACACAGAATCTCGACAGAAACAAACACAGAATCTCGACAGAAACAAACACAGAATCTCGACAGAAACAAACACAGAATCTCGACAGAAACAAACACAGAATCTCGACAGAAACACACATGTTGAATACCAATTTGATTCTATATTGCCACTAAAATGCTAATTTTGTTGAACAGGGGACAGTTATTTCAAGATTGGAGAATCTTAACAATGAACTATACAAATAAAAACTGGATGCGAGGCAATTTTTGTACAAAGTATATCATCACTGTTATGTGCCATATTGGCTGGCGTAGGCGATTATGTATCCCCACAATAGTTTGTTCTGAGTAATGACTTTAAGGGGGACGAAAAGAGACGCAGGGAGACTGATTAATTGATAGAAGCATCATCATTTCATTTCGATGAATAACCATGTGTACTCTGATCTGTTTTTTCACAGGAAGATCTCAACGGCGATAGAGCACACACTCCGTAGCATCGGTGAGGGCTTCCTATGTAATGTTAAAGATAGGTAAGTTTAGGTTGTAAAACCGCTACTATGGCTAAATTCGTTAAAAAGATTGAAATAAAATTCGGTCAAATTTTCCCCATCTTCTAAATGGTATTGTGAACACTCGCCGGTGATACCGAGTTCGTGCTCCGATGTTGAGATCTTCATGTATAAGAGAAGGAGAGGAGCACATATGGTTATTCACCGAAGTGCAATGATGATGGTCTTATCAATCAATCAATCAATCAATCAATCAATCACAAATACATACATCCACTTCCATGCTCCTAACCTGCTTCATCTCTTCTATCTACTTCCAACTTCTCAACATTCTATATCTCTTCAATCTACTTCCAACTTCTCAACATTCTATATCTCTTCCATCTACTTCCAACTTCTCAACATTCTATATCTCCTACATCTCTTCCCACCTCCTCAGCCTCCTCCTTTCATCTCCACTACCTCCTACACTTCATCCACCACTTTCCACCTCATCCATCACTTTCCACCTCATCCACCACTTTCCACCTCATCCACCACTTTCCACCTCATCCACCACTTTCGATCTTCTCCTTAACCTCTTCCTACTCCTCCTTCCACAGACACATGTCACGTGGCTAAATTATATACCTACAGTTTATCAATCCAGATCACGTTCCTCCTTCTCTCCTCTGACTGTCTGCTCTACATTACTATATCGAATCCTCCTAGTACTCACACATTTCATCCAATCCATCTTGATACTTTCACCTTCCTCACTCCAACCAGACTTTTCTCAAACTAAACTTTCTCACTCCAACCAGAGTTTTCTCCAACTAAACTTTCTCACTCCAATCAGATTTTTCTCAAACTAAACTTTCTCACTCCAATCAGATTTTTCTCAAACTAAACTTTCTCACTCCAACACTCCAACCAGACTTTTCTCAAACTAAACTTTCTCACTCCAACCAGACTTTTCTCAAACTAAACTTTCTCACTCCAACCAGACTTTTCTCAAACTAAACTTTCTCACTCCAATCAGATTTTTCTCCAAACTAAACTTTCTCACTCCAACCAGACTTTTCTCAAACTAAACTTTCTCACTCCAACCAGACTTTTCTCAAACTAAACTTTCTCACTCCAATCAGAGTTTTCTCCAAACTAAACTTTCTCACTCCAATCAGATTTTTCTCCAAACTAAACTTTCTCACTCCAATCAGATTTTTCTCCAAACTAAACTTTTTCACTCCAATCAGATTTTTCTCCAAACTAAACTTTCTCACTCCAATCAGAGTTTTCTCCAACTAAACTTTCTCACTCCAATCAGATTTTTCTCAAACTAAACTTTCTCACTCCAATCAGATTTTTCTCAAACTAAACTTTCTCACTCCAACACTCCAACCAGACTTTTCTCAAAATAAACTTTCTCACTCCAACCAGACTTTTCTCAAACTAAACTTTCTCACTCCAACCAGAATTTTCTCAAACTAAACTTTCTCACTCCAACCAGACTTTTCTCAAACTAAACTTTCTCACTCCAATCAGATTTTTCTCAAACTAAACTTTCTCACTCCAATCAGATTTTTCTCAAACTAAACTTTCTACCCAACACTCCAACCAGACTTTTCTCAAAATAAACTTTCTCACTCCAACCAGACTTTTCTCAAACTAAACTTTCTCACTCCAACCAGAATTTTCTCAAACTAAACTTTCTCACTCCAACCAGACTTTTCTCAAACTAAACTTTCTCACTCCAACCAGATTTGTCTCCAAACTAAACTTCCTGAACTAAAATCTACACTCTCCCCAAGCCTCTTCATGCGAGCACTACCCATAAAGCCTATACTTCTTATGCATTCTTAAAACCCAGTACCGCGAACATTCTCAATTTCTTTCCATTAAGGTTTTAAAAACACTTAGAGAGGTTGCTGGCCATTGAATGTTTTAACGATCTGAAAATCTTTGATCGAAAATTGCGATTAATGCGATACCAGAATGTAAATGAACGCTCTTTCGCCTGACACTGTTAATGGGACTTTTTCGTCAGGCTTAGAGCGTTCAATGGTATCTCCGCACACGACTGTTGGTTCAACATAAGCACTGTGGTTTAGATTTATTGGGGCTTATATTGATGTCTTCTTCTTCTTCTTCGCTCCCAATAAACAAAAAGTGTCTAAGTCCGAAAGATTGACTTCATTGCATCGGGTTTACCCCATATGGCTCAGTCCCTCTCCGCAGAAATCGCATGTCACCTGCCGAAAGTATTGACCAAACTAAAAACTCCGTAGCTCCTGCAAAAATCCTAGGGTTCTCTGAAAAAAACGCAACTTGTGAACAGAACGGCGTGGTCCAGATTCGAACCCACAACCTTCGGTACACAAGACAAGGCTTAACCACTTAGCCACAGTGACACCCAATAGAAGAGTTGGAGAGAAGATTTCATTAGCCACAGAGACACTCAATAGAAGAGTTGGAGAGAAGATTTCATTAGCCACAGAGACACTCAATAGAAGAGTTGGAGAGAAGATTTCATTAGCCACAGAGACACACTATAGAAGAGTTTGAGAGAAGATTTCATTAGCCACAGAGACACGCAATAGAAGAGTTGGAAGATTTCATTAGCCACAGAGACACCCAATAGAAGAGTTGGAAGATTTCATTAGCCACAGAGACACGCAATAGAAGAGTTGGAGAGAAGATTTCATTAGCCACAGAGACACCCAATAGAAGAGTTGGAGGGAAGATTTCATTAGCCACAGAGACACGCAATAGAAGAGTTTGAGAGAAGATTTCATTAGCCACAGAGACACACTATAGAAGAGTTGGAGAGAAGATTTCATTAGCCACAGAGACACCCAATAGAAGAGTTGGAGAGAAGATTTCATTAGCCACAGAGACACACTATAGAAGAGTTGGAGAGAAGATTTCATTAGCCACAGAGACACTCAATAGAAGAGTTGGAGAGAAGATTTCATTAGCCACAGAGACACTCAATAGAAGAGTTGGAGAGAAGATTTCATTAGCCACAGAGACACACTATAGAAGAGTTTGAGAGAAGATTTCATTAGCCACAGAGACACGCAATAGAAGAGTTGGAGGGAAGATTTCATTAGCCACAGAGACACGCAATAGAAGAGTTTGAGAGAAGATTTCATTAGCCACAGAGACACACTATAGAAGAGTTGGAGAGAAGATTTCATTAGCCACAGAGACACCCAATAGAAGAGTTGGAAGATTTCATTAGCCACAGAGACACCCTGTAGAAGAGTTGGAAGATTTCATTAGCCACAGAGACACACTATAGAAGAGTTGGAGAGAAGATTTCATTAGCCACAGAGACACCCAATAGAAGAGTTGGAGAGAAGATTTCATTAGCCACAGAGACACACTATAGAAGAGTTGGAGAGAAGATTTCATTAGCCACAGAGACACCCAATAGAAGAGTTGGAGAGAAGATTTCATTAGCCACAGAGACACACTATAGAAGAGTTGGAAGATTTCATTAGCCACAGAGACACCCAATAGAAGAGTTGGAAGATTTCATTAGCCACAGAGACACCCAATAGAAGAGTTGGAAGATTTCATTAGCCACAGAGACACCCAATAGAAGAGTTGGAAGATTTCATTAGCCACAGAGACACCCAATAGAAGAGTTGGAGGGAAGATTTCATTAGCCACAGAGACACACTATAGAAGAGTTGGAAGATTTCATTAGCCACAGAGACACCCTATAGAAGAGTTGGAGGGAAGATTTCATTAGCCACAGTGACACCTTGTAGAAGAGTTGGAGGGAAGATTTCATTAGACACAGAGACATCCTATAGAAGAGTTGGAGGGAAGATTTCATTCATTTTCTTAAGTCTGTTCTTGATACGGTCGGTCCATCTTTTGCGTAGTCTTCCTCTTGCTATGTATGTACTCGTTATACTTTTTCAGTGTGATCTCCCTGTAGGTGAGATCAAGTTCATAGTCATATCGGATAGGACCTGTGTTCAAGTTAAGCATGTATAAGAACCCTTGGCAGTTAAAAATCTAAACGTACAGCAGCTTCCCGGGCAAAATTCATTAGAAAAATAACGAAAAAAAATGAATAATTTCCTACAAACTATTTTACCATCCTGTAAATTAAATCGGGGACACATGATGGTGCTACGTACGTCGTGCGCTGTCGCTGAGACCTCCCTAAGAAATATATTGGAGCATACATGGTTAGTACAATGAGGATGGTCATATAAATCAATCAATCACAAAACAAAATTGATCATACCATTCAGAAGTGTAGTTTCGTGTAGTAGGCGGATTCTATACGGGAGAATCGTGTTCAATTCACAGTAAGGCCAAGGATTTGATTCTGTTGTGAGTATAAATGAACAATCCTAACATGAACAACTTCGCGGCGACTGCACTAGCCATGCAGTCATTAAATTGCTCAGGCTCACGTCCGACCTGTCCTACACCACCCTAAAAAAGCGGTACTACAGACAGTAACGACAGTACAGATTAAATTATAGTATTTAACTCTTATTATACGGCGGTTCTTTATTATACTGCGAGTCTATTGTCTAGATCTTCTTGATGTCTGGTTTATACGGAGAGTCTATTGTCTAGATCTTCGTGCTAGAACTGTACGTTTTTAAAAAACTATGTTACTGTTTCGTAACTACATACATTTGACAACTACATGTATAAAATAGAGCTTTCATTTGATGCTGTTTTTTTTTATAAGAAACATTATATTAGCACTATAAGTGAAGAGAAAATATAAAGTAAATTGGGAAAACTCAGCGCGTAAAAAAGTGGTTTCTCATCGCGTATAATGAAGAATATTTCAGATTGATGACAAATAAAGAACTCACAATTTTCATTCTGAGCTGAAACTGTCTGCATCGTCAGTATCTCCCACTCAAAATGGGAAAATAAGAAGTCACTTTTGGTATTTACGTCATTAGACAGAAGGGCAATATGAACAAGAGATACTAATCAAATCATTATTTCTCTGTTATACGATAATGTTGAAACAAGAAATTGCTTCACCATTTAAATGACTCTTGGTAGGAACGAAAACGCTGAGAAAGCCATTTTAATGGAGTGTGGTACTTAAAGAGTTAAAACTATTGATAGTTATTGTGTTGACTGTGATGAGAGTTATGTAGCCAAATTGTGGCAAGGTACTCAACTGTGATGAGTTATGTAGCCAAATTGTGGCAAGGTACTCAACTGTGATGAGAGTTATGTAGCCAAATTGTGGCAAGATACTCAACTGTGATGAGTTATGTAGCCAAATTGTGGCAAAATACTCAACTGTGATGAGTTATGTAGCCAAATTGTGGCTAGGTACACTCAACTGTATCAACATCGTTTCTAAAAAAAAAAACATGCTCCAATAATATCGAAAATGAAAATTGTGGCGTATAATTTACAGAACTTCGCCAACAACAACAGTAAACGAGTCGTCAATTTTCTAGGCACCACTTAAACGTTCAGTAGTTTGTCATTGCTTTCTGAACGGTGAAACAAATTTGCTTCCCAATTGCCCGCCGCGTAGTTTGAACCAGGTATGCTTGGATTGTGATCGCGCTCACTACTACTGAAGCTACAGACGCCCACAACAAGTATTAAGATAAGTTAAAAATAATGATAAATTTACCATATTTTATTTCTAAATATGTTATATGGGTATCTGGTTTACATCACGCCGGTTAACTTGACTTCTCACAGTCTCTATGTGGGTATCTGGTTTACATCACGCCGGTTAACTTGACTTCTCACAGTCTCTATGGGGGTATCTGGTTTACATCACGCCGGTTAACTTGACTTCTCACAGTCTCTATGTGGGTATATGGTTTACATCACGCCGGTCATCTTGACTTCTCACAGTCTCTATGGGGGTATCTATCACGCCGGTCAACTTGACTTCTCACAGTCTATATGGGATTATATTGATTATGGGCCGACTCCAATGCCAGTGGGGGGTGCTGAAACATATCACTTGGGGTCGTCAAGTAGTAGCATGTCCCTTGCGGAACGTCGCTTTGATCACATCCCGCCTGAAAAATTATGTCTCTAACAAGTTATCCCTCCTCTTCCAGCGTCAAGTTCAATGTTTCTTTGATGTCCTGCTGCCACCTTCGTCTTGCTCACCCCCTGCTTCATACTCCAGGAACTATTCCTTCCATTATCGTTCTAACCTAACCACTGTGACGTTTAACGTCGACACAATATTTCATATTTCTAGACATGTTATTTATGAGCCAATGCTACTTGATATGCTGGTCTTGTAGGATGATAATTCTTCTCGTACTGTTATACATTACATAGGGCCTGCATGCAATTCTTCCATACCGCTCTATCCTGCGCAACTCGCTCAATCTCCTCCAAGGAACTGAGACCGATTATTTCTTGCCTTTTCTCAGCAAAGTTCGTTTCAGGGTCTCCATAGGTCGTCCTCTCTTTCTTGATCCCTTTGCATCCCACTTCAATGCCAGCTTTGATAATTCTTTGATCTCATTTCTTTAAGATGTCTGGTAGTTTTGTAATTTCTTCTCTGTCCAGGATGTTCTAAGAACATTCCTGTAACACCTTGTTTCAGAAAGTTTCAATCTTGTTCTGTAATGTTTGTGTTATGTTTGTGTTATGGGTCACTTGGTGTAGCAGGACATTTAGAGCCTGGAACGGCTGCTATAAAAAGAAACCAAGCTAACTATTGCTTTTCCTTGACTTTCATAATAATACAATTTATTATAAGGTTTCTCTGTGGCGTAGAGGTTAGGTACTTGTCTCTAGTATCAAAGGTACCAGGTTCGCCCCCTCGTAGCGCCATCTGGATATTTTTCCAGAGCTTCCTGATCTCAGTGTAGGTGAGATCCGAGTTCCTATCGGAGACGGACGATAAAACGTAGATCCCGTGTTCAATTTGAACACGTAAAAGAACCATTGGCAGTTCAAAATCGAGAAGAGCAGGCTGGAAAGTCGCTGCCCTGACAACAATTTATTAGAGATTATTAAAAATAAAATATCCAACAAAAATGTGTCCATCATCTTCAAAATTACACCAGGGACCCTCGCTGGTGCTACGGAGTTCGTGCAGGATTATCCTTCAGCTGTGCAGGATTATCCTTCAGCTGTGCAGGATTATCCTTCAGCTGTGCAGGATTATCCTTCAGCTGTGCAGGATTATCCTTCAGCTGTGCAGGATTATCCTTCAGCTGTGCAGGATTATCCTTCAGCTGTGCAGGATTATCCTTCAGCTGTGCAGGATTATCCTTCAGCTGTGCAGGATTATCCTTCAGCTGTGCAGGATTATCCTTCAGCTGTGCAGGATTATCCTTCAGCTGTGCAGGATTATCCTTCAGCTGTGCAGGATTATCCTTCAGCTGTGCAGGATTATCCTTCAGCTGTGCAGGATTATCCTTCAGCTGTGCAGGATTATCCTTCAGCTGTGCAGGATTATCCTTCAGCTGTGCAGGATTATCCTTCAGCTGTGCAGGATTATCCTTCAGCTGTGCAGGATTATCCTTCAGCTGTGCAGGATTATCCTTCAGCTGTGCAGGATTATCCTTCAGCTGTGCAGGATTATCCTTCAGCTGTGCAGGATTATCCTTCAGCTGTGCAGGATTATCCTTCAGCTGTGCAGGATTATCCTTCAGCTGTGCAGGATTATCCTTCAGCTGTGCAGGATTATCCTTCAGCTGTGCAGGATTATCCTTCAGCTGTGCAGGATTATCCTTCAGCTGTGCAGGATTATCCTTCAGCTGTGCAGGATTATCCTTCAGCTGTGCAGGATTATCCTTCAGCTGTGCAGGATTATCCTTCAGCTGTGCAGGATTATCCTTCAGCTGTGCAGGATTATCCTTCAGCTGTGCAGGATTATCCTTCAGCTGTGCAGGATTATCCTTCAGCTGTGCAGGATTATCCTTCAGCTGTGCAGGATTATCCTTCAGCTGTGCAGGATTATCCTTCAGCTCTGCAGGATTATCCTTCAGCTCTGCAGGATTATCCTTCAGCTCTGCAGGATTATCCTTCAGCTGTGCAGGATTATCCTTCAGCTGTGCAGGATTATCCTTCAGCTGTGCAGGATTATCCTTCAGCTGTGCAGGATTATCCTTCAGCTGTGCAGGATTATCCTTCAGCTGTGCAGGATTATCCTTCAGCTGTGCAGGATTATCCTTCAGCTGTGCAGGATTATCCTTCAGCTGTGCAGGATTATCCTTCAGCTGTGCAGGATTATCCTTCAGCTGTGCAGGATTATCCTTCAGCTGTGCAGGATTATCCTTCAGCTGTGCAGGATTATCCTTCAGCTGTGCAGGATTATCCTTCAGCTGTGCAGGATTATCCTTCAGCTGTGCAGGATTATCCTTCAGCTGTGCAGGATTATCCTTCAGCTGTGCAGGATTATCCTTCAGCTGTGCAGGATTATCCTTCAGCTGTGCAGGATTATCCTTCAGCTGTGCAGGATTATCCTTCAGCTGTGCAGGATTATCCTTCAGCTGTGCAGGATTATCCTTCAGCTGTGCAGGATTATCCTTCAGCTGTGCAGGATTATCCTTCAGCTGTGCAGGATTATCCTTCAGCTGTGCAGAATTATCCTTCAGCTGTGCAGGATTATCCTTCAGCTGTGCAGGATTATCCTTCAGCTGTGCAGGATTATCCTTCAGCTGTGCAGAATTATCCTTCAGCTGTGCAGAATTATCCTTCAGCTGTGCAGAATTATCCTTCAGCTGTGCAGAATTATCCTTCAGCTGTGCAGAATTATCCTTCAGCTGTGCAGAATTATCCTTCAGCTGTGCAGAATTATCCTTCAGCTGTGCAGAATTATCCTTCAGCTGTGCAGAATTATCCTTCAGCTGTGCAGAATTATCCTTCACCTGTGCAGGATTATCCTTCACCTGTGCAGGATTATCCTTCACCTGTGCAGGATTATCCTTCACCTGTGCAGGATTATCCTTCACCTGTGCAGGATTATCCTTCAGCTGTGTAGAATTATCCTTCAGCTGTGTAGAATTATCCTTCAGCTGTGTAGAATTATCCTTCAGCTGTGTAGAATTATCCTTCAGCTGTGTAGAATTATCCTTCAGCTGTGTAGAATTATCCTTCAGCTGTGTAGAATTATCCTTCAGCTGTGTAGGATTATCCTTCAGCTGTGTAGGATTATCCTTCAGCTGTGTAGGATTATCCTTCAGCTGTGTAGGATTATCCTTCAGCTGTGTAGAATTATCCTTCAGCTGTGTAGAATTATCCTTCAGCTGTGTAGAATTATCCTTCAGCTGTGTAGAATTATCCTTCAGCTGTGTAGGATTATCCTTCAGCTGTGTAGGATTATCCTTCAGCTGTGTAGGATTATCCTTCAGCTGTGTAGGATTATCCTTCAGCTGTGTAGGATTATCCTTCAGCTGTGTAGGATTATCCTTCAGCTGTGTAGGACTGGTATAGGGAGCAAAGTAGTATGCAGAACATCTATTACAACAGCTTCAACAATATGAAACATAACAAAGGGACGTAACTCCAAACGTTAAGATACACAAACGACACAGTTGTCCTTTCAAATAGTATCAAGAGATTAGAACTGCTAATTTGATCTGTTAAGAAACAAACACAAGAAAGACACGAATTTGTTTTCTCAATACAAAGAAAACGAAGATAATGATCAAAGAAAAATGTCAACCCAAAATTACCATCAAAACGTTGAAAACGTTGGAAATTTGGATTATCGTGGACCTGTAATTATCAACAGATGACATTGTACAAGAGAAATCTGGAGACCAGTCATAGCATTTTATAGTGTGTTTAAGTGTCGCAGATAGCGAAGATGATATCACGTTTTGTTAGTGACTAAGTGATGTGACAGTTCTGGGGTTCAAAGCCAGCTTAGGCCAACGAGTCTCAGTGTGTACACGGTATGTTGTTGGTCTACAGAAAATCCTGATTATTTACTTGAGAATCTAAATTACAATTACCTCTAAAGTCGGGAGTAAGGTTCGTCTAAATGGAGATGTATTCTGGTGATAAGGAAAGCACGTTTTCATGCAAACATTTAACCAGAGGTGCCATATTAGACGCAGTGTCTAAGCTTGGATTAAGAGCGGATGGACCCAAAAATGTATGAAAAACTAATCACAAGCAAAGAAAAGAGAACACATCTAATGAGAAATTGTATGTTTTTAAAATACATGGCAAAATACGGATGCCAAAATACTTACTAATTCTTTGGACGTCCTGGACAGATAAGAAAAGAAATGTAGACATCCTACACGACTTGAACATTGAGGTAATCATAACATAACGTCATGGACAGATAAGATAAGAAATGTAGATATTCTACACAACTTGAACATTGAGGTAATCATAACATAACGTCATGGACAGATAAGATAAGAAATGTAGATATTCTACACAACTTGAACATTGAGGTAATCATAACATAACGTCATGGACAGATAAGATAAGAAATGTAGATATTCTACACAACTTGAACATTGAGGTAATCATAACATAACGTCATGGACAGATAAGATAAGAAATGTAGATATTCTACACAACTTGAACATTGAGGTAATCATAACATAACGTCATGGACAGATAAGATAAGAAATGTAGATATTCTACACAACTTGAACATTGAGGTAATCATAACATAACGTCATGGACAGATAAGATAAGAAATGTAGATATTCTACACAACTTGAACATTGAGGTAATCATAACATAACGTCATGGACAGATAAGATAAGAAATGTAGATATTCTACACAACTTGAACATTGAGGTAATCATAACATAACGTCATGGACAGATAAGATAAGAAATGTAGATATTCTACACAACTTGAACATTGAGGTAATCATAACATAACGTCATGGACAGATAAGATAAGAAATGTAGACATCCTACACGACTTGAACATTGAGGTAATCATAACATAACGTCATGGACAGATAAGATAAGAAATGTAGACATCCTAACGACTTGAACATTGAGGTAACATACATAACTGTCCTGGACAGATAAGATAAGAAATGTAGACATCCTGACTGAACATTGAGGTAATCATAACATAACGTCCTGACAGATAAGATAAGAAATGTGATATTTCTACAACTGAACATAGAGGTAATCATAACATAACGTCATGACAGATAAGATAAAAATGTAGAATTCTACACAACTTGAACATTGAGTAATTAACATAACGTCATGGACAGATAAGATAAGAAATGTAGATATTCTACACAACTTGAACATTGAGGTAATCATAACATAACGTCCTGGACAGATAAGATAAGAAATGTAGATATTCTAACAACTGAACATTGGAGGTAATCATAACATCAACGTCATGGACAGATAAGATAAGAAATGTGAACATCCTACGACTTGAACATTGAGGTAATCATAACATAACGTCATGGACAGATAAGATAAGAAATGTAGATATTCTACACAACTTGAACATTGAGGTAATCATAACATAACGTCATGGACAGATAAGATAAGAAATGTAGATATTCATCACAACTTGAACATTGAGGTAATCATAACATAACGTCATGGACAGATAAGATAAGAAATGTAGATATTCTACACAACTGAACATTGAGGTAATCATAAATAACGTCATGGACAGATAAGAAAGAAATGAGACATCCTACAGACTTGAACATTGAGGTAATCATAACAAAACGTATGGACAGATAAGATAAGAAATGTAGACATCCTACACGACTTGAACATTGAGGTAATCATAACATAACGTCCTGGACAGATAAGATAAGAAATGTAGACATCCTACACGACTTGAACATTGAGGTAATCATAACATAACGTCCTGGACAGATAAGATAAGAAATGTAGATATTCTACACAACTTGAACATTGAGGTAATCATAACATAACGTCATGGACAGATAAGATAAGAAATGTAGATATTCTACACAACTTGAACATTGAGGTAATCATAACATAACGTCATGGACAGATAAGATAAGAAATGTAGATATTCTACACAACTTGAACATTGAGGTAATCATAACATAACGTCATGGACAGATAAGATAAGAAATGTAGATATTCTACACAACTTGAACATTGAGGTAATCATAACATAACGTCATGGACAGATAAGATAAGAAATGTAGATATTCTACACAACTTGAACATTGAGGTAATCATAACATAACGTCATGGACAGATAAGATAAGAAATGTAGATATTCTACACAACTTGAACATTGAGGTAATCATAACATAACATGAAAACTGAAATATTTTGGTTGCATTACGCGTCTCGGTGGTTTGGAGAAAATAGTAGTTGAGGGAATGTTATCTGAAAAACGAAGTAGGGAACGATCAAGATTATAGTGGCAACTTGTCCATATAGCCCGTTTACTCAGAATTAAAGCAGTCTTCACATGGTTTTCTTCAGATCTGAGCTGATTCTGTCTGACCAGCTCTTATCTGTTGTTTTCTGTACATCTCTTCGATAACTTATCGGGGTTATTTGTTGGCAGATAACTTATCGGCGTTATTTGTTGGCAGATAACTTATCGGGTTATTTGTTTGCAGATAACTTATCGGGGTTATTTGTTGGCAGATAACTTATCGGGGTTATTTGTTGGCAGATAACTTATCGGGGTTATTTGTTGGCAGATAACTTATCGGGGTTATTTGTTGGCAGATAACTTATCGGAGTTATTTGTTGGCAGATAACTTATCGGAGTTATTTGTTGGCAGATAACTTATCGGAGTTATTTGTTGGCAGATACATTCTCTCAACTATGTATATTGACTTTAATATTAAAACCCTTTTAATTTTTACTTTTGATATACATTTTAATAGGGGGTATCTGTGGTTAACTGGCTAAGACTTTGCCTTGCATTGTCTCAAATCCGGACCACACTGTTCTATTTACAAGTGAATTTTTTTATCCCTATGATTGTTACCGTTGCTACGGAGTTTGTGCTTTGTACAAAACTCTCAGTATGTGGCGTACCACTACTGCGGGAGGGACAGAGCTTTATGGGGAAAACCCCCGGTGCAGTGAAGTCAATCCTTCGGGTTTAGACACTATTTTTAAAAACACATTTTATAAAATAAAAAGCTGAAAGGGTAGTTATCTCATTTTTAATAAGCTCAAAAAGGTAGAATAAGATGAGAGCCTAAAAAAAGAACCTTTACGTCTAGCGTGATGTCAGGCAAGCTGGAGACAGTTCTTTATGGGATGATGTTAAGGGGATGAAAAGCTTGGATACACAAAGAGCAAATCATGACAGAAATACTACCAGCCAACAATAACTTAAAGCACGCCATTTTATCGATAATGATCGGAGACTCATCTCGTATTAAACGTGAATATATCCAAATTTTAGTTTGGAATAATATGTAGCAAAATGATGGGAAAAGTTAGTACTGGGTAATGTTTAGTCGATGTCCAGGTCATATTTACGACAGGAACAAAGCCCAATTTATATGTATTAAAAAAAGGAATCTGAAATCGTTCACTCGACATCAATTCATTGTTTAACCACTATATGTAGTTTGTATGTTTACCAGCAGAACGCCAGCAAGTCAATTCATTGTTTAACCACTATATGTAGTTTGTATGTTTACCAGCAGAACGCCAGCAAGTCAATTCATTGTTTAACCACTATATATAGTTTGTATGTTTACCAGCAGAACGCCAGCAAGTCAATTCATTGTTAACCACTATAATAGTTTGTATGTTTACCAGCAGAACGCCAGCAAGTCAATCATTAAACACAAATAGATGAGTTTCCAGAGAACCTACAGGCTACAATCATGACAAATAGTATAGGACTACCACAAACCCAGACACAGTCAATATCAAAAGTCCTCAGACTCCACAACAAGAACCACATGCCACCAACAGCTAGATGAGTCAACCAAAGTCCACAGGCTACAGGTCAACAAAGCCACATGGTCACACCAAAGCCACATGGTCACACAAAGCCACATGGTCACACAAAGCCACATGGTCCCCAAGCCATGGTCCCAAAGCCACATGGTCACCAAAGCCACATGGTCACCAAAGCCACATGGTCACCAAAGCCACATGGTCACCAAAGCCACATGGTCACCAAAGCCACATGGTCACCAAAGCCACATGGTCACCAAAGCCACATGGTCACCAAAGCCACATGGTCACCAAAGCCACACGGTCACACCAAAGCCACAGGTCACACCAAAGCCACACGGTCACCAAAGCCACAGGTTACACCAAAGCCACATGGTTACACCAAGAACTAAAAGGTCAATACTCTGATATAACCACCAGAAAACATCCAGGTTGAAAGAGAGTTCCTCGGCCACATAGTGTCTTAATCCTCCATTTAACAAACAAACAACTTATAGCGGCAGTTTGTTGTGCCAGCTAGGCAAATACAGACCTGTAGGTCAGCAACATTAAAAATCCGCTCCCTAGTGCCCAGCGTGTTCGTAGTGCGTTGGACGACAGGTGACAAGCCCCCTTTGAGTGTGGTTCAATTCCGCAGGCTGGCAGAAAAAGTCACAGGTTCTCCAGATTTACGATGTCTATGGCACTCGAACACAAAGAGGAAAAAGATCAAGTGATACTGGATCGAGAAACAAAATTGTGTTATAGCCTTGTTAGTCAAAGATTTCTGGTCTACACCACTGGGAAGTCTGGTTGATGGGGAAAAATTTTTCTTTTGCTTACAGGACGTCGACACTCTAGGGTACTGAAAGTACCTTTGCCGCCTTAGAAAGACTACCAAATTCTATGGAGCCAGCCAGCCTTAGAAAGACTAGTCTACCAAATTCTATGGAGACCAAGTCAGCCTTAGAAAGACTAGTCTACCCAATTCTATGGAGACCAGCCAGCCTTAGAAAGACATAGTCTACAAATTCTATGACGAGAACACATTACACAGGGGTCACTAAAAAATCGACTAAGTCTACAAATTCATTGGAGGCATTCCGAGGGGATCTGTTCTTTCATATGACTAAAAGCTCATCGTAAGAGCACTTGTAAATTCTGTGATGACTCCATGAAAATCTATAAAGGCAGGAAACAATGTCATACGGTACAGGAATCTAGTTGAGTTACCTCTAAGCTATGTTGGCAGTCTGGCTAAGTCAATGCTTGAATTAATAATTTAATAATGGTTTGACGGACTCATTTGGTATGAAGTCAGCTCTGACGGTCTTCCTATGTGCAATGAGATCAGATATCATGCTACAGTATAACTTCAGATGTCATCATTTAAAGTGAAGTTTTTCTGTATGTAAACTCTTAGTTACATGTCTGTACACATTTGCTTATTTTTGAATAATATACATACACTGTGGTAGAAATTATGATGTTTCTGTTCTGTAGCCGGCCTGTTATTATACTGACCTGGACATTTTACACAACCTCCATCCTTGTCTATCTACAACTATTCTGATCTCTGTACTAGATTTTTGTTATCTAGTTGGTCACTGTCATCTATACTAGATCTTCATTATCTAGTTGGTCACTGGTATCTATACTAGATCTTCATTATCTGGTTGGTCACTGGTATCTATACTAGATCTTCATTATCTGGTTGGTCACTGGTATCTATACTAGATCATTATCTAGTTGGTCACTGGTATCTATACTAGATCTTCATTATCTAGTTGGTCACTGGTATCTATACTAGATCTTCATTATCTAGTTGGTCACTGGTATCTATACTAGATCTTCATTATCTAGTTGGTCACTGGTATCTATACTAGATCTTCATTATCTAGTTGGTCACTGGTATCTATACTAGATCTTCATTATCTAGTTGGTCACTGGTATCTATACTAGATCTTCATTATCTAGTTGGTCCTGGGATCTATACTAGATCTACGTTATCTAGTTGATGACGACAAACTTTAATTCCTCTCTCAGCTATTCTTACTGAGAACTTCATCATTAAACATGAATTGATGCAACAATCATACAGAAATCAATAGTTCTCGATCGACCTCAGGCTTGATAAAAATACCCTGTCCTATAAAGACAAAATCAAACACAATCCAACTCACAATTCCATGGTCTCCGCTACTCTAACTATATTTCTCTAGATTGAGATTCTCAATCCTCCACAATAACTGTCTCTATCGAATATCTAGATATGCCTACCAGAACCGTCCCACTGGTCTGTCAGATCTTCTTCCATGTCTACTGGATCTCTCTACAAATAACACCGGGTCTGCTCTGCTTGAGCTCCCTCCACAGAGATGTACCAGGTCTGTTCTGCTTGAGCTCCCTCCACAGAGATGTACCAGGTCTGTTCTGCTTGAGCTCCCTCCACAGAGATGTACCAGGTCTGCTCTGCTTGAGCTCCCTCCACAGAGATGTACCAGGTCTGTTCTGCTTGAGCTCCCTCCACAGAGATGTACCAGGTCTGCTCTGCTTGAGCCCCTCCACAGGATGTACCAGGTCTGCTCTGCTTGAGCTCCCTCCACAGAGATGTACCAGGTCTGCTCTGCTTGAGCTCCCTCCACAGAGATGTACCAGGTCTGTTCTGCTTGAGCTCCCTCCACAGAGATGTACTCAGGTCTGTTCTCTGCTCCTGTGAGGTCTTTTCCGGCTCTCCACAGAGATGTACCAGGTCTGTTCTGCTTGAGCTCCCTCCACAGAGATGTACCAGGTCTGTTCTGCTTGAGCTCCCTCCACAGAGATGTACCAGGTCTGTCTGCTTGAGCCCTCCACAGAGATGTACCAGGTCTGTCTCTAGCTTGTGCAGCTAGGCCTAGCCTCTGCCTGTCCTCGAATTCCTCCCCCGTATTTATACCAGGCTGGTGTTATGCAATCTATCATCCTCCCGAAAGATCTAGATCGGGGTTGTTTTTCTCAAAATAGTACGCAGAAACAACCCCGAACACTAATCTACGCATTTCATTGGTCTAACTAGATGTTAAGATATGTTTACACGTACTTCCGGCTTCTAGAAGATTTTCGAACGTCTCAAATTGTCAATTGTTGAGCGGGAACTTCCACCGACTAATCTGCGATGTCCAAACTATTACGTAATGTTTACCAAAAAAACGTTTTGCGAAAATAAAATTTATAACTGGGTTATTTTTTTCTTCAAATATAGTACTTAAAATAGTGGTCGAGTAACCTTGTTTACTAGATTCGTCTAACGAACAGCGTCATTCTTTTCAAATACACTAGGTCTCTGTTACAGTCCTACATGCTGTAGGAGTGTAGTGGCGAAGGCATGTAATCACGTTCACGGTGCAAACCCCACATATCACAAAGAGTGAATAACTTGAGTGATAAGAACGAATACAAATTAACAGATTAGTTGGTTGATCTGAAGGAAAAAGAAGAAAATTTATTTTTAGTTATTGAACTTCCTGCAAATGATAGTCACTGATCGTGTGTGATTGAGAGATGTTCACTGATCGTGTGTGATTGAGAGATGTTTTCGTTTGTCTACAAGACAGCACTAGCTATGCGACCATTAAATTCCGCAGCCGCACGTCTCACGTACCCTACACTGTCCTACCCTGTCCTACCCTGTCCTACACTGTCCTACCCTGTCATAAAAAGCGGTACTACAGCCAGGAATGACACGTTTTTTACCTGTTTGTGTACAAGGCGCTTATAACCGTTTGTGTACAAGACGCTTATAACCGTCTGTGTACAAGACGCTTATAACCGTCTGTGTACAAGGCGCTTATAACCGTCTGTGTACAAGGCGCTTATAACCGTCTGTGTACAAGGCGCTTATAACCGTCTGTGTACAAGGCGCTTATAACCGTCTGTGTACAAGACGCTTATAACCGTCGTGTACAAGGCCTATAACCGTCTGTGTAAGCGCTTATAACCGTCTGTGTACAAGGCGCTTATAACCGTCTGTGTACAAGGCGCTTATAACCGTCTGTGTACAAGGCGCTTATAACCGTTTGTGTACAAGACGCTTATAACCGTCTGTGTACAAGGCGCTTATAACCGTCTGTGTACAAGGCGCTTATAACCGTCTGTGTACAAGACGCTTATAACCGTCTGTGTACAAGGCGCTTATAACCGTCTGTGTACAAGGCGCTTATAACCGTCTGTGTACAAGACGCTTATAACCGTCTGTGTACAAGACGCTTATAACCGTCTGTGTACAAGACGCTTATAACCGTTTGTGTACAAGACGCTTATAACCGTTTGTGTACAAGACGCTTATAACCGTTTGTGTACAAGACGCTTATGAGGTATGTCGGCAAATGGCTGCTTTGTCTGTCTATTTCCAAGGAAATGAACAAGATACATCGAAAGTCGACTGCGATGGATCTTCAACACCTCATGTTTCTTGTGATGGTAAATTCTGTTGTCTAGCTATTAATCATCTTCGTCTACTCGACGAAGTACTGACTTTACTACACAGGTTTACACTATATGGCTCGTCACCTCCACAGAACTGACACATGACATGTCAATAGTATTACACAGGGTTTACACATATTGACTCGGTCACTTCACAGAACTGACAACATGACATGTCAATAGTATTACACAGGGTTTACACATATATGACTCGGTCACTCTCCACAGAACTGACACATGACATGTCAATAGTATTACACAGGGTTTACACATATATGACTCGGTCATCTTCCACAGAACTGACACATGACATGTCAATAGTATTACACAGGGTTTACACATATATGGCTCGGTCACTCTCCACAGAACTGACACACGACCTGTCAATAGTATTACACAGGGTTTACACATATATGACTCGGTCACTCTCCACAGAACTGACACACGACATGTCAATAGTATTACACAAAGCCCGAACTTCTTAGCTCCGGCAACACTTCTAGAATTTGACAAAAATGACATGATCCGGATTCGGACCCACAATCTTCGGAACGCAAGTCATGAGTTAACCACTTAACCTCAGAGATCCATTAATATATTATGTACATTCATAAACTTGCGCTTTTCAAAAGTGATGGAACAATGTTCAGACGAATGTGTATCGAATAATCTGATGAAGTACAGCAGCCTGCTTTTTATTTAATTGTTTACAAATTGATCTTATTTAAAAGTAGCATTAACTATATGTTTAGTCTTATCGACTGTTGACATTTGTTATATTCTTGGCAATGCTTGTGTAGGTCAGGATACAGTGCAGTCATTTGCCCGGAAGATGTAGGATGTTAAGTTTGCCCGGAGGGTGTAGGATTTTAAGTATACCCAGCGCTTACGCTCAATATTCCCCCATCTCCAGGTCTTGTACTGTTATGTTTCAAAGATAGATAACTTTTGTCAATAACTTGAAACTATTCACAAGCGCTAAACACAATACTGTTCTGTGACTCACCGAGGCTCGGCCTCCGCGCGCTTCCCGTGCTCGGCCTCCGCGCGCTTCCCGTGCTCGGCCTCCGCGCGCTTCCCGTGCTCGGCCTCCGCGCGCTTCCCGTGCTCGGCCTCCGCGCGCTTCGGCAGCTCGACCTCGAAACGTTTCCGCGACCCACCACACGCGTTTCCGTGGCCCGCAAACTTCCATCACAAACCTTGTCTGTTTCCGTAATAGCATTTAGAAAAAACTGGATCCGAATATCAAATCTTTCCTACATTCCTAAATTTATTACAAATAAAAAAAAAGAGAGCCTGGACCTTCCCTTACTCCTCTTTCTCTGTGGGTTCCAAAATAGTGCATGTCTTGCAATGCTTCCGGTCGACCTTCTCACTGTATGTCCTATCCATCGTCAGTGTCTTTTCTGTAGCTTCTTTCTCCTTACTGGTATCTGCTTAGCTCTTTCTCCACTGGTATCTGCTTAGCTCTTTCTCATGGTATCTGCTTAGCTCTTTCTCCACTGGTATCGCTTAGCTCTTTCTCCACTGGTATCGCTTAGCTCTTTCTCCACTGGTATCTGCTTAGCTCTTTCTCCACTGGTATCTGCTTAGCTCTTTCTCCACTGGTATCTGCTAGCTCTTTCTCCACTGGTATCTGCTTAGCTCTTTCTCCACTGGTATCTGCTTAGCTCTTTCTCCACTGGTATCTGCTTAGCTCTTTCTCCACTGGTATCTGCTTAGCTCTTTCTCCACTGGTATCTGCTTAGCTCTTTCTCCACTGGTATCTGCTTAGCTCTTTCTCCACTGGTATCTGCTTAGCTCTTTCTCCACTGGTATCTGCTTAGTCTTTCTCCACTGGTATCTGCTTAGCTCTTTCCCCATGTATCTGCTAGTTCTTCTGAGTAGGATGGAGAGCAGTCGGAAAAGATGATAACAGTGCAACAAACTGGAGAAAAATATGGAGAGAAACGGATAGTAACTGATTGAAATGTACAAACACTTTCATTAACAGACTTGCACCAGAGATCGATCGCATCCAACCTTCTAGGTGAAGACGGCACATTATCTTTTCTGACATCACCAACAATTGCACAAAGTGTTTAAAAAAATAAATAATGGCCTATTTGTCAACTGATTGTTGCAGTTTACAATTGTAGGATGTCAACAAAGAGATGATTACCGTAATATAAGCTATTTAAACGGTTCTGCGCTTCATTACACTTCGGAGGAGAGATTGTGTCAGAGCAACGGTTCTCAAGCTTGTGAGGACAATGGTGTTATTGATACACTCAAACCAGTCGGAATTCGCAAATACAACAGCCTGATTAAAATAAAAAACATCATAAGTGTAGTAGGCAGTTTTATTAAGTAAATACAAAGGCCCAATGAAGAAATTTGTCAGTGAAAATACAGGAAATAAAGCGTTGTGGCATATAAGAGGAAAAGAGAGAGAGCAGACAAGCCGTATAAGGAACGAACAAAATTGATATACAACACAAAGACCTAGTGTCACTACCAGAAAATACAAAGAGTAATTAAGGCAACATATCCACAGGAACCACCCACACGATCTAATCATCTGACTAAAATAAAACAGCACACAACAATCTTTCATAAGAACAGCATAAGAACAGGTCACTGCAGGCTCAACCATCACATGCACAGAAAAATACTGCTTAGACTGCAGAGTGTACATGTCAGACCGAAACACAGACTACAGAGCACACCCTGCAGCCATGTTCATCGTATATACACCAACGAAACATGGCCTCATGAACGAAGCTTATAGAGTAAGCTATGGGGAACTCTCGAGCAACTTCAACTTACATACCGCGTCATACCGGGGCAACCAATCTCATGGTTTAGGCAAGAATACAAATCCGAACGCAAAGAAGAAGTAGGCAGACAAATGTTCAGTGATGTAGACAGACAAATCTTCCAATGTTGTATACAGACAAATGTTCAGTGATGTAGACAGACAAATCTTCCAATGTTGTGTACAGACAAATGTTCAGTGATGTAGACAGACAAATCTTCCAATGTTGTATACAGACAAATGTTCAGTGATGTAGACAGACAAATCTTCCAATGTTGTATACAGACAAATGTTCAGTGTTGTATAACATAGTTCAGGTAAATGAAGTTCAATTCATTTTACCTTTCTGTCTCCCACTATTAATTCAGACAGTCTGATACGCCACCATCTCTAGCTGACTTGCGTATGCTTGCTTTTCTTATCACCAGTGTTCCTCACCATTCAGGAAAACTTAACCCCTGCACTTAAAGGTACCTGTAATTTAGATCTCACTGACAGCTAAGCAACAATTGACTGGCAGCTAAGCAACAGATGACTGACAGCTAAGCAACAGATGACTGGCAGCTAAGCAACAGATGACTGACAGCTAATCAACAGAGGACTGACAGCAAACAACAGAGGACTGACAGCTAAGCAACAGAGGACTGACAGCTAAGCAACAGATGACTGACAGCTAAGATCAGCAACAGATGACTGACAGCTAAGATCAGCAACAGATGACTGACAGCTAAGCAACAGATGACTGACAGCTAAGCAACAGATGACTGACAGCTAAGCAACAGATGATCAACAGTATTTCCATGCCTTCTCCGTCTTACCAAAGCAAAGCATGGACAATTAGAAAAGCAAAGTTGCAAATAAAAAAAGTTACATGTGAAATGTGATGCCTACGAAAGCTACAAAAAACGCCAGAAAAGACAGTCACCAACATCAGCATAAGAAAGAAAGTCGGCACAGAACCTTGCTTGAATTACATTGAGAAACAAAGAATGAAGTGGTTTGGTCACGTGATAAGAACCAAACCAAACTTCACAGTATACGAAGCTTCTACACCAGAACATCAGGAAACAAGGCAGAGGAAGACCATGAAAAAGATGGGTTAGATGGCATAGCAGAATCCTGTCAAGAAGCAAAAATAATCAACCAAGCCACTAGAGCAGCACAAGACAAAAACAAAGAAAACCACTGACACTGGGCAACAACCCGGTAGCAGTGTGACGACACTGTGCAACAACCCGGTAGCAGTGTGACGACACTGTGCAACAACCCGGTAGCAGTGTGACGACACCGTGCAACAACCCGGTAGCAGTGTGACGACACCGTGCAACAACCCGGTAGCAGTGTGACGACACCGTGCAACAACCCGGTAGCAGTGTGACGACACCGTGCAACAACCCGGTAGCAGTGTGACGACACCGTGCAACAACCCGGTAGCAGTGTGACGACACCGTGCAACAACCCGGTAGCAGTGTGACGACACCGTGCAACAACCCGGTAGCAGTGTGACGACAAAAGAAGAAGACTCAGTTTTGATGGGGATGATTGACTGATTGATAAGACCATTATCATTGCACTTCAGGGGAGTAACCATGTGTTCTACGATCTCTTTCTTACACAGGAATATCTCAGCTACAGTGCACGAACTCTGTAGCACCGGCGAGGGTCCTGATGTAATTTTGAAGATGGTGAAGATATGTTTGTAGGAATATAATAAAAAATCTTTTCTAATGCATTGTTGTCCTTGCACCGGCATTCCAGCCCGCTCTTCTCCCTTGCACCGGCATTCCAGCCCGCTCTTCTCCCTGGCACCGGCATTCCAGCCTGCTCTTCTCGATTGTGAACTGCCAAAGGTTCTTTTACGTGCTCATATTGACCACGGGACCTACGTTTTATCGTCCGTCTCCGATAGGACGAGGAACTCGATCTCACCTACACCGAGATCAGGGATCTATGGACAAATAATCAGATGACTCTTACGAGGGAGCGAACCTGGTACGCTTGGCATGAGAGACTAGTACCTAATGCTACGCCAACGAGACCCCCTGATGGGGATGAGATGTCTTTCAGTCGATGTTAAGTTTGTCTTTGGGAAAACATTGAAACTAAATACAAAATTCATTTTTACCTTTAACTGCAAATAATTTTAAAATACAATTAAAATAAATATATCAGTTTCTGCGAGAAATAATTTACTGTTCTCATTCTAACAACCGTCTTATTGTTACATAATCCATGAGCGCCCACTGGTGCTCAAGTCTGAGAACCGTTGAATTAAAACGATCGATTCACGCAAGCATCCAATAATAAGCGGGAAATGTTATCTAAGTGCATGCAGTAATAATTGTATTGTTTAGCTTGTTTTACAGTTACTGTAAACATCTATTATTTGTAACATTATTTTACTTACTTTAACAACGCATTTCAAGTGCATGTTTTTGTATGTGTATTGCCTCGAAGGGAGTTTGATTTTTGAACTAAGAGCTAACTGTTTGTTCTTATCCCTTGACTTCTGCTTTGTTGGCCCATGATGAGGGCATTACTTAAGTTGAGTTGTAATTTACAGATAGGTAGCGATTTAAGGCATATTTGGTGCGACACATTCGGCCATAGACGTAATGAAATAAAACGGCAAGGCAGTTCTGGGGTCAGTGAGCTGGTACTGTCCAAAACCCTACTCCACCTCATATTGGTGGCTCTGGAAACATTGCTTCACTGAAGTTTGGTAAAACGGGTAAGGATCGAAGAGGAGCTACCATAAGATTAGGTAGTAGTGTAAGCTCATCTGCGCGTGGTATCAGATTTGTCCACACAATAATTGTGAAGTATTTCAAGAGTTGCTGCGCCTACACGAGTTTCATGGCCGATGTCCAGAGATTTTGAACCGATACAGAAGAGGGCAAATCATCGTTGATAGTATCTGACTAACTACAACTCTTAACAAAAACTCGTCAGCTGTTTTCATAACTAAATCTCGTCTGTTGTGTTAAAATAAATCTCGTCTGTTGTGTTAAAATAAATCTCGTCTGTTGTGTTCAACTAAATCTCGTCTGTTGTGTTCAACTAAATCTCGTCTGTTGTGTTAAACTAAATCTCGTCTGTTGTGTTAAACTAAATCTCGTCTGTTGTGTTAAACTAAATCTCGTCTGTTGTGTTAAACTAAATCTCGTCTGTTGTGTTAAACTAAATCTCGTCTGTTGTGTTAAACTAAATCTCGTCTGTTGTGTTAAACTAAATCTCGTCTGTTGTGTTAAACTAAATCTCGTCTGTTGTGTTAAACTAAATCTCGTCTGTTGTGTTAAACTAAATCTCGTCTGTTGTGTTAAACTAAATCTCGTCTGTTGTGTTAAACTAAATCTCGTCTGTTGTGTTAAACTAAATCTCGTCTGTTGTGTTAAACTAAATCTCGTCTGTTGTGTTAAACTAAATCTCGTCTGTTGTGTTAAACTAAATCTCGTCTGTTGTGTTAAACTAAATCTCGTCTGTTGTGTTAAACTAAATCTCGTCTGTTGTGTTAAACTAAATCTCGTCTGTTGTGTTAAACTAAATCTCGTCTGTTGTGTTAAACTAAATCTCGTCTGTTGTGTTAAACTAAATCTCGTCTGTTGTGTTAAACTAAATCTCGTCTGTTGTGTTAAACTAAATCTCGTCTGTTGTGTTCAACTAAAACTAAATCTCGTCTGTTGTGTTTACTAGCGGAGTACGTAAGTGATATACCGGAAAGCAAGTGGCAAAGTAAGTTGTTTTCCCGTCTGAGCTAGTGGGCCTTATATTGTTGGGGGCCACGGTTTTGACTATAATAAAGTGCGATCTCCATGCCTGGTGCAGACATAGCTACCAACTGTACACAAAACTAGCCATGACATGATGTTCTAACGAAACAGTGAGATCTGATACTCCACATGAGAATTATCGTGATATTGAAATCTGCATTAACCAGATAGCCTCAACAATAACTTAGCAGCACTATGGTTTACAGCTTTATGAATTATAAAATGCATTGTCGCTGTTACTGTCAGCTCCTAGCCAAAGTATAGTAGTTTTAAATGAAGATATCGAGATAAAAAAAAAGCTACGTCGCACAGATCGAAGCAGGACTGGTTCGTAACATGTATACAACGAAATCATATTCATTTTTGACGTTATACGTTATGACGAACAAGCTCAATCTGCCGTATGCAGTTATATTGCGAGTGCAGAGAGCTGGATTTTGTCATGATTGATGTTCCCTTCGACAAGAATTGCAATTCAAGTGATGAATAGTTTGGTGTTGCTACATTAGCGACGGCCATATGCATTTTATGCGGAGCAGGTTGCTTTTGTGGTGGTACGCGGCTGTTTCATTCTGGAATTAGTTCACACAGGAAACATTTCACAGTTGTTAGCATTTCGTGTGATTTTCATTGGCACAGGAACGGAGCAATTATGGAGTGACCCGTTGCAGTGAAGTTGGAACCGTACTTATGAACTATGAACCATATTCCTTTTTGATTGATTGAACCATCATCATTGCACTTCGGTGAGTAACCATGTGTTCTCCGATCTCTTTCTTACATAAGAAGATCTCATCTGCAGTGCAAAACTTCGTAGCACCGGCAAGGGTCCCAGATTTAATTTCGATGATTCAACTTTTAAAAAATTAACTTTCTCATTAATCGACTTTTCAGTTTACTCTTTTCGATTTTGAACTGCCAAGAGTTGTTTTACGTGCTCAACGTGAACATGTGATCTACGTTTCATCGTCCATCTCCGATAGGACTAGAAACTCGATCTCACCTACACTGAGATCAAGCGAGCTCTATAACAATATCAGATTCTCTTGTTGTCTGTTTGAACAGTACTCTGACAATAAATAAATTATTTACTCATTTGTTAAATATATTGAATACATCACAATTGAAATTATTTGCATCTCATGTTCACTTGAACTTCCCGCACTTAACGCACTTAACCCAGCCATATCAGCCTGTAGTCATAAACCGGACGAGGTCAAGTGGACATTCTTGGAAATCATCGCCTTGATGTCAATGTTACTTGCATTCCAATATTGCTTAAAACAGAATTCCAGTATCGTAAAAATACACGGATTCCAGTATCGTAAAAAATACACGGATTCCAGTATCGTAAAAATACACGGATTCTAGTATCGTAAAAATACGATTCCAGTATCGTAAAAAATACACGGATTCCAGTATCGTAAAAAATACACGGATTCCAGTATCGTAAAAAATACACGGATTCTAGTATCGTAAAAATACACGGATTCCAGTATCGTAAAAATACACGGATTCCAGTATCGTTGAAGTTCCGAAACAATCCTAGGTTCTCCTACAACAAAATGCATTAATGAAAGATAAAATCCTACTGTTCTCCTACAACAAATGATTAATGAAAGATAACAATCCTACTGTTCTCCTACAACAAAATGCATTAATGTAAAGATAACAATCCTACTGTTCTCCTACAACAAAATGCATTAATGTAAAGATAACAATCCTAGGGTTCTCCTACAACAAAATGTATTAATGTAAAGATAACAATCCTACTGTTCTCCTACAACAAAATGTATTAATGTAAAGATAACAATCCTACTGTTCTCCTACAACAAAATGCATTAATGTAAAGATAACAATCCCACTGTTCTCCTACAACAAAATGCATTAATGTAAAGATAACAATCCTACTGTTCTCCTACAACAAAATGTATTAATGTAAAGATAACAATCCTAGGGTTCTCCTACAACAAAATGTATTAATGTAAAGATAACAATCCTACTGTTCTCCTACAACAAAATGTATTAATGTAAAGATAACAATCCTACTGTTCTCCTACAACAAAATGTATTAATGTAAAGATAACAATCCTACTGTTCTCCTACAACAAAATGTATTAATGTAAAGATAACAATCCTACTGTTCTCCTACAACAAAATGCATTAATGTAAAGATAACAATCCTACTGTTCTCCTACAACAAATGTATTAATGTAAAGATAACAATCTACTGTTCTCTACACAAAATTCATTAATGTAAAGATAACAATCCTACTGTTCTCCTACCAAAAAAAATGTATTAATGTAAAGATAACAATCCTACTGTTCTCCTACAACAAAATTCATTAATGTAAAGATAAAATCCTACTGTTCTCCTACAAAAAAATGTCATTAATGTAAAGATAACAATCTCAACTGTTCTCCTCACAACAAAATGATTACATGTAAGATAACAATCCTACTGTTCCTACACAAAAATGCATTAATGTAAGATAACAATCCTATTGTTCTCCTACAACAAATAATATCATTTGTTAAATAATGATAAAGATAACAATCCACTGTTCTCTCTACAACAAAAATGTATTAATGTAAAGATAACAATCCCACTGTTCTCCTACAACAAAAAATGTATTAATGTAAAGATAACAATCCCACTGTTCTCCTACAACAAAAAATGTATTAATGTAAAGATAACAATCCTACTGTTCTCCTACAACAAAATGTATTAATGTAAAGATAACAATCCTACTGTTCACCTACAACAAAATGTATTAATGTAAAGATAACAATCCTACTGTTCTCTCACAAAAAAAATCGTATTCAATCGTAAAAATAATAATTCCTATGTTCTCCTACAACAAAATGTATTAATGTAAAGATAACAATCCTACTGTTCTCCTACAACAAAATGTATTAATGTAAAGATAACAATCCTACTGTTCTCCTACAACAAAATGTATTAATGTAAAGATAACAATCCTACTGTTCTCCTACAACAAAAAATGTATTAATGTAAAGATAACAATCCTACTGTTCTCCTACAACAAAAAATGTATTAATGTAAAGATAACAATCCTACTGTTCTCCTACAACAAACTGTATTAATGTAAAGATAACAATCCTACTGTTCTCCTACAACAAAAAATGTATTAATGTAAAGATAACAATCCTACTGTTCTCCTACAACAAAAAATGTATTAATGTAAAGATAACAATCCTACTGTTCTCCTACAACAAAAAATGTATTAATGTAAAGATAACAATCCTACTGTTCTCCTACAACAAAAAATGTATTAATGTAAAGATAACAATCCTACTGTTCTCCTACAACAAAAAATGTATTAATGTAAAGATAACAATCCTACTGTTCTACAACAAAAAATGTATTAATGTAAAGATAACAATCCTACTGTTCTCCTACAACAAAAAATGTATTAATGTAAAGATAACAATCCTACTGTTCTCCTACAACAAAAAATGTATTAATGTAAAGATAACAATCCCACTGTTCTCCTACAACAAAAAATGTATTAATGTAAAGATAACAATCCTACTGTTCTCCTACAACAAAATGTATTAATGTAAAGATAACAATCCTACTGTTCTCCTACAACAAAAAATGTATTAATGTAAAGAACGGTGAGATTCAGATTCGAACCAACAACATTCAGAACGCAAAGCCAACTGTTTTATATGGGATCAAATGATCATATTTTGAGTTTTAACCCTTTCAGTCCGTAACTTTTGTTCACACCGGAAGCACACATATTTCAAATTAATCTTAAATTAGTCAGTATATCGGCTTTGAGATTTCTGAAAAATTACCGCGAGCCGGTATATCGGATTAGTAGGTTGAAGAGGTTAATATGACATATTTTCTGACTGTTATGATTGATGCTAGTTTTCTTCATACAGAGCTACAACTACGGCTATAACTTAACGTTTTCTGATTTAGTTAGAATGAGCACATTCTAAAATCAAGACCAGACCAGTTTCCCTTCATAAATTAACTACACATGTCACTTTGAAGATTTGCTTTTCATGATAGAAATGTTACCAACATCCGATAGTTTTAATTTGTTTTTTTAAATCGCTTTTTGAGTCAGATTTCGCAAACAAGATTAGTTAATGAATCGCACATGTTTGTTTGAAACTAATTAATCTTATTTATATGCTTTTCATTAGGGAGTATCTGTGGCGATGACATTAAAACGTTTGTTTGTCGTTCACGATTAGGTTTTAGGTTACCACTTGTGTATGCTCAATGACCTAGTGTAATGGCTGAATGAACACACTATGAATAGTATACAAACTGAGTTAGCTTATTCAGAGCAGATCCACGCTAACAGTCTGAAATTGATCTCCCCATAGTCATGTGTTGCCGTTATGCTTAAACTATCAGTAACATGCAAAATCCATTTTCTTAGTGGTCTTCCTGTTCTCTTCTTCACAGAAATATTTCTTTCTTTATTGATCTATTCTAAACTCCACTATTTTAAAAAATGTCAAAAATACCAATTTTTGTAATTCCTATTTGTAGCATCAGCCATTTTTTCCTTCTATATATATTTATTTGTTCTCTTCTCTGTGCATAATAGTGCATTCGTTTTATATTCAAAATTATATATTCATAAAATTGTGTTTTAAATAATATAAGAAGAAATCGAACGGAAAATATGAAATTACACTCATAAGAAAAATTACTCATAAAGAAAAATTACACTCATAAAGAAAAATTACTCATAAAGAAAAATTACACTCATAAAGAAAAATAACTAAATGAACATTTTGAAAAATAATTTATTAAATTATATGTTTTTCAAAGCAGTTGTTGAAAGTAGGCATTATTGTAGGAGGACAATGATTAAAGAAAGAAGATACGTTCTGTGGAAACCCTGAAACGAAATTGATTGTGGGAAACGAGAGCATGAGAAATGTAATTGTGGGAAACGAGAGCATGAGAAATTGATTGTGGGAAACGAGAGCATGAGAAATGTAATTGTGGGAAACGAGAGCATGAGAAATGTAATTGTGGGAAACGAGAGCATGAGAAATGTAATTGTGGGAAACGAGAGCATGAGAAATGTAATTGTGGGAAACGAGAGGCATGAGAAAAAGTAATGGCGCATTCCTATTGCAGTCGCCGCGAGACTTATGGTTAGGAGTTTTCTTTATGCCCCGACAGAAAGAAATCTATGGCCTTTTCATAGACTGAACACGGGTATCCTGCTTGGGAGACGCGCTCTAATCCATTCACTCACTTCCATAAAAGAGATTGAACGAGTCCTACAGGACAGAGCGGTATAGAGAAATTGCACGCATGTATTATGTCATGTATAACGGTACAAGAAGAATATCGTTTTGTAACAAAAATAATTTTAAAAACCACAATAGGTAAAATATGAAATTTCCTGTTTCTTACAACAGAAGTATATTTTGGTCCAAATTGTTCTTTGTCGATTACGCAAAATCGTCTCCAGGAATATTGCACCAAGAGTCAGGTTTTTCCACTATATAAAAGCACTTGATTGAAGAGATTGTCCAGCGATTGTACATGCTTGGTAGCAGTAATTCAAGTAACTCATGATTGTATTACATACTTAACATGCTCACAAAGAAGATATCCCTACAAGGGCTGTACTGAGATGAACTCAGATTCAGATCAAACTCAGTTCAAACCACTTAGGACATTTTTGATGCAAGCGAATTCGTCGCTGATGGTAGTATCACATAAGCAAGCGGAACAATATGTAACAGACGGAGGAGTTATGACAAACTAACCTAAAATATATACAGACTTTGGTTAAGCTAATTGATGTGCAGAAAGCTACAAATCTAAGTCTGGTCAGAAGATAGACAGATCGGAGAGTAACCCTGAGGTGGAGGCTGAAGCGTACTGTATAATGGCGTTTCAAACAAAGACACGTATGTATGGTGACATAAGCAAGCAGAGACACGTAGATGGTATCACATAGCAACAAAATTAATGAGAAATGATAAAACTAACTAATGTCGGACGTGAGTACAGACTGTAGGGAGATAGAGTTCACAGCTGCTCACTGTAGGTGAGATAAGAGTTTCTAGTCCTATCGCAAACGAACGATAAAACGTATGTGCCGTGTTTAATTTGAGCCCTAAAAGAACCAATGGTAGTTCCAAATCGAGAAGAGCAGGCTGGAAAGACGCTGCCCATAAAAATTAATATCTTCATCATCCTTAAAATTAGCACGGGGACTTCGTTGGTGCTATGTAGTTCGTGCGCTGCCTCTGAGATTTTGCTGTATATGAAAGAGATGGAAGCAGACATGGTTACTCACCGAAATGCATTGATGGTTCAATCAATCAATCAATCAATCCATAGCTGTATGTTCATAATACCTGAGAAGTCAGATTAAGGCTCACGTGAATAACGAGAGACAATCATGATAATGAAAGAAAGCCTCTAAAAAACAATCCGTCATAAGAAGTACGCCCTGAGTACGCCTAAATTCAGAGCAGGAAATGAAGAAAAACCAAAACTTGCAGGAATGTTGAAATGAAATGTGTCTGCTGTGTGATAGTTTTCCAGCATATTCTTGATTTATTTTTTCATCTGTCAATGTTTCTTTGACTTGTTCAACTTGATATCGACTTTTTATTGTTCATCTTCGATATGACTATGAGCTTGTTTTCTTCTACAATGGTCACAGAGATACGTTGTACAGGATAGAGCGTTATAGAGTTATTGCTCGCAGGCCTTATGTAACGTATATATCGCCCGCCTGCCCAGCGTGTTCGTAGCGCGTTGGACGATAGGTGACAATCCCCCTGTGAGTATGGTTAAATTCCGCTAGCTGGCAAAAGCCCCAGGTTCTCCAGATTTACGGTGTTCGTGGCACCGAACCGAAAGGTTACGATGTCCATGGCACCGAACCGAAGAGCTGAAAAAGCTCAAGTGCTTCTGGATCGGGAAAAAAATGTAATGTATAACGGTACAAGAAGAATATACAGTAATACGGGATCACTAGAGAATAGTTAAATCGTTTGGTTTGAGGTTTGTAAGACGGGATCACTAGAGAATAGTTAAATCGTTTGGTTTGAGGTTTGTAAGACGGGATCACTAGAGAATAGTTAAATCGTTTGGTTTGAGGTTTGTAAGATGGGATCACTAGAGAATAGTTAAATCGTTTGGTTTGAGGTTTGTAAGACGGGATCACTAGAGAATAGTTAAATCGTTTGGTTTGAGGTTTGTAAGAGAATACAAATGCTTAATGCTCGGACTTAGGGTTCAAAGACAGTTCCCTAGAGAACATGCTAAAATGTTTGGATCGAGGTCAAAGAGCATCCATGAAATAGTTAAATCGTTTGGTTTGAGGTTTGTAAGACGGGATCACTAGAGAATAGTTAAATCGTTTGGTTTGAGGTTTGTAAGACGGGATCACTAGAGAATAGTTAAATCGTTTGGTTTGAGGTTTGTAAGACGGGATCACTAGAGAATAGTTAAATCGTTTGGTTTGAGGTTTGTAAGACGGGATCACTAGAGAATAGTTAAATCGTTTGGTTTGATGTTTGTAAGACGGGATCACTAGAGAATAGTTAAATCGTTTGGTTTGAGGTTTGTAAGACGGGATCACTAGAGAATAGTTAAATCGTTTGGTTTGAGGTTTGTAAGATGGGATCACTAGAGAATAGTTAAATCGTTTGGTTTGAGGTTTGTAAGACGGGATCACTAGAGAATAGTTAAATCGTTTGGTTTGAGGTTTGTAAGATGGGATCACTAGAGAATAGTTAAATCGTTTGGTTTGAGGTTTGTAAGGAAATAAAATGCTTAATAAGCTCAGCGACATTAGCGGATTACCAACAGACAGTTCGCCTCAAAGAACAATGCTAATCCAATGTTGTGGATCGAAGCAAAAGGCCATCCATGCAAAAGGTGGATCTCAGAAACAATGAGGCGGTGAAAAACACACATAAATCTGTTCTAGAAATCTCTTCTTATCCTGAAGCTGTGAGGTAAAACAGGATTCGAGAAAACGAAACGAACAGAGTGCTTTTGGGATGAGAGGTCGGCACTTTATCTACACGACACCGAGATCACAAAACTAATCCGTCTTCTAAATATATATTTATATAGAAAAAAATGCTGTCTATTACAGAACGGCGCGATCCGGATTTGAACGACGAACCTCAGAACGCACGACACAGTATTAACCGCTTAGCCACATAGACCCCAGAAGATTTTATTTCTTTTACATAGGATAAAAAAAAGCAGCAGAAAAACAGAACAATTAAATGTGCAAGTAAATAAGTTAAAGTAAACTTCAAGATGACTAACTAAACAATGAAATTATAATGTTTAAAGTTTAAAGTAAATATTGAGCAGCAGAACGGTGAATTATTTCATTTCTCTTCTTACACTCCCGCCCTGCATGCAAGCTGGCACAGTCAACGATTGGACGACATACGGTAGTCTTGTAATCTGTGCCAGGAGTTTTGGATAATCAGAGTCTAAATCTAACTCCACTTGGCTATAATTAGGCTTCAATTATGCATATTTGCATTTGGAATATGGTAAATTGGTGAGCGCTGGTCTGCATGTTCCGTCTTCTGTCGTGTACGATTTATGGATATTGCTCGTAGCAGTGTTGGATATGATTGCACTGGGTGTTGACAGGTGCGGGGTCTCTGTGGCTAAGTGGCTAAGCCTTGGCCTTGCGTTTCGAAGGTCGTGGGTTCGAATCTGGACCACGCCGTTCTGTTGACGAGAAGTTTTTCCAAAGAACCCTAGGATTGTTGGCGGAGCTACGGAGTTTGTGCTTTGTGTAGTACTCTTGGTAGATGGCCTGTTACTATGTGGAGAGAGACCGAGCTATATGGGGCTTAACCTGATGCAATGAATAATATGGGGCTTAACCTGATGCAATGAAAAACATTAAGACAGACAAGTAATGAAGTTAACACAGAAAACCCCACTTTATATTACACAATAAGCCATTTATACCAAACAGCTAGTGAGCCAAAGCATGACCAAGTAAGCTAGTGAGCATAGAAAGCTTGAGCTTAAATATTGAGCCAGCTAGTGAGCCAGTAGCTAGTGAGCCAAGTGCTAGTGAGCCAGAGAGTGAGCCCAGTAAGCTAGTGAGCCCAGTAAGCTAGTGAGCCCAGTAAGCTAGTGAGCCCAGTAAGCTAGGAGCCCAGTAAGCAGTAGCCAGGAGCCAAGTAAGCTAGTGAGCCAAGTAAGTTAGGAGCCAAGTAAGTTAGGAGCCAAGTATAGTGAGCCAAGTGTTAGGGCAGCAAGCTAAGCTAGGAGCCAAGTAAGCTTGAGCAGCAGACCAAGTAAGCTAGTGACCAGTAAGCGTACGAAGCAGGCACAGTAAGCTAGTGACCAAGTAAGCTAGTGACCAGTAAGCTAGTGAACCAGTAAGCTAGTGAACCAGTAAGCTAGTGAGCCAGTGCAAGCCAGTAAGCTATAGCCATAGAGACCAAGTAAGCTAGCGAACCAGAAGCAAGTGCTAGCGAACCAAGTAAGCTAGCGACCAAGAAGCTAGCGCCCAATTAGGCACAAGTAAGCTAGCGAACCAAGTAAGCTAGCGAACCAAGTAAGCTAGTGAACCAAGTAAGCTAGTGAACCAAGTAAGCTAGTGAACAACAGCTTACATTAAGGAACCTACATCCCTTTATCTCAGTACTTCATATTATTCTGTGAGACGTGTCTGTCTTGATACTTCACAATCCTCAGTCATTATAGGATTTACAGTCTGTTTACAAATGTTTAGTGGAGCTTCTGTTCGAATGTGTTAGAGAACGGGTTCTCATGCGGGAGACCATGGTTCAACCCTTGTTTTTTTTCTGTCAGGGGTATAAAGAAAAATCCTGACCTGAACAATTTCGCCGCACCTGCACTAACCATGATGTCATTAAATCCCACATGTACATGTTCCTCTCTGTCCTACACTGCCCTAAAGAGCGGTATTACAGGTACTAACGAAAGTTGTTGTTTTTCTTGACAAATGTTCAAACAACTGACATTGTATGGATTACAAATACACAACAATATTCTGAAGTTAAACATGAACACAAACAAGACTTCTGATCTGAACTATTTGAACAAAGTACGAGCCGGCTCTGTACATCAGTTTAGTACGGTCGATCAATCATCTATCGATGTATAGTCACTGATTTTGTGTATTGTGCAAACTGATTGGTTTACTAATTGATTTGATAGGACCATGATCATTGCACTTCTGTGAGTAACCATGTGTGTTCCGATCTATTTCTTACACAGGAAGATCTCAGCTGCAGTGCACGACCTCCGCAGCACCGGCAAGGGTCCTCGATGTAATTTTGTTAAGATGGTGAAGATATTTTTGTCGGGATTTTATTTTTAATAATTTAATTTGAATTTTACCGTGCAGCGGCTTTCCAGCCTGCTTTCACGATTTTGAACTGCGTCTTTGGTGCTCAATGAACACGCATTACATTTATCGTCCGTCGTTAGACTAGGAACCGATCCACCTACTGAGATCATGATCTGAAATATCTTACGAGGGATCGAACCTGCTACCTTTGGATTAAACGGCAAACACCTAACCTCAGCCTGCATTAACAGATACATTTAAACAGATACATTTAAACAGATACATTTAAACAGATACATTTAAACAGATACATTTAAACAGATACTTAAACAGATAATTTACAGATACATTTAAACAGATACATTTAACAGATACTTACCTAAACATGTTTCTCCTGAGATATCTAACTAAACAGAGGGACGTTTAGTAGTCTCTGAAACTCCAGACTTTGCGATCATTATTCCATGATCATATATCTAACCAGAGAAATGAGTCTCCGATATGAATCCAGTGGCCAGCAGGAGTCCCCCGCTTGTGCCCAACAATTTCTCCTTTAATTTAGTCTCCTGTGTCCTGGTTTGCGCTCGTTTATTAGCTAAAAAATTATTTTTGACACTTCTGTGGAAATTGGCAAACAAAAGTATGTACAATGATGAATGAAAGATTTGATGTGTTTACTACATTTGATCACAGAATACCGATCCAACAATTCTCTTGCGAGACATTTCTGCTTGGGAAGCCCACGATAATCACATAAGTGACACTACAAACTCCATGGGCACTCTACTGGATTGGTCATTATGCAAATCACAAGATACGTCAACCACGATTAGTAAAGTCGTTAGCCAAAGAACGGCTAATCAAGTCTTGGTCCTGGGTTTAATCTGCAAGGGCGTCTCTCAAGTGGGAGGTGAGGTCGCAAGGGGGCCTGTGTTACACAGCCATTTTTGTTATAAGCTTGAACATAAAATAGTTCCCTAGCGTAGGTAGTCGACCGCGCCAGAGATGTAGTGTTTCGTTTTATTTTTGTAATCTTGACTTTGTATTCTCCCTGACTTGAAGCTAACATTGATGACTTGAATGATGAATCATGCCAATACTCCATCTACCATCTTCTTCTTTGAACGCTCTATATCGACCACTTGTTAACCACTCTGTGTGCTTTGTATGTCATCTGAGCCTAAGAGCGATTGTACGTTGTGCCAGTTATGTACCTACAAGTAGGCCAGCACACCCGATTCCTACGATGCTTTTTATTTATTTTGGTAGCTTCCAGTGGCGGCTCGTGCTCATTTTTGTTGGTGGGGCCAGACAGAGATTTTCGGAAAAACCTCGGTTTCGGTCAGGTTATATTTTAATGTATAAAATAATAAATACACGTTCACCTTATTTTTGGTGGGGCCGACCCCACTGGCCCTTAATGACGAGCCGCCACTGGTAGCTTCCCTAGGTCCTACACCAGTCGACTCTTGCGACATTCCTTGTAGGTCACAGTATTCTTTGATTCACTAGCGGGCCCCAGCACCACACAGGCGCGCTGGCCCCAGTACCACACAGGCGCGCTGGCCCCAGCACCACACAGGCGCGTTGGGAGTTGAAAGGGGAAGAAGAAGAAACGAAAGTAAAAAAAATGAAATCCTATTATCACTTGAATATACTTTTTATGTCCAACATTTCCTAAATTTTACTCTTTAATGGGCATAGTCTCTCAGAGATTCATCAAATTTCTCATCATGTTTCATATATTCCCTTTTTTTTTTATACATATGTTTCCCAGTTCTTTCCTGTTATGTTCATCAATCTCTCTTTTTAACAACTTACACTCCCAACTCCGTCAGCCCACTCGCCGCCCCTCCCTCACCGCCCCACCCCACCCGCCCGCACTCACCACCTCCCCACTCACCCACCACCCCACTCACATCACTCAACGTAATTCATCAAGTAAGCAAACACTAAGTAGACATCTGTAGACGCCGCTGGCTGCGTGTTCTCTATCGATGTAATAGTCAACCCAGATCTCTTGAAAACAAAGCGGCAAATTTCGTGACGTTAGGACATCTGCGGCCCGCTACAAAAAAAAAAAAGGAACCTAATTATTGTCAAAGCCGTGGTAGAGGACCCAGTGTAGCGCCATGTGTATGAAATGAATATGTGTGTGTCTGTTAATGTGAGGCGTGAATGTACGTGTGAGGCGTGAATGTACGTGTGTGGGGTGTATGTGTGAGAAGAAGACACGGCAAATAAATGAATAAATATGACGCCATCGTTAATGATAATGAAATAGCAGAACAGCTAACGACGGAGCATATAATAATAGGATTGTGTACGGCTCTTGTACAAGCTCGTCCATCACGAGTGACATAAGCCTAATCATTAAGGGAGAATTCAGTGTATTGGTCGCCTCTTTGTTTCCTCGATTTCCAGGGCTCTAACCTTATTACATTTGGGAGAGGGAACAAAAATAAAGATGGAGCAGAATGGCGACAGAGAGGGAACAAAAAAGGACAGAGAGGGAACAAAAAAGCGACAGAGAGGGAACAAAAAAGGACAGAGAGGGAACAAAAAGGCGGCACAGAGGGAGCAAAAGGCAGAGAGAAGGAAAAATTCGGCAGAGAGGGAACAAAAAGGCGGACAGAGGGAACAAAAGGCGGCACAGAGGGAACAAAAAGGCGGCACAGAGGGAACAAAAAGGTGGCAAAGAGAGAACAAGAAAGCGACAAAGAGGAACAAAAAGGCGGCAAAGAGGAACAAAAAGGCGGCAAAGAGGAACAAAAAGGTGGCAGAGAGGGAACAAGAAAGGCGAAAAGAGGAACAAAAAAGGCGGCAGAGAGGGAACAAAAAGGCGGCAGAGAGGAACAAAAGGCGCAGAGAGGAACAAAAAGGCGGCAGAGAGGGAACAAAAAGGCGGCAGAGAGGAACAAAAAGGCGGCAGAGAGGAACAAAAAAGGCGGCAGAGAGGGAACAAAAAGCCGACAGAGTAGGAACAAAAAGCCGACAGAGGTAACAAAAAGGGCGATAAAAGGAAACAGAACGTGAAATGTAGGATACCAAAAAAAAACAACAACCTGGAAAGTGAAATAGCTGACTAACCTGAAAGTGAATAGCTGACTTTCGGTATAGTTACTCATGGTTAGGGAGGGGATAGTTGATTTTAGACTAAGTGTTTCTATTTCTACTTCTTCTTGGAACGCTCCATATCGAGCACTTGTTAACCACTCTGGTGATTTGTATGTGATCTGAGCCTAAGAACGATTGTACCTTGTGCCAGTTATACGATGGACAACTATAATATAGTTCGTTCCAAAATTCATGAACACACTTAAGGTTTAATTTGAACGAAATCTACAGGATGCATAACGGTAATGTTTTGCAGGCAGTCTTATATACCTCACGACTTTACGAATTCATGTTTAACTAATTGGTAGGTAGCTTGGTTGATGTAAAAACATTTTTGGTATATAGATTTGCATAATCACAACAAAATAATAAAAGTTTCGAATTTACAGTAATACACAAAAATGTCGACGAATGTTTGCAAAGGCGTATTCCTGTTACATACCATAACAAACAGTGTGACATAGTGAACACATGATATCTTCCACTTCTATCAATGAAAATGTAATGGTGTGTGCATACGCCAATGAAAATCGGTTGGATACAGTGTGAAATGATTTAATTCCACGGAATTCTCGGTTTTCACTGATACGAAATTGCAGGTTTTTGCACTCAAATGTGTAATTATAGGAATACTTGACTATCTTAATGGTAAAGTTCTACATGTATACCAAATCAACGTCGCTGTTATTTTACTAATAACCTATAAGTAAAATAATATCACTACCGGTTTTGGTAGGTAAAAGCTACTTTAAGAAGGTCGCGATTATCAATAGCCGCTCGTGTGTTGCCAAATCTCAAGGGAGCAAAGAATAGTAACATTGCAACCTACAAGGCATATCGTAAGAGGCGACCGAGGTAGGGCCTAGGAAGCTACCCTAGTAAATAAAAAGCGTTGCATAAATCGGATGTGTTGGCCCACTTGTAGGCGCATAAATGAGACAACGTATAATCGCTCTTAGATCACATAGAAATCACAAAGATCGGTGAACAAGTGGTTAACATGGAACGTTCGAAGAAGAAGATATCAATAATAATAAAATCATTTTTCTCAAGTCAATGATTTTATATCGGTCGGTTTTGACATTCACGAAATTTGGAACGAATTTTAGAACCAACTATATCTAATCTTTCATTCGACTAAAAAATCCCGGAGCCGTAAACGTCTTTTTCTTCTGAGAAACAATTATTCTAACCAACCCATGCTCTTCCCTTCTCGTGCGCTCTCCCAAAAAGTACGACCAAGATCTAGACAAGCATTTTGGCTTATCGCCAAGGTGCCCTCACTATATCAAAATAAATGGATGCATGCTTAAAAGCCAGCCAAAAGCCTTTTTGTTGTAATAGGAAACAGCCCCTACCTTCAGAGAAACATCTCATCCAACCACCCCAGGTTCCATTATGGCGCGCAAGCTAGCAGCTAAAACCGCTTAGTACAATGTGAAAGGCTAAAACGCAGCCAACTTAATAGAAAAATAATATAAAAAAATATAGAAACCACAAAAACACACGCACACACCATGTCGACGTGCAAGCTAAAACACGCATCCACTTAGCCATAAATGGATTGGCCACAGGCCTTTGAAATGCACGGATAACATTTTGAAATCCCAGAGATGACGTGTGTGTTTCCAAAGCTGATCCCAGGACACGTTGAAACCTTAAATGCTGTTAAAAACTTTGTCCTGTTTTCTACATGATATTTCGTTTCCTTCATTCCTTCATCCGACTTTTAAAAAAATCTTTCATCCGACATTTTAAAGAATCTTTTATCTCTCATATATTGAAGAAATCTCTTCTCTCGTATGTTGTCGGGGCTCACATCGGGAGCGAAGAATAGTAACACTGCGAACTACAAAGCATGTCGTAAAAGGCGGCTGAGGTAGTGGATAGGGAACCAACCCTAGTAAGTAAAACGTGTCGCAGAAATCACATGTTCTGGCGTACTTGTAGACGCATAACTGGTACAACGTACAATCTCTATTAGGCTCAGATCACATAGAAATCACAAACGAGTGATTAACAAGTGGTCGATATGGAGAGTTCGAAGAATAAATCTCTTAATACATTTTATGAAAATATAATTAATTGAAGTTGTAATTAACAAGTACATCAATTTACAAGTACATCAATTTACAAGTACATCAATTTACAAGTACATCAATTTACAAGTACATCAATTTACAAGTACATCAATTTACAAGTACATCAATTAACAAGTACATCAATTTACAAGCACATCAATTAACAAGCACATCAATTAACAAGTACATCAATTAACAAGTACATCAATTTACAAGTACATCAATTTACAAGTACATCAATTAACAAGTACATCAATTAACAAGTACATCAATTAACAAGTACATCAATTAACAAGTACATCAATTAACAAGTACATCAATTTACAAGTACATCAATTTACAAGTACATCAATTTACAAGTACATCAATTAACAAGTACATCAATTAACAAGTACATCAATTTACAAGTACATCAATTAACAAGTACATCAATTAACAAGTACATCAATTAACAAGTACATCAATTTAAATATATTGAGAGTCCTGATAACATCAGATGACAGATCAGAAATAAAGTGCAGAATAGAGCAGGACAAAACAACGTTCCAGAAAATGAGAATCGTTATATGCAACAAGTTATTGTCAATTGAAGACAGAATGAGAGTTATTCAGTGTTACATAGAACCAATACTGACATATGGAAGCCAGTTATGGACAATAAACAGATGGAAAAATCTGAGGGCCACAGAGATGTGGTTTTACAGAAGAATGATGAGAATCCCATGCACTGCTAAAATGACGAATGTGGAGGTGTTGAATGAAGCCTGACACAGAGAAAGCTTAATATCAATATAAGAAAGAGAATCATTTTTTAGCCATACAATGAGAAGGGGAGGTTTACGACAACCGGTAAAATCGAGGGAAGACGAGACGGAGGAAGACAGAAAATTTTGGACAGCCCGACTTCATGGCACGGAAGAGCATCAACATCCGAGATGATAGCAAACACCAGGGACAGAGATTTGTGGAGATCCATGATCGAGTACGCCAGCCGGCACGGCACCTGATTATGATGAACTAACTAAGTATGTCTAACAACACGGTAAACGACTTCCCTAGAGAAACAACCCATCTCATCACATTTGACGGATACAGTTTAGTCTAGTCTAAACACACAAAACAGGCAGAAAAAGATTAACATCACTGCACCGGGTTTTATCCCATTTGGCTCGGTCCCTCTCGGCAGAAATAGCAGGCCATCTGTCAAAATTATTGTGCACAGCCCGAACTCCGTAGCTCCGGCAACAATCTTAGCGGTCTCCGAAAAAATGCACTCGGGAATGGAACGGCACGGTCCGGATTCGACCCTAGGATCTTTGGAACGCAAGGCGAAGGTTTAACCAGTTGCCCAAAGTGACCTTATAATACATCAGCGTTTGTCTAGCGACTCGGACACGAGAGTTGTGGGTTTAATTCCCACACTCGACGTTCCACACGTAAGGAAATGAATTGACCCTTCTAACCCCTGCATACTGGGGTATAAATATGTGAAGTAACTGGCACATCATACCATATGAATTGAAATACCTACGTGACATTTGAATGATGTATAAAATCAAATTTGAAAAGGGCATGCCTCGTCTTGAAGAGACTTAAAGTCCCTATAAAACAAACACATAAACAAGGGATTGAAGATGTGAGGAGATACTGAACACGACAGCAGCAACGGAGGCGGAACAACTTGTCTAATAGAGAGAGAAATTACACAAGAAGATAGAATGTCAAAAGACAATCTGCTGGAAGAATGAAAAGTTAAAAAAGAAATAATGTGAAAGATTTCATTAAAAAAAAAACACAAAAATATGATCAAATCTAAAGAGCTCCTTCAAAGGGCAGATAAACACGTATATAACATTAAAGAGAATGAAAGACATAAAACTGGGGGGTGAAAAACCAAATGATATTAGTTAATGTATCGTCTCGTGGAGGAATTCTACACCTCTTTAACACTCTCATAGACGAACTGTTCCTCACTGTCTCACTCACCCCATATCTTGCTTCCTCTTTCAAGTCCATGATTTCTTCAATGATGCCACGACTACTATAAGAAACATTTGAATCCATTAGCCACGTTCTAATAACTTTAAGTGATCTGATTTTTGTTCTCTCTTCCATGCTCAGTAGAGATACATCAATCGTTAGTTCTTAGTCAAATTGTCTAGGTCTGGTCTTTTACTGTTTGCCTAAACTTTACCCTAAGGCTAACATCCTTATTTCTCTGGATTTTCCAGAGATTCCTTTCTCAGTGTAGGTGAAATCAAGTTTCTAGTCCTATCAGAGACGGACGATAAAAACTGAAAAGAGCACGCTTGAAAGCGCTGCGTGAGAACAACTCATTAAAAAGGTTTAAAAAAATGTTACAAACATAATTTTATCTTCTAAATTACATCAGGGACCCTCGACCGTGCTACGGAGTTGTTAACAGCCGCTGAGGTCGGATGAAGTGCAATGATGGTGGTCCTATCAATCAATCAATCAATCAATCAAATCATTATATGCAAGTCTTCATGGTGAAGTGGTTAAAGCGTTTGCCTGTCGTTCTGAATGTTGTAAGCTCCAAACCGTATAGTCATATGTCCAATTTTTTCGTGAGATCACTAGGATTATTGCTGGAGCTATGGACTTTGTGCTATGGTAGAATGAGGCGATCTAAGTTAGAATGCTGCATAGAGTGACAGAAAACGTTCAACAAAATGAAGAATATTTAAGATCGTACGAACGTTAGCAGGAACAAGAGATGAGACAGTTAAGAAAAAAATAGTTACTGTTTACGGACAGTTGATGCAGGACAGAAGAAGTCAGAAAACAAATACTAATATGGGCATGAGCGTTCATAATTTCCATACACTACGGCAAGGGTGCGCACGGCAAGGGTGCGTACGGCAAGGTGCGTACGGCAAGGGTGCGTACGGCAGGGTGCGTACGGCAAGGGTGCGTACGGCAAGGGTGCGTACGGCAAGGGTGCGTACGGCAAGGGTGCGTACGGCAAGGGTGCGTACGGCAAGGGTGCGTACGGCAGGGTGCGTACGGCAAGGGTGCGTACGGCAAGGGTGCGTACGGCAAGGTGCGTACAGCAAGGTGGGTACGGCAAGTCCCATCCCTCCCCATAAATAAGTTTTTTTAGATTTCTGGAAAATAGTTTTATTCTTACACGCATCTGCATTTTACATGATAGTAGTTCTTTTGTCGTCACACTGCTACTGGGTTGCTGCCCAGTGTCGTCACACTGCTACCGGTTGTTGCCCAGTGTCGTCACACTGCTACCGGGTTGTTGCCCAGTGTCGTCACACTGCTACCGGGTTGTTGCCCAGTGTCGTCACACTGCTACCGGGTTGTTGCCCAGTGTCGTCACACTGCTACCGGGTTGTTGCCCAGTGTCGTCACACTGCTACCGGGTTGTTGCCCAGTGTCGTCACACTGCTACCGGGTTGTTGCTGCCCAGTGTCGTCACACTGCTACCGGGTTGTTGTTGCCCAGTGTCGTCACACTGCTACCGGGTTGTTTTGCCCAGTGTCGTCACACTGCTACCGGGTTGTTTTGCCCAGTGTCGTCACACTGCTACCGGGTTGTTGTTGTCCAGTGTCGTCACACTGCTACCGGGTTGTTGTTGTCCAGTGTCGTCACACTGCTACCGGGTTGTTGTTGTCCAGTGTCGTCACACTGCTACCGGGTTGTTGCCCAGTGTCGTCACACTGCTACCGGGTTGTTGCCCAGTGTCGTCACACTGCTACCGGGTTGTTGCCCAGTGTCGTCACACTGCTACCGGGTTGTTGCCCAGTGTCGTCACACTGCTACCGGGTTGTTGCCCAGTGTCGTCACACTGCTATCGGGTTGCTGCCCAGTGTCGTCACACTGCTACCGGGTTGCTGCCCAGTGTCGTCACACTGCTACCGGGTTGCTGCCCAGTGTCGTCACACTGCTACCGGGTTGTTGCCCAGTGTCGTCACACTGCTACCGGATTGCTGCCCAGTGTCGTCACACTGCTACCGGGTTGTTGCCCAGTGTCGTCACACTGCTACCGGATTGCTGCCCAGTGTCGTCACACTGCTACCGGGTTGCTGCCCAGTGTCGTCACACTGCTACCGGGTTGTTGCCCAGTGTCGTGGTTTTCTGTTTTTGGTCTTGCGCTGTTCTGGTGGCTTGGGTGATTGTTATTTTTGCTCGTTGACAAGTTTCTGCTATGCCATCCACCCATCTTTTTCGTGGTCTTTCTCTTGCCTTCTTTCCTGATGTTCTTTTGTAGAAGACTCTGTATATATGATAGCTGGAAATATGTAATTGACTGTTGCTGACTAGCTATAGTTTCAACATTTATTCTTGATTTTCCTGTCTCCAATTCTATTTTACCTGACAGCTTCAGGATAAGAGATTTCTTTTTCTTTTGTGTTCGTTCTTTACCACCAATTTTAATCACTCTTTGTGATATGTTTGATCTTTGCCAAAAACGTGTATACGTTGCATATTGATGTGGTAGGCAAGAGATTTCTAGAACAGGATCTGGTGTACGCTTCATAAATAGTGTCTTTTGTCCCCTCTGTTATCTCTGTAGCCCACCTTTTGCGTGACCGGCCTTGTGCTTTGTATCCCTTGTATCGGAGTAGCATTGCTCTTTGATGTACACTGTCTGTTGGTAATCTGTTTATGTGCCGAACCATTTAATTTTGTTGTTTCTTGATGAAGTTCAGTACTGATGATGTACCCACTTGTTTTCCTGATGTTTTCATTTCTCAACCTGTCCTTGTTACCCCCAGGATTCTTCTTAGACACTTCATCTCTGTCGTGACTAGTTTTCTTCTATCATTTCATGTAACCGTCCAGGTTTGGCACTGATAATGTATGGAGACAGATTCTCCCGAGTGGTTACCGGAGTCAAAATTGGGGTGTAAAGAATAGAACCACTGTTACCTGCCACGCATGTCATAAGAGGCACCTAAGGAGGTTGGGCGTGGACTAGCTACCCCACCCGTAAAAAACAATAGATGGCTACAGACACCACAACCAAGAGAATGCATAGCTCGCCACCCGAGGAGGAAGTACACCGCAAGGAGGAAAATGGGGAGAGAGTGGAGAGATCTGGATAAGATGGTCTTGGATAGGCGGGCTTGCAAGGCCTGGGTTTCGGAACTATGTTTCCCTATTGGCAAAGGATGAAGAATGGAGAAAGATTGTGTTTAACATTGCTCTCATTGTTAAACATGATGCAAAATTTATATTTCTACACATGCGGAGTAGACAATGAAAATCGGATCTGAATCTGTTCATCTCTATTTGCACACAGTAAACTAAATTTGTCTAATTCGTTTTGCTCAAATCTAGTTCTTCCACCATTCCTGGAAACAATATGTGGACGCCCATGGACTGAGAGAAACAATATATGTGGACGCCCATGGACAGAGAAACAATATATGTGGACGCCCATGGACTGAGAGAAACATATCTGGACGCCCATGGACTGAGAGAAACAATATATGTGGACGCCCATGGACAGAGAAACAATATATGTGGACGCCCATGGACTGAGAGAAACATATCTGGACGCCCATGGACTGAGAGAAACAATATATGTGGACGCCCATGGACTGAGAGAAACAATATATGTGGACGCCCATGGACTGAGAGAAACAATTGTTGATTATACGGCAGACGTGTTCTTATGATGAAATCAACTGTTGTCTGGAGCTCATCTCTCGTGCCATGTAGTGTTGATGATTATACCGCTAGACTCGTTCTTATGATGAAATCAACTGTTGTCTGGAGCTCATCTCTGGTGCCATGTAGTGTTGATGATTATACCGCTAGACTCGTTCTTATGATGAAGTCAACTGTTGTCTGGAG